>OZ018318.1:59296480-59743980 GCA_963969495.1 Ceratothoa steindachneri
AGTTAAGACCTAGCTTGCTGCTATCTTGGGTTATATTCTTAGCTACAGTTTCATATCAGTATACTTTAATACTTAGTCATCAGGCCTTTTTATTTTCTCACCTCGTTAGACTGAGTATTGTCTCTTGGTTTAGCTGCCTCTGTCACCGTTTCTGCAAAGTCTGCAGATTCCGCAATTACTCAATTTAGCTCTGAGATAACTAAAGAGAGCAACTTTTCCTTTCCTCTTTGGCTGTATTCTTTATTTTGGGAAGCAGCAGTTTTGTACCTCGTGTCTAGGAGAGTGGCTACAACCATCAAGGGATTTTGCTCCACATTAACAAAATGTGCTCTTGAATCCCCACCTTCCAGGTACCTGAATTAAAAATATCACATCACCAAATACAGTTATTATACTTAATAACTATGCTGCAGCTATATGCGCAATAAATATACTATTATTTATGATGAAAATTATAACTTATGGTTAACAAGTTTGAAATGAAAATTGTTGCACATTTTAGCAAGCAGTTATAGTTACCTGTGAATTTGATTCAGCAGGGTCTCTTTCGTAGTTGCAATTCCTGCTTTTGAAACTTGTGAGATCTCAAACTTCATCCTCTTCATGAGGCAGATGATGGCTGACACTGATGCTGTGTCACTCTTTGCCGCCTTAGTTGCTGCATTGATTGGTCCAAGCAGGGCTATAGCTTTATGGATGAGGTCCCAACCATTTGGAGTTATCTTAAGGAATATCAGGTATAAAAAGTACTTTTTAACAATACAGTATTTTTTTACAACGGATTATATCTAAACCTGCTAGCTTCTGTAGCATCTGTGGGATGTTTTGCCCCCCTCCCCTCCTACTTCACACAACAACTATATATATACAGTATATACATATAAGCAGTAGGGTGATAAATTCACACTTCACAGAATTAATTATATGAGTGCTGAATAATGAATATCTAGTAAAAATTGTTACCTTTGACTCAGCAACAATGTTGAGATCTGGGTCATCTTCAGCAAGTTTTATGGCCTGTTTTTGCTGTAGGGCACGCTCTAGCATCGTGTAGACACTTCCCCATCGAGTTTCGCAGTCCAACAGCATACTGTTCATAGGCACACCAGCTTGCTTTCATTTTTGGTCGCCTCAACTTCTTTACAAGAGTTCTCACCCTGGTTTAAGAAAAATACTGTACAACTTCAGTAGGCATACATATTAATATTAGTTGGTGTTATACAAATGATTGTCAAGATGGGTAATTTTTTTCAAAATCAACAGACAATTATAATTCAAATTTAAGATTATTAAGTTCTCCTATTTTATTGCATAAACATAAACATATCCATATTACCTGTTAATCATCAGCTAACTCCAACTCCACTTTGTTCAAGCACTGAATGATGGACGGCTAAGTGTAGGATGTGGCAGAAGCATCCTATGCTTTGATATCCTGCATTTTTTACTGCGAGAACGATGTTACTGGCATTGTCTGTCACAATGACATACATGTTGTTAAATCAGTTATAAAGTATAACAGTAAATATCTAGAATTAATTATAAAAGTTATAAACAGGAATTTGTTGTGTGCTCATGGATGTTCACTTAGAGAGTGGAAGCTTTTACGCACTGTAAGAAGAATCCTCGAGGCGAGTGCTCTGCCCAGCCCAGCCCTGAAACAGAGGGCGGTACCTGCATTGGCTGACGAGCCTGTGCCCCTTCTTATTTGACAAGACTGCTACTACCCCCCCACCCCCCAGCGCCAAGAAATAGCCCTGTGCCCCATCTCGTTCGGGTGCTCTTTTTGTTGTGATTGATTTGTTGTGTCGACCTTGGTTGGGTTGTTGACATTTGTTCTCTGTGCCCGTCATACTTTATTTTGTTTTCGTTGGGAAAATTACAATTTGTATAAAATATTTATTTGAATGTGCACTGGTGTTTATCTATTTTTTTTTTTTTTTTAAATATAACTGTATTTTTTTGTAAAGTAAAGGACTGTATATCAAATTGTATCAATTCTTCCTCGGGGTTCTCAAGGTCCATAAATCCTAGGATAAGGTTGGAATGCGGGTTAGTCTAGATTTTCGGCCCGCTACAACGTTTCTTAATCTCCAGTCAGTGCATATATTCTTCACAGATGAAGAGAGGTTTGATGCCGTATGAGCTGTATTATAGCGAATGCATCGCAGTACTGCAAGTTTCCTCTTGAAATCCCTTGTAATCCAGTGGGCAGTTATGGACATGAATGAGTCCTTGCTTGGGGATGACTAAATGTCAGTTGTAATGCTGTAAGTTCTATTTCACTGGAGTTTGTTTTTAATGACTGCTTGACATCATACTGAACTTTTTCATTTAATTCTGGCACAAGTTTAGTCATTATTATTTTTTCAGATGGAACTTTGAACTTTTTTGAAATATGGCTTACAAATCTTTGGAAGTGTGGATTTTCTACAATTTCATAGGACTGCAATCCATCACAAAGCCAATAAGTGAGAAGCTTTTGCCTTCAATCTGTTCAGGGTGTTTTGAATCCCATTTTTTTCCAGTATCAAATGTCTCCTTAAGAGTTAGCTGTTTTGTTGTAGAAATTGTAGAGACTTTTTCTTGCAGAAGCATTTCTTCTGCAAGAGAATGTTCACCTTTATGCTTTGCCTTCAAGTGTTCCCACAGTGATTTAGTAGAAAAAGATTTACTACTAGCTCCAGCAGATCCTCTTCTTATTTCAGTATTGCAAATATTACATGTTGCCACTTCCTCTCATCCATGGAGTACCGTAAAGTAGTCCCACACTGCTGACACCGGATGCTTAGTAGGCATAGTAATTTGTAATTTTACTGACTAATAACTATTCACTCAGTAACGCTAATCAATAATAGTTAAATGTTTCTATTTTCTAATCAGGTTCCAGTTCTTGGGCCACCCTTTGTATCTGGATATGGCATGTATTTCTGCGAAGAGGAGAAATAATTTATTAGCCTTGTTCATTTCTCTTCTTCCACACACACTGCAAAATTTTTTTGTTGCTCTTACTATTCCTATTCTCTTGTCATCTATATCTTTTCTTCCACACTTAAATCCTAGCACCACACTCAGTCCATAATCCTCCCTTCTCTCCACCTCCCACTTTTCCCAGCTCTATCACCAATTCTTCTTTCAATTCCCCCCCTCTCGAGACTGTGGCCCACACACTCGACAATCAAATGTTCTATAGATTCTCTCTGCCCCAATAGGCACCATTCGCATCTGTCCTCTTCATTCCATCTATCCCTTCGCCCCTTCACCTACAAGGATCCAGTCTGTGCCTTGACATCACTCACCACTCACAGCCCTTCAAACTTGACTGCAGTCTGGCCCTGGCCAAATATTAGTGACCCCAGCCCCAGCAAAATTATGACTCCAGCCGGTCTATATTCTATGCCCACTTGAGACCCTTACTCCCTTATGACATTTTTACCCAAAGGTTTAATTGAAAACTTTTTCTACATTGACACAGTTTGACTGTTTGTACATGGATGCAGCTTGACTAAGTTCAGAGCAGCTCAGTGATATCAATCTGTGAGTAATCTTAGGGCTAAATTTGATCTAAAGATGGGAAAGTAACTAATATCCTCACAAGATGGTTCTCCCTGTAACCTGTTACACCTGATACCTAGATTGAGACTACCTGTGCTTTAATCCTTCTAAACCTCTTTTTCATTTAATTTACATGCCCCTTCTCAACTATTTTTATAGACTGGTGGGTTATTCCATGCTAAATCAACTGATTTCCAGAAAAGCTCTCAGGTCATCATCTCAGGTTTTGATGAAAGGTTGATATTATTAACCATACAGGAAACTATAACAATCAACCGAGTTTGCATTAAAAATTGCCATGCAGTCTGAAGTTATGGCCCTTTGAAATTCTGGTGCCATGCACATTTTTTGGCACTTATCAAATGATTAGACTATTTTTAGGGGTTTTGGGAGAGTATAATCTTCCTCTCCAAACAAGATAGAAAGATGAGAATTGTACCCTATGGTACTTTTACCTGTTCTTTCAGAATCTGCTACAAAATAAGCTCAGATGATGTCCCTTCAATTTATTAGCTTGCAAAAGTTAGATTTTTGTTCAGTGTCTGATTTTTTCCCTTCAGATTTTGACCTGAGGCTGTGGGTTCTTTATTACACCTACACACAATATTCTCCCATCTTATTATTTTGGAAAGATACTATAGATAGATAAAAGCTTTTTTTAAAATCACCTATTATTCTCTGATCTATAGGCATTAGAAAATGGTCACAGAGAGAGCCCTCTCTCCCTTGGACCCCTACTTCGAGGGGTGTGGTTGACTATTTAGATAGTGATGGCAATGAAATTTACACAGCTTATAGAAGGATGTAAAAAATTCAATAAAATTATCTCAACTCCTTCATTATAAAATGTCAAAGACAAAAATTGTATTTTTCAAGTCTTTTTTATCATCAGCAGCCATCAGGCCCTTATGATGGTATACCTCTCATTATTATGTATGAAATTACTGTGAAAGAGCAGAAATCGCATTTTCAAACAAATTTGTTGATTATTTTAATTAAACAGGCAATCTAAATAATTTATATCCAATGTTTAAATATGCATAAAATAGAGGCACTTTTTTCGGCAAAAGGAATCAACAAATCGAAAAATGTTTCTTATAATTTTTTTTACATCTATTATGGAAATTTAGATTTTACTTCTATCAAGAAACTAAGAAAGTTTCTAAGGTAAAATGGCAGGGGTTGCCCATGAAAGAGAGGGCAGCACCAAGGGATTCTCAGATCCCTCACCCATGCCGGAAACTGAATATTGGGTGCTACTGGTAGTCACATTCCTCCAAAAGACTACTTCAAGGCTGGAGGAAGCTCTCATGCCAAGTTGGACCTTTTCCACTAGTTTTTGAAGGTGGCAGTGCCATTGCCACATTCTGTGGCCAATAACCCTTGGAAGTCCATCTCTCAGCCACCTACTGCCATTCCAGTGAAGCTCTTGTCTTCCAAGAACTCCCCAGCTGCCTGGTAGCTCTGGAGGCCATTTTCTTATAATGAAATTGCCACAGATTCTGAGCTAATTGAGAGGAGATGATCCTGTGTATACAAGCATGAAGTGCAATGTACATGGGGGAAGAACAAGTGGCATCTTCCT
Source organism: Ceratothoa steindachneri (assembly GCA_963969495.1). NCBI lineage: Eukaryota > Metazoa > Arthropoda > Malacostraca > Isopoda > Cymothoidae > Ceratothoa > Ceratothoa steindachneri. The sequence continues at coordinate 59,301,621 of OZ018318.1, forward strand.
AGCATTAACAAGCATTGCCCAATGCAGGTAGAGGACCGCTAATGTTCTTAAGATAACAAGATTTGAAGGATTAAGGTATATGAATAATGAAACACCACTGTATTTTACAAATTGGTAAAAAAATTCAGAAAAAAAACAAACTTATTAGTGAAATAAACTTAACCTAAATTCACTTATACTGGGTGTCCCAGAAAAAAGTTAACCGTACTTTGAATTAGTATAACTCAAAAACTATTGGAGATGTTTGGGTCCTGTAAAAGGTGTTTTATTTAACAACTATTTCATTAAATTTCCTTTTATGATTTTGATACACTAATCGGTTTAGTGGAGACTATCAATAATATGTTTGTGCAAGGAAGTAAAGTAATGAAACTAGGCCTACGAATGCTAGGCCACCGTGCACTTTCACGAGAAGCGTAGGGAGCCTAGTTAGCCTAGTTCACTGTGTTATACTTCAAGCAAAGCCTTGGTCATTTTACAGTGTTTTTTTTTCAGCCACGCTGTGGTATGGTCTCGTCATTATTGCTTACTAAGCAAATCAAAACGTTTCTGTGTTAAAGTTTACTTCCATAGAACCTTTTTAATCATGCATTTAACCAAAGATCAACGCATATTTGTAGTCACAAACTTTATTAAGACTGTCAGTATTAAACAAGTACAAGATTAATTTGAACAACGTTTTCCAGATAGGCACTCACCAAGCAAGCCCACAATTTGGAAAAATGTTCGCAAATACCAACAAGAAGGAACATTCTTAAATCTAAATAAAGGTGGTTTGGGTCGTATGGGAACCATAAGAACAACATAAAATTTTGAAAATTTTCAGATGTCACTTCTTCAAAATCCACATGTATCAGTCAGAAAGAATGGGTTACAATTGTCAAAGTCATCATTTAACCGTATTATTAAACATTACTTAAAATGGCATTCCCATAAAATGCATGCAAGACACCAACTTCTTGAAACTGATTTTCCTCGTCGTAGACAATTTGTCGAATGGCTTTTCCATAAACATGTTCATTTCTTGGAAAACATTGTGATTGGTGATGAGGCAGCCATTTTCATCAATGGAAAGATAAATAGACATAACATTTGGCAATATGCACCGCTGAAACCCAACCCCCCCAGCATTCAACTTTGACACACGTATTTGTCAGCAGAAAGTGTCTCTGTGGATCAGAATATGCGGGAATGGCTATCTGGTCGGCCCATTGTTTTACAAGAATAACTTGAATGGTGCTGCCTACCTGAGCATGATCAACTGGGGAAAATAGTTGAATTTAGAGAGAGTTAGGATCCGGTCAGAATGTTATTCTGTTGGTTAAAATTGACCAATGTCTGAACTTGGTCTGAATTTAACCCTGCCCAAAATTGATCTCCAATCTTCAGGTTTATAAAGTGCCATGCCTTGAGCTCAATCTAGGGTCGATGGTTATCAGACAAATCACGAGGAAAAGATGTGAACCACATGCGCTGTCAGGCATTTGAATTTAGGAGAAGAGGGTAACAGCAGCTCCACCTCACAGGAATTGTCTCGCATTTCTTGTCTTTAGTTGAAGGTCTTCCACTCTCTACTTGAATCTCTAAAACAATTAATTCTAGTTTGGTTATTTCTTCAGTATTTTTTAAACTACTAAAGTTTTTACATTAATATGATTGCACTTAGGCCACTCTTAAAATATAAACTAATACTGATTTATCTATTTCTAAGGTCTTATCTTAAATTTTCTCCTAATTTAAATATTAAGTAATTATTATATTTTGTCTAGCAAAAAAGAAATATGAGCAACACCTAAAAAATAAACTTTCTTGAAATTTGAGGGTTTGGATCCTTCTTAATTGCCAAAAATGTTTTAATCTGAGAATATTTACTGATACCTGAAATGAGTGAGACAAAACAAATATGAATATGTATTGGGGAAGATGTTCCAAAGTCTTAATTGTATAAGAGTAGTTTAAGTAATTAATTCAGGGTTTGGGTTGGGGTACTCCTGTATACTTAATATCAGGTTTCGGGTTGGGGGTGCTCCTGTATACCCAATATCAGGGTTGGTTTGTTTAAACCAATGTGAAAAAACCTTTGGATGCAGTATTGTTTTGTTTTTTAAATGTTTTTTTTCTTATCTTGTTGTTCTCAAATTAAATACTACAAATGTATTAAATTATTATTTAAATATTGCACCAAATTTCAGGAAATGTTTTGAAGTATATGCACTAAAGCACTGATTATTCAAAAACTAATATGAATTAACAGACTAACTTAGTAACTTTATTTAATTGATTAAAAATCAGAGATGGGTTCAATTTTTACCACCTTCAATTAACCTAGGATTCAAATTTTTTAAAGTATAAATAATAGTTTTTCATAAATACGAGGGGTGATCGATAAGTTTTGCAATTCGGATATGAGGAAAAGTGTTTTATTATTTTTCAATATAACTCCCCTCGACTTCAATGCACTTGCACCACTTCTCCCTGAGGCTTCGAATTCCCGACAACCAAAAATCTCCCGACTCTGTTCAATCCACTCCTGGACGGCGAGCTGGACATCTTGATCATCCCCAAACTGGCATCCACACAGTGCAGCCTTGAGCTGGCAGAATAAAAAGTAGTCACTAGGGGCCAGATCTGGACTGTAGGGGGGAGGTTGAGCTTGAATCCGCACTCACGCAGGGTAGCTTGTGCAACTCTGGCCTTGTGGACAGGGGCATTGTCGTGGAGGAGCAGGACACTGCATGTCAACTTGCCGCTCTGCTTCTGATGGATGCACTTCTTCAACCCAGCCAATTCCTTGGCGTAATATTGGCCTGTGATGATCCTTCCATGAGGCACATAGTCCACCATCAACACTCCCTCAGAATCCTAGAAGATGGTGGCTATGATCTTCCCGGCTGAGAGTTGGGTCCAGAATTTGATGGGGGTCGGAGAGCTCCTGTGCTTCCAGGCCATGCTTTCCAGCTTGGTCTCGGGGTCCCAGTGATGGACCCATGTTTCATCACCTGTCACTATGCATGACACCAATCCCACCGGGTCTTGGTTGTAAGGAGCAGCAGCTCCTCCGAACTATGACGACGTTGAAGTCGATCATGGGGCGTGAGTTTTCTAGGGAAAATTTTTTTGACTGACGATCTGCGATCAGCTACTGCTTCTTAAATAGACGAGGCAGGAGCGTGCAGCTGCAAGTCCTGACTTGTCATAACTTGTCCTAACACCCCCACAAACAGCCATCCCCATTCCTCTGTTTTGCCCTACCGATTCACAAAACTTATTTACCACCCCTTGTACCTACCCAAATGCATTGCAACAAATCTACATAACATGATTATATACTACTATAAATTCTATGATTGAAATGCAAAAAATATAGTTTAGACCAACCAATATCATCCATTTCTAATTTTAGCAGGTAGTTTTACAGCATTGATGGTCTTTTAAGTAGCCAAGTGAGCTAAGGAGGTAAGCATGGAGGTAAAAAACTGGTATTGCCAGCAGACTCATGTTGGAATTCTCAGCAGACACTAATGAGTTACTTGAATAATTGGCCTATCCTTGCTAATATGTCACTGAATGATAGTTTTTAAAAAAAATAATTATTGACATGGAGCTGAAAAGAATGCGGAAGATCTTCTTGATAACTTAAACCAGTATCTCAAACATTAGACAAATTACAGAGCAATAAATGTAAATTAAGTAATGCTGTTAGCATCTGGAAAACTCTTCTATCTACTTTAAGAGGCATTCTTCCTCGGGAACAATTTTCAGTGGTCAAATGCCAATATAACCAAGCTATAACAAACTCATTTGCTAGCCTTTTCTGTTAATCTTAGGTATGAGTATCAGAATTATGATCAGCCTGTGTCAGTTGACATAAGAAGAAGAAGATGCAGCCTACAAACTAGCTGGAGAATATCAAGGACTGCTCTGTCTTTATTAAAGGCTAAAGCTCATCCCTTTGATAAGCCACATCTGTTTGAGTGTTTTAGAACATGTCTCTCCAGTTTCATGGTGGAAGGCATATCCTTGCAGAGAAGAGTACTTCAAAAAGACTGTAGAAATTGTTGATGCATTTTTAACTGTCACAGCTTCAAGCTCAAGTGTAGAGAGAGTTTTTTCTACTAGGAATTAAGAATGCCAGTAACCTGGTATTTCTTCATAAAGCGCTTAACAGCCACTAGTCTCAATACGAGTCAGTGTAGTCACACTCACAAATCTAATATAACAAATTATTGTGCTTAATAACTTAATAGTTTTTGCTTGTATTTCTTTGTTTGTTTTTTTATTATTATTTTGTAACAGATGTAACCAATATTACTCAGTAAATTTATAAAGTATCAGAATGTACTTATTGATTCTTATTCCCTACTACCATAATAAAGTTATTGGGAGGTATTTGAACTTGCTATGATGTAGCTCTCATTTCTTGATGCCTTTCTCATTAGATAGTTTTTATTAACCTAATGCTTATTTATTAATAGTAGGTATTCAGGCAAGGGGATACTTTGAATGGATTGATTGCCAAATTGACTAACAAGAGACATTGATAGTCCAAGAACTGAAATGAATTGTGCATGATAAGTTCCTATGACTTGATAGATGAACCTTAAATATGATGAAACATCTAGACCCTGCTTTCCTTTTAAGGAGTGAATGGCTCAACTGAATTGTGATCTGTAGCAAGCATAATTAAGGGTGGGTTCCATGATTCTTTCTCACTTTACTGTTTTTTTTTAGCCTACAGCATTGATACATGTTAATTTTCTTATTGGACTGCATGATTATTTGGGGGATTAATTCTAAAGACTGAAAAGATGAATCATTTAAATAAAGATGTGCAGGAATGTGGTATTGACAAATTTGGCACTGGTTTGTTAGGGTCTTGTATCTTTAAATAATGCATTTATTTCCCTCAGATGCATATGATGTTGACCATATGAATTGTGATTGCTTTGCAATTTTTTTTATGAGCCATGGTGAAGATGGGAAGTTGTATGGTTATGATAGCATCTTCAAGGCAGATGATTTGTTCTCCAATTTTACAGCAGACAACTGCCCTGGCTTGGCTGGGAAGCCCAAAATGTTTTTTATTCAGGTGAGATTATTTTATGAAGGCTTTGCAAATACATATTCACTTTACCAAAAAATTTCTCTTACAGCAAAAGTTAAACTAACAATTATAAACCAATTTTATAGGCCTGTCGAGGTGACAAGCTTGACACTGGTACTGAATTGATACCTCTCAAGTCCACGGACCAGACTGACAATGGCCACTTGTCAATCTACAAAGTTCCCAATCATTCAGATTTCCTCATAAGTTGGTCCACTGTTCCAGGTGAGTCTTGCAAATTTTTAAATTCAATTTAGTTTTGGGATTGTCTTATTCTTCTATGATTGGGAGTGGGAGGGAGGATAATGATGTATCAAACTATCTTACTCATAATGAGTCACTTCAGGTATTCTTGGGATGGTTGAATGAGAAGTTAGGGGAGCTAATGCAACAGTAAGTTACACAATCCCTCTGTTTTCAATCATAGATGAGATTTCCCAACTGGATAATGAAATTTGTCTTATCTGGTTCCATATTCTCTTAGAGTATAGAAAGTCTGCACTATCAAGTTGCAAGAACAGTTGTTCTAGTAGCTGTATAGAGAGTAAAAGGCCTGCCTGAACAAAGTGACTTAGGTTACTGCTTACAAGTGAGAATAAGATTCTCAAAACATTGATGAGGGCATTCTTGGCTTGGTCCACGCCACCCCTCTACTGACTGGTGACCAGCAAATCCTGAATTCTTAAATCTGAGATGTGAATTAGGTTAATTCAGGGACCTTAGCATTGACCATTGGTCTATTATTTTGGCTGATAGCAGCAATGTATTTCAGGTGTTGATCAGGCTAGTAGTTTAAAGGAAAAGGGTGGCGGTGGGTTATTCTCTCCCCCCTCAGACAATTCTGAAAACGAGACCTATTTTGAGAGAGCTGAGGAAGAGACACCAATCTCCTCTTGTTCCTCAGTCGAATGCGTCTGTCAAATATTGTCCAGTAATGACACACTTGATGAGGATGAGAAAAGTGCCCATGTTGATTGCCGCAGAGGAAAGTATTTTGAAGGTTTTGTTGTGTTGTTTATAGCTCCTTACTACAAGTAAGAGTGGCTGCATTTTCTGTTAGGCTGTCACTAGGGACCAGGTTAGAGGGTGGCTGATGCTGGCTGTGGGAATTGTATAGCTCTCTCCTGTGCTTGCAATCCATGCAACTCTAGGAAGTGGATGTTCTATTACAACTTAACCTCACATGGAATACATTCAAGTGGGGCAGTCCCACTCAAGGACTGGATTCGGGTGGGGTGGTTGTTTCTTTTCCACTTGGAAATGTCTCAAATGAGTGGGATAACAACGGGCATTATCATTGTCATCAATTTCATTTCTTCCTGCCCATTTATCTTTCTTGTACAACCAAAGGTCCCCGTATCGGGATGAGTGGGGTCGCTACTGTTTGTCCCTTGTAATCGCGACAGGTTTGTGTACACAGACTTGTGGACTATCTGACTTTCTGGAGGAGGATTTGATTCTCTTTGTTGTAGGTCATATGGGGGGGGGAGGCTCCCTCCTGACATTAGAGCGTGTTGCCTTCTTGCCTCTCTACTTATTTTGGGGGCAGGTTTTGCTTTTTTTTGTATGTTCGTTGTTTGGTTTTTGCTTATTTTTCTTTAATCTAACCTAGTATTAGTCTGTAGCATGATTATGGCAACTTATGCCCTTGTAGGCTGTTGCCAGATAGGCTCCTTAAAGAACAATCTACTCCAGTGGTCCTTCATAACCTTGAGGCACTGTGTGATCTACCCTCTCCTCCAATCAGAGTTCCCCCTTGGGCAGAAAGGCCCCCAACATGACCCCCTCACAAATTACCTCAATGCATACGATGGCATGCCTTCCAGTAGTGTTAACCAGCACCACCAGCGAGTAGTGCAAAGGCTGTATGTGGGTGTGCTAGAATGAAAGGAATGGAATAGTGTGAGATGTGACAATTGACAGTTACTTTCCAGCCCTTCCCCTTACTCTTCCGTCAGGTGAGTGGCGCCTAAAAGAGCCTTCACATTCCCAGTACAGGTCCTTTAGGAGGTCAGAGATGTGGATGTTGCATGCATGTGTGAGGTTCGGTGTTGCCACTCTGGAGTGGCTTGACCTGGGTTTGGACAGGATGAGTGTCACATTTGGATATTGTCTGGTGGTAGAGTATTCAGATGTCTTTGGGTGAGGGTGATGTGTTTTATTAGGCTGCATTTGGTTGGTGGTTGTGGTGTAGGTTGCAGCAAAGGTTTTGGATGTAGTGTAACCAGGGCTTCTTTTTTGTGTTTAGGGTGGTAGTTGGGGTGAGATGGGTATTGATCATGCCCAAGTGAATGTTGACACAGGAGTATTTTGGTTTCAGCATGTAGGTGTGAGGTTGGTGTGGTTCAAGTGATGACTGAGTGCATAATTTTGAGCAGTTTAGAGCTTGTTTGCATGGGATTTGATGAAGGTTGGGTGCCTTACTGATCCTGCATAGTTGAGGCTGATGCGAATGAATTGCTTGTAATGTGCGGTGAGTCTCTCCTGTTGTCTAAATTTGTTGTTTGAGGGTGTTGACAGTTTATATTACAGATAAACAAGTCTGGAGACATGTATGAATACATAGGAGGATGTAAAAAAACTAAAGTGATTAAAATAGGATAGTAGTAAATGAAGTGTTCATGGGTGTGAATAGAGATCCAGATGGGCACTGGAATGAATGAATGGGTGAAAAGGGGATGAACCAAGATAATAATAGCTGTATGAACATTAAAATTTAAGAATTGTAGGGTAAAAATGAGATTGCAACTAATTTGATTGGTTGTATAATATTGGTATGCAAGAATTAGTGAATAGGAATAATTGGCTTCAAGACTTCAAAGTAGCTACTGCTGCTCTTGTTGTTGTTGAGCCTCATGCTGTCTATCCGAACAGCCTCGAATCCCTGATAAAGGATATGGTATATACTGGTTTGTCTCACAAAGCCCTCAAGGCATGTATATTGGGTTGTTGGCATGTGTGATTGTCTGCTGTGCAGTCTTCCATTGTGTGTTTGTGTTGGAGTGCAGTGTTGCAAGAGATCTTAGGACCAAAAAATGGGAAGGCAGCTGGAGTGGATGATAGAGCTCCCAAAATGCTAAAATATAATGAATTATGTAATGAAAAAGAATGGGTTATACTGGTAAAACCCTTGAAAATGGGACATCACTGCCTAGGATGCATTAGGGTGTTATATCGCCCTAACTATTTAATCTATATCTTATGAAAGGTGTAAGTGAGTCAAGGGTAAGCAAGTTTGAAGAATCGGTGATATGTGTGTCAGTGTATGAAGATTTCCCAGGGTTACTGGCAGAGAGTGAGAGTGATTTTGAAATGTTGATTGAAATTTCTCACATGGGTGGGATTGGTGTGGTGTCTTAGAATCCATCTTAAGAAAATAATGTGTTAGTAGCATAGTATAAGTCAGTAACCTAGAATGTTGTAAGGTGTGTCTTGAATTTTGGAATTTGAAGTTGTATTAAGGCTTTGGAAATTGTCCAGAAGATAAGCAACTTTAAGAGAAAGAGCAATTTCAGTAGGACAAGTGTATGATAAATATATGGGGGGCGATCAATTAGTTTTGCAATTCGGATATAAGGAAACGAGATATGAGGAAAAGTGCTTTATTATTTTCCAATATAACTACCCTCGACTTCACTGCACTTGCGCCACTTGTCCCTGAGGCTTCGAATTCCCGACAACCAGAAATCTCCCAACTGCTGTTCAATCCACTCCTGTACGGCGAGCTGGACATCTTCATCGTTCCCAAACCGGCATCCACGCAGTGCAGCCTTGAGCTGGCTGAATAAAAAGTAGTCGCTTTATGGTCAGATCTGGACTGTAGGGTGAATGGTTGAGCTCCTCGAATCTGCACTCGCGCAAAGCAGCTTGTACAACTTTGGCCTTTTGGACTTCGACGACGTTGAAGTCGATCATGGGGCGTGAGGTTTCTAGGGACCCAACGGGCAGAGACCTTGGTTATGGCCAAATTGTCGTGGATGATGTTGATAACACTTCCATGTGATATTCCAAGTTGTCGCTCGATTTCTTCGACCTTCACCCGTCGATTTTCGAGGGTCATCCTCTCCACACGGGCCACATTGTCCTCGTTGGTCACGTCTGACGACCGTCCTGGACGGGGGTCATCTTCAAGTGAATCACGACCATGGTGGAACTCCCTATTCCAGCGAGCAATGGTTGCATAGGAAGGGTCGGTGTCGGTGTACACTGCAACCATGCGTTCATGGATCTCTTTTGCATTCTTGCCTTCCTTGGTCAAAAATTTGATCACTGCGCGGTGCTCAACCTTCTCCATTGTTGAAAAATTTGTGACTGACGATCTGCGATCAGCTACTGCTTCTTAAATAGACGAGGCAAGAGCGTGCGGCTGCAGGTCCTGACTTGTCATAACTTGTCCTAACACCCCCACAAACAGCCACCCCCCTTCCTCTGTTTTGCCCTACCGATTCACAAAACTTATTGACCGCCCCTCGTATATGGGTGGGGGAGTGTGAGAATGTGTAGTTTGAGGCCTCTATCAAGGAATAAACGATGACTGAATGAGATGCAACAGCACATAACATGTTAATATTATGAATGTCGCTAGTGTGGAAGATGGATAACTTCACGCCAAATTATACATGAAGGGTTGAGGTGGGTAGGGTACTCCCCTTGGTATTGTCTGCTGAGTTTGTCTTTTATGAAAGGAAATGGTGATCTTATTTCATTACTTTTTTTGTTTTCCTCTATGTGGGAAATTGAGAGGAATCTACGTTGACATCATTCAATCCCTTCAGTATCTGGGAAATTGAGAGGAATCTACGTTGACATCATTCAATCGCTTCAGTATCTGGGAAATTGAGAGGAATCTATGTTGACATCATTCAATATCTGGGAAATTGAGAGGAATCCACATTGGCATCATTCAATCCCTTCAGTATCTGTATCTGGGAAATTGAGAGGAATCTAGGTTGACATCATTCAATCCCTTCAGTATCTGGGAAATTGAGAGAAAGCTAAGTTAACATCATTCAATCCCTTTAGTATCTGGGAAATTGAGAGGAATCTACGTTGACATCATTCAATCCCTTCAGTATCTGGGAAATTGAGAGGAATCTACATTGACATCATTCAATCCCTTCAGTCTGGGAAATTGAGAAGAATCTAAGTTGACATTCAATCCCTTCAGTATCTGGGAAATTGAGAGTAATCTACGTTGACATCATTCAATCCCTTTAGTATAGTTCAAATTTGTCGGAGAATCGCAAGCTCCAATAAAACTTCTAATGGTCTATCTACACTGGTGTCAAAAGTCATGGAGGTAGTTCCCGGTACCGGGACGAGTGGGGTCGCTACCACTTGTCCCTTGTACTCGGGATGGGTTCGTGTACACAGACTTGTGGACTATATTCCTTTTTTCGAGGAGTCTGGCCTCCTCTACTTAATTTGACTCTCTTTGCTCTAGGTCACATGTGCCTGCGCTGGGGGGAGGTGGGCCTACCCCCGACGCCCGAGCACTCTTCCTTCTTGGTGCTTTTTTGTTTATTTTGTTTTTGTTGTTGTTTTAGCTTGTTTCCTAGTCTTTGTTCCTGTTTTATCTTTACTTGTTTTTTTTTATATAGCTTAGTATTAGGCCGTAGCGTGATTACAGCGATTTTTTCCCTAGTCCGCAGTCGCCAGAGGGGCTCTTAAAATTGCTTACAAATGTCGCCGAGAGACGCCAGTCATATCCTAAGCCATTTGTTTTGGATTTGGCTTTTGGGAGGCCTTTTTCTCATATATATATATATATATATATATATAAACATTTTTAATCTTTCCTATCATTAGGCTGTAGGATGATTTTTGTGACTTGTACCCTAGTGGGTAGTCGCCAGATGGGCGCTGAGAAAAATAAATTGGGGTGAACCTTACTCTTGATGTTGGATATTGAATGTGTTTTCATTCCTTCGTCCATCTATTTCTGATTTTTAGTTTTTTCAGAGGCCGATTCCACTACTGCCCCGCCTCGTTCTCTTCTTCCCTGATTATTGACTTGTTTATATTTTGCCGCGACTATAGACGTTTCTATTTTGGTGGATGATCGCTTTGTTTCTATTTGACCGCGATTATTGACTTGTTTCTTCTTCTTTTTTCCGATTGCACGCTTTTATTACTAACGTGTATTTCCCCCCCTCCCCAGGACATTACTCCTGGCGCAATACGAGCAACGGTTCGTGGTTTATGCAGTCCATTGTGAAGGTGTTCACTAAATACGCCAACTACTTGGATGTCCTGTCCATGATGACTCACGTGAACCGCTATATGTGTATCCATTTTGAGTCAAATTGCCCAAGTAAGGATTTTTTGTTTTACTTTACCAGACCCCCGCCAGGAGGCTTTACATATTAATTCCTCATTCTAGCTGAAGGAGCGGCGGGCTCTCCCGGTCCGAGCTCGCCGCTCCTGATAGTCCCACACTAGATTGAAACTACCAGAGATGTATTCCTTCGTACATTTTACCCACTTTTTCATCAAGAACACAGGTGAGAAGAAGCTGCTTCTCACCTGTGTTCTTGGCCGGCAGATAATTTTGCAGGATAGTCGGCGACTAGCCTTCTATTTATCTCTTATCAGGCCCTGGATGGGGGGGGGTACCCTTCCCATTGGGATATAGCATACCTGCGCACCCTCAAGGGGGTGTCATGTGTGACATCTGGAGGATTATCTGCCCTCCCGCCTCGAATGCTTTCAGGAGATATCTGCGGCAATATGACTTCCGCACATTTTCCCTTCCCCTTACTTTACCGCTTTCTCTACTGATCGCTCGTAACAAGATCTCTGCGGGAGATGCCCTCGTTGGTATTTCGCTTTAAATTCGGTAGCTTTACCCTTGCCGGTGGACGCCACAAGAAGCGTAAAGATGTTTTAAATTCTAGCGGTGGGGGGAAGGGGGGGGGGGCATTCTATCCATTCTCCTCGCTAAGTAATGCTTTTCTTCTATACACTGGGCGGTTGGTGGCTGAGTAGATAAAGCGCGAGCATTTTTTACGCCTATGTACACGGTTAAATTCCCGTGGAGAACAGACACACCGGTGGTTGTGATCTTTTAGGCGGCCGCCGGATGAGCTCATTAAAAAAAGAAAAAGAAACGGCGTTCGTAGGGAACTAGTCGCCGGATTGGCGATACCCCGAATCCTTCGCATGTGCGCAGACACAGATCCTGCCACGTACGTCACCATGTGTATACCAATCAAAACTATTTTCTCTTCCACACACACACACACACACACACACACACACACAATACTTTTCCGTCTCGAAACCTGGCTAAGATGTTGATTTGACGACTATGCTGCAGCTGACATCTAGATGATTGTGTTGCCCTTCCGTCCAAAATGGCAGTAGTTTCATGCCTTCCTGACCCTAATACCCGTAGTTGCACCTCCTCTCTACCCCACCCCTGTTCCTGCAGGAGGATCTCTTTCACATTTTTTCCCTCCTATCTTCTCATTTTTATTTTTACACATCTCTCTTTACAAACGTTCATTGAGAATTCCCTCGATAGTTTTCACTTTTTTGCTATTAAGTAACACACTCATTTGGGTCACGAAGGCTTCCCTGCCAGGTGGCTGGTGGCAAAACTGTACTGCCGCTCGGTCTGCCCCCTACTGCTTTCATCGAGCTAGAACTAGGTTCCGGTATGTTTCTAAGCACGCCCGCCGCTCTTCCTGGCGGGCATACGTGTCTTCACTTAACGGGACGCCTCTTGTAGAGGTGTGTGGAAGCGAATCAAAAGGCTTCGGGTCAAGTTCTCGCAGGACTCCCCCTCACGTTCTCCAGAAGAATGCGACCTCAATCTCGACCCCCCATCCGTGGCAGAGTTTTCGCGACCGCTTTCTCTGCTTTCTCTAGTCGATATGCTGCTCCACAAGCATTCAATGCACGTTGTGATATCGCTGAAGGCCGCCGACTGGACTTTACCTCCAGAGGCGGAGAACCCTTCAACGACAGGTTTACTTTGATTGAGTTGCGTTCCGCTCTCGTTCCATGCGTGGACACCACTCCTACTACGGACTATGTCCGTTATGCCACGCTTCGACACCTAGGTGAATGAGGCATGGCCTTTCTCTACCCCAGCTAGTTTCCGTCCAATCTCTCTAATCTCCTGCGTATGCAAGTTGATGGAGACATCAGTAAATGTTATACTAGTTTCTCCTGGACAACGGAAGCTACCTGTCTTCCGCAAGTTCAACGCTATGTCAGATGCTCTGCTCCGACTGGAAAATGCCGTATGCGAGGCCTTCTTTCGTAGACAGCACTACGGCACTGTGTTTTTCGATCTGAAGAAGGCCTATGATACCTCATGGCGATACAGTATTATGGAGACTTCACACCTTGTGTTTGAGGTGATGCCTCCCACTCTTTATTTCTGAGTTTCAACCAGATCGTCGATTCCGCGTACGGTTACAAGGAGTTACAAGGAAAGAAGGTACCCTAGGAGACCTTACGGTCCATTCAAAGAGGGTACCTTTGGACTAGCAATCGAGCGGGCACATGGCTGCTCAATTGTTTTGCGTCCCTAAACGGCCACTTTTCAAGACTTTGTCTAGTCTTGACTTGAACTGGTCAACAGATTCACTGTTGACAACTTCCACTGGAAGTGCGTTCCACTTACCGCAGAAACTGTAGGTGAAAAAATTTCCACACAGATTGCGGTTGTAACGCTTCAGTTCAAGTTTGAAGCCGTGATTGCGCGTTCTGTTCTCACTCAGTGTGAAAATATCCCGGTAGTCAACATTGTTGAACCCTCGAAGTATTTTGAAAACTTCGATGAGCTGACCACGCAGTCTACGGGTTTCCAGCGAGAACAGATCTAATTCCCTTATTCTAGCCTCATAACTTTTATGTCGGATAGAGGGAATCAGTTTGGTTGCCTTAGCTTGTACGCGTTCCAACCTTGCGATGTCCTTTCGAAACGAAGGACTCCAAAATTGTACGACATACTCCAGGTGCGACCCAACCAGGGAGTTGTACAGACAAAGTACTATCTCCCTGTTACGGTATCCAAACTGGCGCTTTATGTAGCCTAATATCCTTTGGGCTTTCTTCTCTGCCTCGATGCACTGTTTCGAGAACTTGAGGTCGCTAGTGATAGTAACACCCAAGTCCTTCTCAGTGTCACTCGATTCAAGAGCAGTGCCCTTAAGGATATAATGAGATTGGGGGTTTCTGTGGCCGATATGCATTACTTTGCATTTGTTCACGTTAAAAGGCATTTGCCACGTGTCCGACCACTCCCCAATCTTCCCAAGATCTTCCTGCAGGCGGGCAGTATTTCCATCCTTTGCAACGTTCATACCAAGCTTGGTATCGTCGGCAAATTTGGAAATCTTGGCAACCATGTCACCGTCCATGTCGTTGACGTAGATGATGAATAGTAGTGGTCCCAGGACAGAACCTTGAGGCACCCCGCTAGTAACGGGCACCCACTCAGAAGCCTGTCCATTCACCACCACCCGTTGCCGTCTGCCACTTAGCCAGTTCTCGATCCAGCCGGCTACTTTTCCGTCTATGCCCAGCGCTCGCACTTTCCGGAGAAGGCGGCGGTGTGGTACCTTATCAAAGGCTTTTTGAAAGTCTAAGTAAACCACATCCACCGCCTTGTCCCGATCGTGCTCACTGAACACGAAGTGGAAGAATTCCACAAGGTTCGTCAGGCATGACCGTTGCCTTCGGAAGCCGTGCTGGGAACTCCTCAGTAGCAGGTTTGACTCTAAATACGACGTTATTTTGTCCACCATCATGCTTTCCATGAGTTTACCGACTATCGAAGTCAGACTGATAGGTCGGTAGTTTGACGGATGGCTGGGGGCTCCTTTCTTGAAGATCGGAGTCACCTCCGCCTCACGCCAGTCTCTAGGAACGCATCCGGGCCGGAATGACATGTTAAAGATAGCGCACAGATGTCGTGATACTTCATCGCACACTTCCTTCAACACCTTGGGTAGAAACCCGTCCGGTCCAGGGGACTTATTCGTCTTTAGGTCAGCGATCTTTTTCTTTATTTCTCCTTCGGTGAAGTCCATTGCCTCCAGCTTTTCCCCCCGAGTAGGAATCCGTAGGCTGGGGGATGGGACCACACTCTTTAGTAAACACTGAGGAGAAGTAGTCATTGAGAAGGTTAGCATTTTCTGCATCTGACTGAGTTAATGCACCCTCCTCGTCCACTAAGGGCCCAATCCTACGATGGATTGGTTTACGGCTATTTACATAGCCGAAGAACTCCTTGGGATTCTCCTTGCAGAGTCTCACCACTCGGAGTTCCTCAGTACGCTTAGCCGCCCTTATGCTGGACTTCACTCTCCTGGCTAGCCTCCGGTACTCGTCAAAGGCACCCGAGATCTTCTTCTCGCCGGTACGCATTTCTCTTCTCGCTAAGCAGTTGGCCGATTTCTCGATTAAACCACTTTGGTTGAACAGAAGACCGACGGGGACATTTCAGAGGGTTGCAACTTGATTGAAGACTCATGAATTTATTTTTGAAATTGTTCCACGAATCCTCAACCTCTTCGCATACCGCTAGCCTTACATCAGTCAGCCCAGCACGAAGGCTTGCAAAGTCTGCTCTTCTCAAGTCAAGTTTCCTTGATTGACTGGCAACAGACCTTACCTTCGGGATCTTGACGGTAAATCTAACTAGCTGGTGATCACTGCCACCGAGCTCTTCGCCTACAGAGACATCCTCAATGATATCATCCTCAGAGGTGAAGACCAAGTCGAGGATATTGTCTCCTCTCGTCGGTTCTCTGACCCATTGAGTGAGGAACTCGTTGTTGGCGAACTCCAGGAGTAGCGCGCTCTCGCCACAGGCTGCTCTGGTTTCCCAGTCAACTTGTCTGTTGAAATCGCCCATAACGATGCACACTCTGCCTTGAACAAGCTCACCCAGCAGCTGGTACAGTTCCCTGTCCTCAACGGGTTGGGAAGGGGGTCTGTAAAGTACCAGGGTCCTGTATCTGACAGGACCTATCTCTAGGTCAACGCCTAGGAGCTCGTGGTCGGATATAACGTTGGAGTTCGTAGATTTGATTGTATCCTTGACATACAACATTACACCGCCACCCTCCCTGTCTGGCCTATCTTTGTGGAAGAGTTGGTAGCCAGGAACCGTGAATTCGCCTTCAAAGTCTCGGTTTGAGGTTTTTATCCACGATTCTGTTATGGCTACCATTTCGGGTTCTTCCGTCGCTTCGAGGCCACGGAGCTCAGGAAACTTGTTCCTGATTGACCTCGCATGGGAGGGGGGGGAGGTCTGGCCCAATGAAGCAGGACGTGGGAGACTCGCAGGAAAGTGTCCTCAGTGTTGCATTACTTTTCCTGAGCATCAACTCTATCTTCTCGGTGCTATCGCAAGATGTTCTCGCTACTCTCTTTTGGTGTTGCCCAGATGCCAACTCCAGAGCGTTGACTCCAACAGATATCTCTCGCTATGCCGAAGCGTACAGGTCTCAGTTTTCCTTGGCCAACGCCCCATCCAGCCCCAGCTTAGCCTCTTCTCCTTCTTTCAGACAGCTTGTGTTTCTCCTCTACTTCCTCACTTCCCCTACAACATCTCCCACAACTTTCTCTGGTCGGCCTCTATTTTCACAGGATAGATGCTGACCTTCTTCTCAGCCAACTATCCCGGATTGGGGCTGAGGGACAATGTTCCCTAACCCCTGAGCTCCAGTTTGGGATGGTGGGTTTCTAACAACCGGGTTCATCTCCACCCATACCTTCCTCACATCCCCTTTTCTTCTCACTTCACACTCTATCCAAGGTTGAGCCGCCATGCCGAAGGGCTGCCAGGTCAACAGGTCACCAGGAGGAAGGGGTGGCCTAAAATGGCGGCACCTGGCTCAGCCAGCCCCATACGCACCCCTTGCAGAGTGGGCTACTGCGAGGGGTGATTAGCATCTACATCCCGTGAAAAAAATAGGGTCCCCATGCCTAATGATGAAATTAAAAAAAAAAAACCTTCCCCCTCACCGTCTACGGAGCCGCTTTTGGGCAGCTCTACTGAAAAAATGGAGGCCCCCATCTCCTGTGCTTTCACAGGGGAACCTGCAAAATTCTTTGACCCCCTTGTCTGGAGGTGCCCTCGGGTGCCTCCCTCTTTCCAGCGGTAGTCCCCCCCTCTTTACTTTCCAAGGGGATTGCCAAGAAAGCCAGCAGCAGTAAGCAGCCCATAACCGACTGCTCCCCATTGAAGCGGCTCAGTAGTGCAAACCCCCTTAGGGAGGAGAGGGAAGACATGGCCCATCGGTCGCTTCCCCCAGAAGAGCTGTTGGCTCGAATATTTAACCTAGCGGGGGTAAATGCACGTCCCTCCCCCTAACCCGACTAGAGAGACTGCTCTCAATGGGATCTGTGATGTCCTGGGGGCAGATGGCCACATAGAGCCCCCCACCCCACCCCACCCCCGAGATAGACATACCCCTTGAGGCAACCCAGCCTCAGAAGGTAGGGCCTTCCATAGGGGCGAATCCGGGCTCGGCGTCAAGCACCGAACCCGAGTCCGCCCCTATTCAAGGTCCTCCTCTGCCCGGTGCCCCTGCGACCGCCAGGGCCTTCTCCATCTCGAAGAAGGACCTTGCTGAGGCGGGTCCATCTGGTCTTGGGGGCTCCTGCCAGCGGAGGGGGAAGTGGGTTCATTCCCCACCCTCATCTCCTAAGAAGAAGAAAAAAAGACTCGGGGCTCCTCTCCATCCGCGGGGGCTGCGTGGATAGATGGGTCTGCTACTTCGCTAAGCCACCAAGCCAAGATCGGCACGTCTGCCCCCCCCCTTTCCCCGGTGCAGAGTCCCTGACAAAAACCAAAGGTGCTAGTGCGCAGAGCGGAGCCTCGATTATGTCGGGGCCCCTCATTCAGAGACCACCCGGCATTTTCGAGCCAGCTGGCTTTAAACGCTTCCTGGTTATTCACTCCACTGATGGCACCATGTTGGCTAAGGGCAACATGATCCATTAGAGGAGAGCTTTAGCTAGTGTGATACGTAAAGAGCCAAAGGTGACCCATTTCTCGGACGGGAGCCTTTTAGCGAATGCGTCGAATCTCTCTCAGTCGTCCATGATTAGCGTCCTTCGGACACTTGATTGTACGCCTGTGAGTGTCACCCCTCACACTACCTTGAACTTCGTAAAAGGAGTAGTTTATGCGAGGGAACTCTTGGACTACTCCATAGAAGACATTACTTTAGAGCTGGTCGAACGTGTGATGAGAAAACATGGTGGGGCCTCGAGACCCACCCCTACACTCTTCATCACGTTCGACTGTGACAAGCTCCCCGAGTCGGTGCGTGCCGGTTGGTATCGCTACCGCGTGAAAGCATTCGTGCCACTACAGCGGAGGTGCTATTACTGCCACCGCTTCGGCCATACTAATCGCTCCTGTCAACATGCAAAGTCAAGGTTACCCAAAACCTGTGTAAGTTGCTCCAAGGTCGCACACGATAAGTCCAACTTGTGTGTGGCCAAGTGTGTCAATTGTGGAGATACGCACCGCATTGCTTCGAAGAAGCATGGTGCAGATCTCCTTGAAAAGGAAATCCTGGCTGTTCAGGCTCAGGATCGTCTCTCATTTCGCGAGGCTAAGGACTTGATCTTGGCACGCCAGGCACTGCCCGGGATGTCCTATGCATCAATGTTGAAAAAGACACCCTCTGTTCCTGGCCCCTCCAGGCCTATGAGTACGGTCATTTCCACGCTCATTCGGAACCCAGGGCTGGGAGCAGTGTCACTTTTTTTTGTTTAATTTAGAATTTAATATTTTTATTCATATTTTCTGTGAATTTTGATACTTCTTTTTTAATCTTTATAATTCCATTGAAAAGAAATTATATTCTTTAATTACCTCGCTTTAGGGCCATATTTCAAAGGCAAATTAATTGAGGATATCTCCAATTCATTTTTTAGCACTTTATATGATGAGATAACAAATGCTGAAAACTTTAAAGAATTCTAAATTTGTATAAGATATTTTTCCGAAACTAAGGGGCAAATAGTCACAAGCTATTTGAAAACATTTTTTTAGGGCATTGCTCTTGCAGAAAATGTTGAAAGAATAATTGACACACTTAACTGTGCAAATTTAAAATATGAAATCATCTTGATGTTAGGATCTGATGGTCCAAATGTTAATAAGACAATTTTTAGAAATATGAATGAAATCATAAAACAGACATGCAGCAAGAGCTTACTTGATGTAGGAACATGTAATTTGCATGTGGTTAATAATGCCTTCAAAAGAGATATATAATCATTTGGTACTTATTGCTCATGCTGTCCACTATTATTGGAAGTATTACATAACTTTTTTGATGGTTGGCCAGGTCGATGGCAAGATTTTAAACAAATTCAAAATGAATTGCAACTGTCCAATCACAAGATCTTGAAACAAGTGTCCAGTAGATGGCTATCTTTGGAAGCAGCAGCTATCAGATTTTTGGAGCAGTTTTGTGCCATAGAAAAATATTTTTTAACGTATATTCAAGAAAAAAAAGAAACTAAGAACTTGATGAGCAATTTTTATTTTAAAGAAATTACAAAATGTTTAAAAAAGCCAACAATTATAGCAGAGATGAAATTTATTGTAGGTGCATGTCCAATTTTTACTAAATTTAATAAAAAATTTCAGACATGCAGCCCATTAATTCATCAACTGCATGATAATTTAATGAATGTTGCCAATAAAATATCAAGCAGGATATTCAAAAGCTCTGCCCTTACCTCAGCAAATGGCTTTAAAGATATAAAAAAAACTTATAAATGAATGGGAAACCAGTACCTTACTTTCGAAACATCATGGGATTTGTGGTATTGGTATTGAAAGTGACAGCCTGCCTGAAGAAAAAAAAGAGATTTTATAAAAAATCCCAATTAAAAGCAATTTTGTAAAATGGTTCAGATGCCTAAATCGTGTTAACATAAAAATAACCATTGTTTGACTGATATAAAGATTATTAGCAAACTTTACCCTATGGATTTTGAGATAGTTCACCTTCAAGATGAGTGGAAACATTTTTTGGAATAAGATTTTTAATTAAAAAAAATAGCATTAGTGAAATGAAATACCCTTTCATTTCAAAATTTGCGAAGGCATCCCTTTCTCTTTCACAATGGAATTTAGATGTAGAAAGAGGTTTCTCCATTAGTGACAATATTTTGGATGAAATTACTGCTTTAATGTCAGTTGAAATGCTTAATGCAAAACTCAATATAAAATATGGACTAAAACATATAGTAATAAACCTGAACTGGTCCCTATTACTAGAGAGCTTTTGAATATTGCTCATTCAGTTCATGCCAGATACAAGGCTCATTTAGAGGAAATAAAAAATATAAAAATAGAAGAGGAAAGAAAAAAAAGAAGGAAACCGAAGAAGAAAAACAGGCTGCTTAGAAGTTTGAAAGAGAAATGAAGAAAAAAAGCTGAGCATAAAAGACTTGGAGAAAAACTTTGATGCTTACAAAAAGAATCATCAAGTCAAAAAGCCTTCAATGACACAATTTATAATGAAGCAAGTGAACAATGGATAAAAGCTATTCAGAAAAAGTACTTGATGGAAATCAAGATAGCTAATGCAATGCTAGAGTCATATAAGACTAAAAAGGAGGAAGCAAAGAGTTCTGCAGCTGAAGAAAGAAGAATAATTTTAAAACTTGAAAAATGGAAGAACAGCCTCATTAGTGACTACTTTGAGAAAAATTAAAAGAATAAGACGTAGTGATGTTATGCTATGTCAGTTAGCCTATTTATATTTTTTTGCTCATTTTGATTTTTAATCAGTGATATATTGACTTGTTTAGTATATAAGTATTATTAATAAAGGCCATTGGACTATGTCCTGAACATGACTGGAATTGGCCATTAAAAAATAAAAAATAATAAATTTTTGTTTTTTCCTGTGTAACTCATAGTAAAAAACTTGAATCTTTATGACGTTTCCATAATTAATTCTGAAGGTCTGTAGAAGCTTTACTTTAATATCTATTACCTAAAATTTTAGTTCTTTATATAGGTAATAAATATTTAATTTGTAAGAACTTTCACCATTATTGTCACTTTTTTCACTTTTCTATTAACATTTTTCACTCCTAGCTCTTGGAACCCTTCTGCGGGTTCTACCCAATCCAGGCACTACCCCGGTAAAGCTGGCGGCACAAAAGGTCCACACCCAGCCCCGGCTAAAACCAGGGCTCCCCGAGCGTGACGTTTCCCGTAAGGCAAACAGGCCACGCACCCCCACCGAGTCATTAGACTCACAAGAGACAACAACCCTGAAGTTTGTCACCAGGCCATCTTCCGGGGTTCCTAAAGCTGCCCCCGAAAGGAGGACAGCACCAAATGAGCTTCGGCTCCTTCGCCTACGCCCAGTGGTGGGCTGGGTGGCTCGGAGTCGGTGGACCCTCGAAAAGAGGGAGGAAAGGACTCCCATGGCGAGCCCAACCTCACGCAATAAGCCCTCGAAGGCGACAGCGCCGTCAGCGCAGTGTCCGGCCAACAGCGCCTGGAATTCTGCGTCCGGGAAGCGTATGTCCATTCCCGTGAGGGTTTTCTCTTCGAAGAGGGCCCCTGCATTTCCTCCGAGCTAGGCCTGCAGGGCATATTCCTTCAATGGAATTGCCGCGGACTCCGGGCCAACTGGGAGGAGCTGCGGAGGCTCGTCTCGTCCCGTTCCCCGTTAGCTATCTTTTTGCAGGAGACCATGCTGGGCGCATGCCCCCTGCCCACCCTCCCGGGATATAAGGGTTTTGCGACCCCACAACCACGGGATGGGGGCCGGGTGGGGGGCATTTGCGATTTACACCCGGTATGATGTCTCTGTTCTTCTCTTAGCTTTAGATACGTCCTTTCAGGCAGTACTGTGCAGCTGCACCTTGATAGGAGATATACTGTTATTTCCGCGTACATTTCACCGTCAGCCGACTTCGACGCGGGGCACTTCCGCCGCGTCGTGGCACGGTTGCCGAGGCCCTTTTTCTTGCTCGGAGATCTAAACAGTAGACACCCCCTCTGCGGAGACTACTCTATAAATCCCAAGGGTCAAGTCCTTGCCGACCTGATCGACGAGCTTAAGATGGGTATCCTAAATGTGGATGAGTTTACGCATCACTGCCCGAAAACCGCTTCATTTTCCTGCCTCGATCTATCTTTGTGCTCTCCAGATGCACAGCCCGATTTTGATTGAGGAGTGGTCGATGACCTCTATGGTAGTGATTACTTTCCCATTCAAATATCATTTTCTGGGACGCTGCCGCCCGAGAGTCCGCCCCGGTGGTGGTAGTGCGGGCGCGGTGATCTGCATTTCAGGAAATGACTGAATTCTCTATCTCAGTCGAGAAGTTTAGGTAAGTAGATGAGCCGTTGAGTTCTTCTCCGGCAACCTCATCGCCGCGAGCCTAGCTACTATTCCTAGAAGGTCTGGCCGTTTTTCACGCCGACCATCCCCATGGTGGTCAGCCGAGTGTGAGACGGCCCTCAAACAGAAGCGTTATGCCTACATGCGCTATAAGCGCCGCCCGAACGATTTCACTGTCGGTGAATTTCGTCGGGCTAGGTCTAGGTTCCAGTATATTTCGAAGCACGCCCGCCGTTCTTCTTGGCGGGCATACGTGTCTTCACTTAACGGGAAGACCCCTCTAGCAGAGGTGTGGAGGCGAGTCAAAAGGATTCAGGGCAAGTTCTCGCAGGACCCCCCTCCCGTTCTCCAGGAGAATGGGACCGCAATCTCGGACCCCGCCTCCGTGGCGGAATCCTTTGCGACCGCTTTCTCTGCATTGTCTAGCCGAGAGGCTGCTCCGCCAGCATTCAATGCACGTCGTGATGTCGCGGAAGGCCGCCGGCTGGACTTTACCTCCAGAGGCGGAGAACCCTTCAAAGACAGGTTTACTCTGAGTGAGTTGCGTTCCGCTTTTGCTTCGTTCGCGGACACCGCGCATGGTCCGGACGATGTCCCGTACGCTATGCTTCGACACCTGGGTGAGCGAGGCATGGCCTTTCTGTTAGATTTGTTCAACAAGATCTGGGTGGAGGGTCTCATCCCGGATTCCTGGCGAATTGCTACTGTGCTCGCCTTTCGCAAACCGGGAAGAGATCACTCTACTCCGGCCGGTTTCCGCCCAATCTCTCTAGCCTCTTGCGTGTGCAAGTTGATGGAGAAATTGGTAAATGTTAGATAGCCTTTTTGCTGGACAGCGGAGGCCATCTGTCATCTGCACAGTGCAGCTTCCGCAAGTTCCACTCCACGTCGGATGTTCTGCTCCGACTAGAAAATGCCGTCTGCGAGGCCTTCCTTCGTAGACAGCACTACGCCACGGTGTTTTTCGATCTGGAGAAGGCCTATGATACCGCATGGCGATACGGTATCATGGAAACTCTCCACACGATGGGAGCGAGGGGACGCCTCCCAATGTTTATATCTGAATTTTTGCGAGATCTTCGATTCCGCGTACGGGTGGTGGGAGCCCTCTCCGGCCCAATGGAGCAGGAAGAGTGTGCCCCGCAGGGAAGTGTCCTCAGTGTCACATTCTTTGCCCTAAGCATCAACGGTATCACCTCGGTTGTGCCGGAAGATGTTCTCGCTACGCTCTACGTGGATGACCTTTCGATCTCTTTTGGCGCGGCCCAGATGCCAACTCTGGAGCGTCGACTCGAACAGGCATTGAACCGCGTCTCTCGCTATGCCGAAGCGCACAGGTTTCGGTTTTCTTTGTTCAAGACTAAGGTGGTGCACTTCTGCCGCCATCCACGGCTTCACCACTACCCAAACTTGTTACTTAATGGGGTACGCCTGGAAGTGGTTGAATCGCTCCGTTTTCTTGGTCTTGTATTTGACCGACGCCTCACTTGGGAGGCTCATATTCGCAGCCTTAGGGTCTCTTGTACCCGCGCCATGGATATTCTCCGTTCCGTGACGTTCAGCACTTGGGGCACTGATAAGGCTACTGCCTTAATTTTTTATAGATTCTTTGTTCGTTCCAAGCTCGACTACGGATTGAGAGTTTTATGCATCCGTAGCCGAGCGTGTATTGCGGAAGGTGGACTCGATCCACCACACCGGCGTTCGCCTGGCGACTAGTGCCTTCCGCACTTTTCCCATTGAGAGCCTACTAGTCGATGCTATGGAGATGACACTCGCTCTACGCCGTGCACAGTGCATTATTCGCCTGTACGCGCGAGCCCAGTGCCTCCCTCAGTCGCCAACAGCTCTCACTGCATCCACAGCTGATTTCGACGGTGCCTATGCCGCCGAGAGACGCCACTCATACCCTAAGCCGTTTGGGTTTAGGGCTAGGAAACTCCTTCGAGAGCTAGGTATAGCTCTCGGGCCAGGAACTCCCCTGGTCCTGCCCAGGACGCCACCTTTGGCTATTTGTCGCCACGCCTCTGCTCCCAAAGCTTCTACAGCACTAGTATGGGAGTATTGCGTTCGACCTTTTTGGAGCACACCTCGTGTCACACTGGAACCATTCCAGTGTATACGGATGACTCCAAGTCCCAAGAGGGGGTCGGCTTCCACGCCGTTTTCCCTCTGTTTGAAGTCAGCGGGGCTCTGCCAGGTGCTGTGTCTGTCTTCAAGGCCGAGCTGGTGGCAATACACCACTCGGTACGGGAGATTACGCGACGTACCCGGTTCGGAGACCGGATTGTGATCTGTGGCGACTCACAAAGCGCCCTGAGTGCTGTCGTGGCATTGGCATCTCCGCATTCCCTGGTTCGCGATATCCGTGACGCTACGGTTTTGGCAAGCTGGGCGGATGTGGAGGACTCGGCGACCGGACCAGCGTTTCGCTCTTCCTCACACCGACTACATGCCAGGAATACAGTCGGCCTGTCTGGCTGCTTGGCAAAGAAGATGGGAGACGGCCGAAGGGAACTTAAAGTTGCGTGCCATTGTGCCGCGACTGTTCCCATGGACCTACCCTCTAATGCCGCGAAGGCTTCAGGTTGCTTTCTGTTGTCTCCGAATTGGGCACACTCGCGGGATGCACTGCCATTTGATGGAGCGTTCGCCAGCGCCCTACTGCGACGACTGCTTTGTCCCCCAGACTGTTCGGCACATTCTTCTTGATTGTCGCAGTCTGGGTGATCTTCGCGCACGTTACCTATCCCCGTATCGGGACGAGTGTGGGCTTCGCTACTGCTTGTCCCTTGTATTCGGAACGGGTTTGTGTACACAGACTTGCAGACTCTTGACTTTTTGGAGGAGGTTAGCCTCCTCCATTTTATTTGACTCTTTGTCGTAGGTCGCATGTTCCTGCGCCGAGGGGAAGCAAGTCTCCCCACCCACTCTCACCCCACCCCAATGCAGGAGCGTGTTTTCTTCTCTGTTTATTTATCTAGCCTAGTATTAAGCTTTTGCCCTTTAGGCAGTTGCCAGAGAGGCTCCTTTAAAAAAAATCGTCTGCCAACATCTTCCTCTAATTCATTATTATATTTTCACTTTCGTACATCTCCCACACATTTTTAAACCCCTGTCATTAATTGTGAGTTTGGATTTGTGGGTTGTTCGTATTCAATGTTAAATCCCTGATCTTAGATCCGGGTGCAGAGTAGGGGTATTGAGCCTGCGGATGGTTGTAATGGCACATTTCAGAAATTTTTAAACGAGTTGTGGGAATTCGACCCCTAGAGTTCAGTACATTGATTCTTCTCGGCAAAAAAAAAATGTTTTAGTTGCATGTTTGATTCGCTGTCAACGGCCGAAAGTGGCTGACATATATTTCCGGTTAACATTTCTCCACTGAATTGTGTAGGGATGGTACGGATTGTTGCCAATGTACCTAGGTGTTTCGTTACTGAATCCTGCAAGAGGGTGTTTGTCTGTTTTGTTAAGATGGGCTTATTTGCGTTAGAGTTGATGCTTCGTGTATGCATTTTTATCCGCTGTTGAATTGACAAGTTTCCTGGTTGTTTACCAAAGCCTTGTGTTGTTTCTTATGTAGTTTAATGTGCCAATTGTGATATTGTTCGATCAGTCTTTAGATCTTGCTTTTAGTTTTTGACGTTCACTGTTGTCTTAGGTTCGTTATTGTTTTAGCAGCTTGTTTCTGGGTTTCGTGAGTTTTCTCCTATCTGCAGACAGAGGTTTGGGCTGTAGTGTTTATGTTGCCCATGGGGTGTATTTATTGCTCATTGTTGTTTTTATGCTGCTTTCAACAAACGACCACAAACACTTTCAATAAATCCCACAACAGTCATATGCATTTTCCGGGTCCTTAAACCTCCACATACAGCGCATATTTATTTCCATAGCAACCAGAATTTAGAGGTGATAGGTTTTGTTATAGCTATTTTTTTCACAATTTTTCCTTTCCTTATGCATTTTTTTCTTCTGTTCTTTGCCCCCGACTACCAGTGGTATTAAATCAATTAGGAAATCTGGTATTTCGAATAGTTGCAGCTAGATATATTTTGAAAATATTTAAGGCCTAGTAAAAATACTCTTACTTTATTGGGTGAAAAAAAGGAAAAAAAAAGCGCATCTAGTTATGCCGATAGTGGGGCTTGATGTGCGCCAATCTCATCTTTTGCAATACTGATTGATGATGAATTATTTAAAAAAATAAAGTGAATGAGGATATCTCCAGAAAGTATTTTAAGAGGCTCGTCAAGAAAGTACTGAAGTTAGAAGTGAAAGTGTAGGAGATAACATGAGTAACCGAAAGACCGGTCGGGGAGGGGGGGGGATTTACTCCTTCAGATAAGGAACCCCATCTTGGTCACCTTTGCCCCCCTCAACCTTGATTCAAGTCCTCTTTAAAGGTGAATGAATGTTTGGGAGAGAACGGGTTGACTTAGGATCAATTTGGATGATGAGTGTGCTTTTTTTTTTCTTATATATATATAATTTTAGGAGCCCATCTGGCAACTGGGTGTGTATAGAGGGGAGTTCTTGGGGCCCTTATTTCCAAGGATGAATCCTGACAACGCGATAATGATGGGCGGCATTGTGCTTGATGAGTGGGTAGTTGATGGTGGTGTTGCACACCGACCTCACCTTGTAACAAATGGTTACAGCCGAAATTCTTTGATAGGTAACCGGAATATGCACGAAAAGAAGCAGTCGGCATACATCGTGTCGACTCTGATACGCCGTATTTACCTGAAGTCGAAGAAGTGAAAGGTTGCCCCACTGCCTCTCAAGTCCCACACGGTGGGTTCTGTGTCATCGTCGTCGCCTCCCGTGGTGGTTCCTCGTCCGTTCTCGCCTCCCGATGAAGGCCAAGCCTCGTCTCTCTCCCCACGTTCTCCGCAGACGTCCGTCGGGTTTCCAATTTATTCGTCCAGAGTTCGGAGATGGTTCGGGAAGTCGGAGTCGAAAAAACGCAAAGGACCCAAGCGGACTGTAAAACAGAGGTGGTGGGGTTATTGGAGTAGGATAAAGATGTGTTCGAGTCCTGCAATAAAGAGATCTGATAGTACTTAATTTTTGCCTTTTCTTAGTCTTATCTTGTGATCTTTGCTATTCGCTGTTTCGGGGGTTGGGTATTCTCTCGCATAAGCCATAACTTCAGGTTGTTTGGAAGTGTGAACTTTCCTCATACTTGTATCGTAGACGAGTTTTGTGTTAACATATATTTTTAAGCGGTTACGCACAAACATCAATCATGCTGAAACGAATGTACAAAAGTTGCCTTTCCTTATCCAGACTGATACATCATGCTCATTTCAATCCGATGATGTATTTTTAAGGATTACAAGTCTTTCAACTTGCTCACGTTTTGATTACTGACTGTAGCTTGGGGGATATTTGAGGATTTGCTTCTACTGTTTCTCATAAGCAGGAATTTAAAAATTAAATTTTGCGGCCAGTTTTTTTGTGAATCTGAAGCAAGATGGTGAATTTTTTAAGCTAATTTGATAGATAATTGTCAAAGGATTGTAAGTATATTTAATACGAATTTTTGAGAATGTTGTGAAGATTGGTAATTCAAACTTAACCAAATTTTGGGATTAGTGCAAGTACAGCATTCCTGTAATGTTAAATGTAATTTTTAGTTGTGAGAATATTGTGCTTTTGTAATTTTTTTACTATTTTGTATTAAATTAATCTAATCGTATATCAGTTCTACCTTCTATATACTTTGGATTTAGATGTCTTTTTGTTTTACAGTATTATATCTTAGGTAGATTTTTGCTCATAATTATCTTGAAGCAAATAAGTATTTTCCTATTAGAGTTTCATTATTTGTATTGAAAAGACTCAATACCTTTATGGTGGTTGGATTTTGTAGCGTGGGGTCGTGATGTAATTTACTATTGGTGCCCTCAATTAAAAATTATATTACCTGTTCAATTTCATTATCCTATTCACGAAAAATTAAATACACTAACGAGAGGCATATTACGATACTTTTTTGAAGTATGCGGAATAAAGTTTTTGCGAATTATAGTACTGCTTCTTCGCCGAAAAGATGCTTGCAAAGCTTCACCTATTGTTGGGTCCGCGTGTACGATGCAGGTTTAACACCGATGACGAGCGGCGTGTACATTGCGTTGTAGATCAGTAGCGTGTGCCTTGCAGATCCACCACCGATGACCAGCGGCGAGAGGTCACATAGATCGTCAGGGCAAGTATCGGAATGACCCCCACCACCTCATCGCCGGAAAGGCATACATTCTCAGACTTGCGTGGCCGGGTCTGCAGTCTACCACCTCTTGCTTCTTTATGAACCCACCATTTTCTTCCGATAAGTGGTATCCCTGCGACTACCCGTCTCCTTCTCACCCTACCTACACGTTCGATAACTGTAACTTACAAATCTACTGCTCACAAACTTGCGTCTATGCACCACGTCCAGCAAGTGGCCCCCGTAAGGGGCGCGGCGATTTGCCATCCTGGCCGCCGTGCTGAGGGATCCAGCGCTCCGTCCGGCCCCAGCTTAGCCTCTCTTCCTTCCTTCAGATAGCCTGTATTTTTCTCCTCCCTCGTCGCTTTTCATACAACCTCTCCCACATCTTTCTCTGGTCAGCCTCTAATTTTACAGGGTAGATGCTGACCTTCCTCTCAGCCAACCGTCCCGCATCGGGGCTGAGGGGGGAGGGGACAATGTTCACTAACCCCTGAGCTCCGGTCTGGGGTGGATGGTTTTTAACAACCTGCTTCATCCCAGCCCATACCTTCCTCACATCCCTTTTCCTCTCCTCTTCACATTCTATCAATTTTACGCCGTGTCCAAGGTGGAGCCGCCATGCCGATGGACTGCCAGGCCACCAGGCGGGAGGGGTAGTCCGAAATGGCGGCGCCTGGCTCTGCCAGGCCTGTAAGCACCTCTTGCAGTGCGGGCAACTGCAAGAGGTGATGAGCCATTGCGTCCCGTAGCACAAATAGGGTCACCATGCCCAATGATGAAAATAAAAAAAAAATAAAACAACCCCCCCCCAACTTCCCCAAAGAACATCCACATAGCCGCCCTCGGGCAGCTCCACCGAAAAAATGGACCTTCTCCATTTCGGAAAAGGACCTGGCTGAGGCCGGTACATCTGGCCTGGGGGCTTCTACCGGCGGAGGTGAGAAGCGGGTTCATTCCCCGCCCTCCTCTCCTAAAAAGAAGACTAAAAAGACTCGGGGCTCCTCTCCATCCGCGGGGGCTGCGGGGACGGATGGGTCTGCTGCCACTCTGGCAAGCGACCAAGCCAAGATCGGCACATCCGGCCCCTCTGCCTCCCCGGGTACGGAGCTTCTGACCATGACAAAGACCAAAAGTGCACAGGGCGGAGCCTCGATGACATCGGGGCCCCTCATTCAGAGGTTACCTGGCGTTTTCGAGCCCGCTGGCTTCAAACGCTTCCTCGTTATTCGCTCCACTGATGGCAGCATGTTGTCCAAGGGCAACAGGATCCATCAGAGGAGAGGATTAGCTAGTGCAATTTGTAGAGAGCTGAAGGTGACCCGTTTCTCGGCCGGGAGCCTTCTGGCGAATCCCGCCGAGGCGGCCAAGATATGTGCTCTTCGGACACTTCATGGCACCCCGGTGAGTGTGACGCCGCACTCTACCATGAACTTTGTGAAAGGAGTAGTTTATGCGAGGGAACTCGTTGACTACTCCATTGAGGACATCACCCTAGAGCTGGCCGACCATGGGGCGGTCAAGGTCGAACGTGTGATGAGAAAACGGGGAGGGGCCTCGAGACTCACCCCTACACTCTTCGTCACGTTCGACTGTGACAAGCTCCCTGAATCGGTGCGTGCCGGTTGGTACCGCTACCGCGTGAAGGCATTCGTGCCACTGCCACGGCAGTGCTATTACTGTCACCGCTTCGGCCATACGAATCGCTCATGTAGACGTGCAAAGTCGGGCTCACCCGAAGTCTGTGCAAATTGCTCCAAGGTGGCACACGATAAGTCCAAATCGTGTGTGGCCAAGTGTGTCAATTGCGGAGAGCCGTACCCTGCTTCTTCGAAGCAATGTGGTGCATATCTCCTTGAGAAAGAAATCCTGGCCGTTCAGGCCCAGGATCGACTCTAATCCGCGAGGCTAAGGACTTGGTCCTGGCGTGCCCGGCTCTTCCTGGGACGTCATATGCCTCAATAGTTAGAAAGGCACCCTCTGCTCATCCAGGCCAACGAGCACGGTTGTTTCCGTGCCCATTCAGAGCCCTTCTGCGGGCTCTACCCAACCCAGGCGCCCCCCTGGTAAAGCTGGCGGCAAAAAGGGTTTATACCGAGCAGCAGCTAAAACCAGGGCTTTCCCCTCTTTCCCCAGCGTGGCCGTTTCCCGTAAGGCGAAACGGCCACGCGCCTCCACCGAGTCGTTAGACTCACAGGAGGCAACACCCCTGAAGATGGTCGTTAGGCCATCTTCCGGGGTTCCTAAAGCTGTCCCCCAAAAGGAGCTTCGGCTCCTTCGCTCACGCCCCGAGGTGTGGCGAGTAACTCGGAGACGGTGGTTCCTTGAAAAGAGAGCCCCCCGCCTCCAAATCCGCAACGCCCGCTTAAGGGTTTCGAGGCGAAGGGAGGAAAAGACTCGCATGGCAAGCCAGACCTCCCCCAATAAGTCTTCGAAAGCGCCAGCGCCTTCAGCGCTTTGTCCGGCGAACAGCGCCCGGGAAGCGTACGGCCATTTCCGTGAGGGTCTTTAGTTCGAGGAGGGCCCACGGGTCCCCTCCGAGCTAGGCCTGCAGGGCATATTCCTTCAATGGAGTTGCCGTGGACTCCGAGCCAACTGGGAGGGGCTGCGGAGGCTCGTCTCATCCCGTTCCCCGTTAGCTATCTTTTTGCAGGAGACTATGCTAGGCGTGTGCTCCCTGCCTGCCCTCCCGGGGTATAAGGGTCTTGCGACCCCACCACTGCGGGATGGCCGGGCTGGGGGATACGCGGTTTACACCCGGCATGATGCCTCCGTTCTGCCTTTCTCTTTAGATCCCCCTTCCAGGCAGTGGCTAGGCAGCTGCACCTGGATATGAGGTATACTATCATTTCTGCGTGCATTCCACCGTCAGCTGACCTTGACGCGGGGGACTTCCGCCGCGTCGTGGCACGGTTGCCGAGGCCTTATCTCTTGCATGGAGATCTTAGCGGCAGGCATCCTCTCTGGGGAGATTACTCCATAAATCCCAGGGGACAAGTCCTTGCCGATCTGATCGAAGAGCTTGAGATGGGTGTCCTAAACGTGAATGAGTTTACGCATCACTGTCCAAGAACCGCTTCATTTTCTTGCCTTGACCTATCTTTGTGCTCATCGGATGCACAGCCTCATTTTGATTGGGGGCCGGTCGATGACCTCCATGGTAGTGATCACTTTCCCATTCAAATATCATTTTCAGGGCAACTGCCACCTGAGAGACTACGTCGGTGGTACTTGGTGTGGGCGCGGTGGCCTGCATTTCAGGAAATGACTGAATTCTGTATCTCAGTCGAGGAGTTTAGGTCGGTAGATGAGGCCGTTGAGTTCTTCTCCGGCAACCTCATCGCCGCGGGCCTGACTACTATTCCTAGGATGTCTGGCCGTTTTGCACGCCGACCACTCCCATGGTGGTCAGCCGAGTGTGAAACGGCCCTCAAACAGAAGCGTTATGCCTACATGCGCTATAAGCGCCGCCCGAACGATTTCACTGTCGCTGAATTTCGTCGGGCTAGGTTCCAGTATATTTTGAAGCACGCCCGCCGCTCTTCTTGGCGGGCATACGTGTCTTCACTTAACGGGAAAGATCCCTCTAGCTGAGGTGTGGAGGCGAGTCAAAAGGATTCGGGGCAAGTTCTCTCAGGACCCCCTTCCCGTTCTCCAGGAGAATGGGACCGCAATCTCGAACCCCGCGTCCGTGGCGGAATCCTTAGCGACCGCTTTTTCCGCATTCTCTAGCCGTGATGCTGCTCCTCCAGCATTCAATGCACGTCGTGATGTCGCGGAAGGCCGCCGGCTGGACTTTACCTCGAGAGGCGGAGAACCCTTCAACGACAAGCTTACAGTGAGTGAGTTGCGTTCCGCTCTCGCTTCGTGCGCGGACACCGCCCATGGTCCGGACGATGTCCCGTACGCCATGCTTCGACACCTGGGTGAGCGAGGCATGGCCTTTCTGTTAAATTTGTTCAACAGGATCTGGGTGGAGGGTCTCATCCCGGATTCCTGGCGAATCGCTACTGTGCTCGCCTTTCACAAACCGGGGAGAGATCACTCTAATCCGACCGGTTTTCGCCCAATCTCTCTTACTTCTTGCGTGTGCAAGTTGATGGAGAAATTGGTAAATGTTAGATTAGCCTTTTTCCTGGACAGCGGAGGCCATCTGTCTTCCGGAAAGTGCGGCTTCCGCAAGTTACACTCCACGTCGGATGCTCTGCTCCGACTGGAAAATGCCGCGTGTGAGGCTTTCCTTCGTAGACAGCACTACGCCACGGTGTTTTTCGATCTGGAGAAGGCCTATGATACCGCATGGCGATACAGTATCATGGAGACTCTCCACACGATGGGGGCGAGGGGACACCTCCTAATGTTTATATCTGAATTTTTGCGACATCGTTGATTCCGCGTACGGGTGGGGGGGAGCCCTCTCCGGCTCAAAGGAGCAGGAAAGTGTCCTCAGTGTCACACTCTTTGCTCTGAGCATCAACGGTATCACCTCGGTGCTGCCAGAAGATGTTCTCGCTACGCTCTACGTGGACAACCTTTCAATCTCTTTTGGCGCGGCCCAGATGCTAACTCTGAAGCGTCGAGTACAACAGGCATTGAACCGCGTCTCTCGCTATGCCGAAGCGCACAGGTTTCGGTTTTCTTTGGCCAAGACTAAGGTGGTGCACTTCTGCCGCCATCCACGGCTTCACCCCGACCCGAACTTGTTTCTTAATGGGGTGCGCCTGGATGTGGTTGAGTCGCACCATTTCCTTGGTCTTGTATTCGACCGACGCCTCACCTGGGAGGCTCATATTGGCAGCCTTAGGGTCTCTTGTACCCGTGCCATGGACATTCTTCGTTCCGTGACGTTCAGCGCTTGGGGCGCTGATAGGGCTCTTGCCTTACTTTTTTATCGATCCTTCTTTCGCTCGAAGCTCGACTAGGGATGCGAGTTTTATGTATCCGCAGCCGAGCGTTTGTTGCGGAAGGTGGATTCGATCCACCACACCAGCGTTCGCCTGGCGACCGGTGCCTTCCGCATTTTCCCCATTGAGAGCCTGTTGGGAGATGCTGGGGAGATGCCACTCGCTCTGCGCCGCGTGCAGTGCATTACCCGCCTGTACGCGTGAGCCCGGCGCCTCCCTCAGTCGCCAACAGCTCTCACTGCTTCCGCAGCTGATCTCGATGGTGCCTATGCCGCCGAGAGACGCCAGTCATACCCTAAGCCCTTTGGGTTTAGGGTTTCAGGAAACTCTTTCAAGAGGTAGATATAGCTCTCGGGTCAGTGGCGCCCCTGGTTCTGCCCAGGACACCACCCTAGAGGGTACCACATTTGGCTATTTGTCGCCACGCCTCTGCTCCCAAAGCTTATACTGCGCCGGGAGTATTGCGTTCGAACTTTTTGGAGCACACATCGTGTCACGCTGGAACCGTGACAGTGTATACGGATGGCTCCAAGTGTCAAAGGGGGTCGGCTTCCACGCCGCATTCCCTCTTTTTGAAGTCAGCGGGGCTCTACCAGGCGCTGTGTCTGTCTTCACGGCCGAGCTGGTGGCAATACACCGCTCGGTACGGGAGATTCAGCGACGTGCCCTGTTCGGAAACCGGATTGTGATCTATAGCGACTCACAAAGCGCCCTGAGTGCTCTCGGGGCATTGGAATCTCCGCATCCCCTGGTTCGCGATATCCGTGACGCCACGGTGTTGGCGAACCGGGCGGATGTCGAGATTATCTTCTGCTGGGTTCCTGGACATGTAGGAATTGCGGGGAATGAGCGTGCCGATGAAGGCGCCAAAGAGTCCGCGAGGACTCTGCGACCGGACCAGTGTTTCGCTCTTCCTCACACTGACTACATGGCAGGAATACGGGCAGCTCTTCGGACTGCTTGGCAAAGAAGATGGGAGACGGTCGAAGGGAACTTAAAGTTGCGTGCCATTGTGCCGCGACTGTTCCCATGGACCTATCCCCCAATGCCGCGGTGGCTTCAGTTTGCTTTCCGTCGTCTCCGAATCGGACACACTTGTGTGACGCATCGCTATTTGATAAAGCACTTGCCTGCGCCCTATTGCAACAACTGCGTCGTCCCCCAGACTGTTCGGCACATTCTTGTCGAATGTCTCAGTCTGGGTGATCTTTGCGCACGATACCTGACCCAGTACCGGGATGTGCGAGGTCGCTACTGCCTGTCCCTTGTGCTCGGGACAGATTCGTGCACATTGACTTGTTGACTTTTGGGGGGAGCCCGGGCTTCTCCTTTTTATTTAAAGTTCTTTTTTTTGTTATTGTTTTGTTTGTAGGTTGCATTCTCCTGCACCGTGGTGAGGGGGACCTTCCCCTGCTGCCCGAGATTGCTTCCTGATTGTTAAGTTTTTCCAATTTATATCATTGTTAAGTTTTCATATTTTTACTTTAAAGTAGCCTAGTTCTCGGCTGTCGTGTTTTTCGGCGACTTATGCCCAAGTGGGCAGTTGCCAGATGTGCTCTATAAAATTTAAAAAAAAAAATCCAGCAAGTGGCACCAGCTCCGAAGCTCTCACTTAGAGATGCTAACGAACTACCCTTCCCTGCCTCATCTGCCGTCTTTCTTGGGCTGATTGCGTACGGGTTACCACCTGTAATGGCCACAGCGATTTGCTCTCCTGACCACGGTGATGACGGGACTCAGCGCCCCGTCCAGCCCCAGCTTGGCATTCTTTTTCTTCTACTCGGCCGTACTTCGTCTTCTGTACCAATTCTCTTTCACCATGCATCGTCCTTCCATCTACGTTTGTTTGGTGATCTCTGTATCAGAGCTGTGCGTAAAGAGACGCGACCCTATGGCTGGGTCCTGTCTGTGTTGGTTGGTGGGTGCTTGAGCCGGAGTGGCGTTCTTGGGGGGTTTGCTTTCCTAACCGGTAAATTTCCGAGGCTGGCCGGCCATTTTTAAAACGATGGTTGGGACAGGGGTCGACAGGCTTTACCCTCCTGGTTGGGCCGGCGCTCCGAGTAGGTGTCGCGACGGTGGACAGTTACTGCGTTGCGCGAGTTCGCCCCCCCTTTTTATACTCTACTTTATATGGGTAATAATAAAAAAAGTCTGCCATAAGTCGCTGACTTCTGTTCCTTGTACTACGCCTGTCAATAAGTCCTCTTTTCCGCACTTGTTAGATCTCTTAGCAGAAGAGAGAGATCCTGATTTGGATTATCATCGTTTTCTAGGGCTGAATTCCAGTTCCGGGTCTCCGTTTTCTAAATTCGACGTGTTTGATTTGAAAGAAGAGTTTGAGTCCCGCAGTATGTGGGCCCATGGTAGTGGCGATTTAGTGGTTGAAGTATCTTCGCGAGAGCAGTGTGGAATCGTGCGGGATTTGTCCTTCGTTTCGGAGGTTTCGGTTGTGCCCCACGATCGCCTTAATTTTGTTAAGGGAGTGATTCGCTTCAACGAATTACTGCAGTATGATGACTCAAGACTTTCGTCTCAGAGGGTTACGGACGTTTATATGGTCTCTAAGTCTGTTAGTCCTGCTAAGGTTCCTACGAGTAGGCTCATCGTCACCTTTGAGCGTCAGGATCTGCTCCAGTTTGTTCGTGCTGTTTATCTTCGTGTACCGTTATGTCGAGTTCCCAGACGTTGTTTTAATTGCCCCAGTTTGGCCATACAAAAAGCAATTGTAGGCAGGCTGTGCGTTGGTGTATCATGGCTCCTCTTGTGAAAATCATGAATGCTGTGCCAATTGTGGAGGTTCCCATAACCGGCTTCGCGTTCTTGTCCCGTATTCCTTTTTGAGAAGGAGGTCCTGGCTCTTCGTGACTTCCGTGAGGCCCGTCGTAGGGTGCGGGGGCCGCTCGCACCCTCCGGCCGTCTCGTTGACGTTCTCCGGGAGGTTGGTTCCCGTTCGTCTCACTCCTCCTTTGTCTTCTCGTGGTCCCTCTGTTCTTCCTCCCATTTGCCTTCGGTTCCTCCGTTGCGCCCTCTCCTTTGCCTTTGGTCTCTTCTCGTGTTCTTCCATCTGTCGCGGACCGTGAGACGCTGGAGGATATCCGGCAGTTCTTTTAGGCGTCTGCCCCCACTGTTCCTTCCGTTCTTTTGCCTCAGTGCAAACGGAAGGGTTCCTCCTCACCCCGTTCGGAGTGAGGAGGCTTGTTTGGGCCCAAGTTGGAAATTGGGGGCGCCCCCTCCATTTTGATGCCTTCTCCTCCTCGGTCTTCGCTGGCCTTCCCGGTTGGCATCACCGATGTCATTGTGAGGGCGGATGTTCACCCGTTTACGTCTTCCTTGCCTCCTACTCCGGTTCCTTCTTCGTTTCCCCATACCTCTGTTCAGTCTTCGATGCCTCCTACCCCAATTCCGTCTCGCTTGCCTCCTACCCCTGTTCCTTCATCTCCTTCTGACCCTGTTCTCTCCTCACCCTCTGACCCTGTTCCTTCCTTTCCATCTGACCCAATTCCCTCCTTACCCTCTTACCCTGTTCCCTTCTCACCCTCTGTCTATGTTCCGCCTTCTGTTCCATCTTTACGCATCTTAGTTCTCGTCCTTCACTGCTCGATCTTCCTTTCCCTCCGGGTCATGAGCCGTCGACGTTGGGGTTTCGGTCTGGCTCTTAGCTGTCGCCTCCCGCCGTTCACGCTGCTACGTCCGTGTCGGATGCATCCCTGGCTCATCGCGATTTGTCCCTTGTCCCTTCTGGGTTTTATAGTCGTCGGGAACCTTCGACGGTTTCCGTCGCTAGAATTCCGCCGTTGGTGTCGATACCACAGTAATGTCTGTCATTCTATAGTGGAATTGTCAGGGGTTCTACCTAAGTGGGAGGAACTCCTGCTCTTGCTTTCTAGCGTTCGGCCCTTGGTGGTCTGTTTACAAGAAAATAAGCTTGGGACTCGTCCCCTCCCTGTTTTTTCGCACTTCCGGTTGTTTAATTCCATCCCCACAGCCGGAGGGCGTGCCCCATGGTGATGCTTCACTTTTAATTTCCTCTTCGCTATTTTCTGCCCCACTTCCCTTCCGTACTACCTTGCAAGCTGTTGCTGCGAGGGATTTTACTTCCAAGCTTTTAATTGTTTGTTCTGTGTACATCCCCCCGGATTTTAGTTTGAGTCGGTCTGATCTTTTAGGGCTCACAAGTCAGTTACCTACCCCGTTTTTATTACTTTGTGATTTTAATGCTTGCCACCCATCTTGGGGTGATACTGCCCGTAATCCCTAGGGCGGAGTGGTTGAGTCCCTCTTATTATCCGATTCCCTTTGTCTTTTAAATTCTGGCGACTTTACTTCTTACCATGTTCAAACGGATTCGTTTAGTGCTGTAGACTTGTCCTTATGTTCGTCCGACTGTTGCCTCGACTTCCGGTGGTTGATTTCGGGATGACCTTTCCGGGAGTGATCACTTCCCGATAGTCCCCCTGTAAGGGGCGCGGTGATTTGCCATCCTCGCTACCGTGCTGACGGAACTCAGCACCCCGTCCAACCCCAGCTTAGCCTTTTCTCCTTAATTTAAAACACTTGTTTCCTCGCTTTTCATACAACCTCTCCCACAACTTTCTCTCGTCAGCCTCTAATTTCACAGGGTAGATGCTGACCTTCTTCTCAGCCAACCATCCCAGATCGAGGCTGAGGGGAAGGGGAACAACGTTCCC
This sequence comes from Ceratothoa steindachneri, assembly GCA_963969495.1. Taxonomy (NCBI): domain Eukaryota; kingdom Metazoa; phylum Arthropoda; class Malacostraca; order Isopoda; family Cymothoidae; genus Ceratothoa; species Ceratothoa steindachneri. The sequence continues at coordinate 59,339,891 of OZ018318.1, forward strand.
TAACCCCTGAGCTCCCGTTCGGGATGGGGTTGTGGTGGAGCGAAGTCGAGTGTGTGTGTGAAGGGCCATTCTCCCACCCTTTTCCCAATACCCTCTCCCTCCCTCTGTAAGAATGTGTGTGTGAATGGGAATGGGTTTTTTTTTTAAATTCATTAGCATGTTATTATAAGATGGTTTTTCTTTCCAGGCGCCATAATTTGGAAAGATAAAAAGGTCCAGCACTTGTAAATTTACCCTTGTAGTAGAAGCTAACTATAACGATAGAATATTATCAAAGCCTAAGGCCACTAGTATAGGACAAAGGTTCCAGGCCATGCCCTGTCTTACTTGAAAATGTAAAATAGTTTAGCTTTGAGGAAGGAGGGCTTAAAATAGCTACACAACTGTAACAGGTCAGTTATCTCAGTCCAAGCTCGGAGGCGCTAGTTTTCAATACAAAGATTTCTGTTGTACCACGTGAGGCCATTTTTTTCTGTTATCCATTGACTGTAGAGTCCGAATTTTATTTGGGTTACTTGATTATTTTTCATTGTTCTTAGGATCGATCAATAATATTTCTAAGTAGGACTTATTTATTTTTCATTGTAAATATTTTGTTAGGTTACGGACGTGAGATCTCGAAACTGGGAGCGTGACGGGATTAGATTGCAGTCCATACCCAATTAGCGTGACAGGTAGTTTGGTTGTTTTTCACCTTTGTCTATCGCTGTAACTAACCTGGGAGGAAGGCTTCTGTGAAACAGGGCCTCCACGATAATATCGTGAGACTGAGGCTGGAATTGGGGCAGAAAGTGGAGGAATGTATGATGTTGAGGAACGTGATTGATGGATTGAAGAGTGATGTGATGAGTATGGATGAGAAGACAGACAGGATGAGAAAAGAAATGGACGAGAGACAGAAGTAGGTCGACCGACGGATGAAGGACTTATATGACATGATGAAGGGGTCAGGACCAGCCCCAGGACCCTCGACCTTGACCCCTGCTCCGACTGAAGGGGATAAGACTAATGGGATCAATGGGAGTGTGTGCGAGTCTAAAGATGATAGGGTGATTATGAGTGATAGGAAGAACGGAGAATGGAAGAGAGTTGAACGCAAAAGAAGAAGGAAGACTGGTTCAAAGGAGAAGGATAGGAAGGTAAGAGGCAAGAGTGTGGACTCATTGTACTCGGATGAAGGAGGGAGTGATGGTATGAGTGAGAGTGAAGGCAGTTCAACTGAATGTGGGAAAGGGTATTTTGATAAGGGAAGTGCCGAAGATAGATAGGTTTAGGTTACATGGTGGGAAAAGTGTGGAAGAATTCTTCGGGGAATTTGAGCGAAAGAGGAAGCTCAAGTACCCGGAGAATAAGGGATACTGGATGAATGTTTTGGAGGAATGTTTGGAGGGAAAAGTATTGGAGTTTTTCCGCGTGATTACAAGTGTGTGGGAACCGAGGTACGATGTGGTGAAGGAGAGATTGATTGGGCAGGTGAAACGAATGAAAAAGAGTGTGAAGTATAAAAGGGTGAATGAATTTGAGAAGGCTCGAATGGGGAAGAGTGAAAGTGTGAACATGTATGCACATAGGCTTGAGAGTATGGCGAGAAAGAGGTATGGTGATGATGATGTAAATGAATGTAAACCACTGATGAGGAAGTTTCTAGGAAACGATCCCGCGAAAGGTGAGTGAATAGCTGAGTGGAAAGAGCAAGGAGAGAATGAGACTGACAGGTGAACGGTCGATGTGGGAGGATGTGTTGGAGCGTTTGGAAGATGGACGATTTGATGATGAAAGCGATCTAGAAGAGGATGGATGGTACAGTGTGAATGTTAGGGGGTAAGAAGCCCTGGAGCTTGTAGGGGTGCGACGGAGATGTATAAGAGAAAAACTTCCTTCCAAAGCGAGAATATAAATTACCAAGTCAAGATGGACTACGCCGTGTCGTAACGGTAGAGTGCTTGCCTCGGGATACAAAGAGCCAAGATCGATCCCATACAGTCCACAAATTTTTACGAAGAAAATTCTCGAAGAAAACGGAGAATGCTTCAAGGACTAACTAATCCAGAAGGACCAAGAAATCGACTCAAGAGAAAACCGCGCTCAAAGAAAACGGAATTCAAGGAAATACGATTTTTAAGGGCTAACTCGTCTCAACTCATCTCATCCCATCAAAATCGTCAAGAAGCATCAAGAAGTCATCACGTCATCAGAATTGAAAGGAGTCATCACATCGTCGTTAAAAAGGAAGATACATCAAGAAAAAAGAGAAGATCAAGAATTAACCCAGCCAACTTAAAGAAGAAAGATCTCAGCCTACAAGAATAATAAGAGTTATACATGGCAGTCAATGTTTCAAGGGGCACTTCAATCAAGAAATAATAAATAGATACGAATATAGAAAATCAACAAGATGAATGATATTGATAAATAATTATAAATATGCCCCCCCCCCTTCCCATAAGTTTTAATCCACCCCAGCAGTTTGTCAGCTACAGGGATGCCCTGAAGGCTGCACCAGCTGGAGTGATGTCGAACTTCCTGGACTGGCTGAATGGATGGGTAAATGGAGGGTGATCGAATGGAAGGGGACAGATGAATTTCAAGCGTGGGAACGGATATATGAAAGAGAAAGTGAGGTATGTCCCAGCAAACGAGAGATCGAATGGTGGGAGAAAGATTGTGGAATTTCGTCGATGTGGAAGGAAAGGTCATATGTTGGCAGAATGTAGGTGGACGTCTGGTGCATGTTTTTGGGTGTGCTAAGAAAGGGCATATGATAAAGGATTGCCAGGAAAGTGTGAAAGAGTGCTTCAAGTGTAAAGAAATAGGCCATTTGAAGAAAGATTGTCTGAGGTTGAATGGTGGAGCAACTGCTGGGGGGAGTGTGAAGTATGCTTGTGGTAATTGTGAAAAGGCTGGTCATTATGCGAGGATGTGTCGTGACCAGAGGAATGTATGTAGCTATTGTGCGATGGAAGGACATTCAAGTGAAAAATGTTGGATTAGACTGAGAGCGCAAGGTGTGAATGGAAAGTCTGAAGCGGGAAACTGAATTGTAAGAGGGTACCTGCTGAAGTATCCTCTGGGTGCATGAGTGTGAGTAATGTGTTGGTAAGTCTGTCTAGTGTGAAAGTGCTGTCTGATAGGAAGTATGAGTGTCTGAGTGTGAAGGTGGAATTGAATGGAATTGAGTGTTTGGCTTTAATAGATTCTGGATGCAAGGCGAGCTTGGTGTATAAAGATGTGTATGACAAGGTTAGCGAGAAAGCCCTCCTGTCTGAGTGCACGGGTAGTTTGGTAGGTATTGGTAATAGGAGGGTGCCTGTGATTGGAACGATAAGGTCACCTGTTCGAATGCATGGTCTGTTGATGAATGAATGCGAAGTCTCTGTGATTGATAAGGTGAGTAGTGAGTATGGTGTGATTTTGGGCTATGATTTTATGAAAATGAATCGTATGGTTGTGCATCCTGCAAGTGATCAGATTGAAAGAAAGATTGGTAAAAATGGGCTGTATAAGTTATATGTAGGAAAAGATGTTAATGTTTTGAGGAGTGTGTTTACTGGTATTGAGGTGACTGCTATGGAGAATGTAAGGCTTGTGAAGGGTGAAAGGGTGTCTGTTAGAATGAGTTGGAGTAGAGATGTTGGTTTGAATGTGGGTGAGAACACTGTGATATTGGATGGAAAGGATGCATATTATATGGTAAGGCGTGTTGCTTGTGTGTTTGATGGCTTGATGAGAATGAATGATCCTTTTATATGTGTGCAAGCGGATCCCAGGGTGAAAGGACAGGTGAGAGGTATCCAAGTCGGAGATGTACTAGGATACCTCTCCACTATCACTGAGGTAGGTATGGATGATAACACGGATTGCAGGGTGAATGTTGCGAATAAAAGACATGTGAATGGATGTATAATGAGATAAAGGACATGGTGAAATTGGATGGATGTTTGACTGAGTATGAAAGGGAGGATGTGTATCGAATGATATTTGAACGAAAGGGAGCCCTCAGTAAGGGTGATATGGATTTCGGGGTTGCAAAGCTCCCGGAATTCAAGATTGTCTTGAAGGAGGACTCCCCAATCTATCAGCGGCCGAGGCATTTCCCACGTCCGGTTGCTGATGAGATTGAGGAGCAGTGTTTGGAATTATAGCAATTGGAGGTGATTGAAGAGAGCGAGAGTGCATGGAATAGTCCAATTGTGCATGAAATAGTCCAATTGTGCCTGTACGTAAGCCGGATGGAAGATTGCCTCTGTGTGTGGATTATTGAAAGGTGAAAGAAAGGTTTCCGATGTGTGTGGTATCTGAGTGTGTGTATAGTATGCATGGGATGGAGTGGTTTACGAAGCTGGATCTGGTACAGGGGTATTACCAGATGCATATTGCTGAGGAGAGCTGGTCGGTAACTGCCTTATCTTCCACAAAGAGTCATTACCAGTTTCGGAACCTCAGCTTTGGGTTGGCTAATGCTCCTGGAGCCTTCCAGTGGGTGTTGTGTTGAGTAAGTTTGCGAGTAAGAATGTGATTGCGTTTATAGATGATATTTTGATTATGACTGAGACTTTTGAAGAGCATATGATATTGGTGAATGATGTGTTGAGAACGTTGGAGAGTGTTGGTGTGAAGGTGAAAGTGGCGAAGTGTGAATGGTTTGGGAAAGAAGTGCAATTCCTTGGGCATATGGTGAGTGAGAATGGGTTACGAAAGTCACCGAAGTATGTTGAGAAGGTGCGAATGTTTCCGAAACCGGTGACTGAAGCAACTGAAGTCGTTTTGGGGTTTGATTGAGTTCCAGCGAAAATTTATACGTGATTGTTCTGGTGTGAGTAAGCCTCTGACTGAGTGGATGGGCAAGAAAGGTAGTACGGTTGTCAGGTAGAATGATAAGATGAATGAGGCGTATGAGAAACTGAAAGAGGTAGCGGCTGAAGATGTTGAATTGGCACATCCAGATCATAGTGTGAATGCTAAAATGCTTGAATTGTATACAGATGCGAGTGGGTATTGTATGGGAGGTTTTCTGATGCAAAAGCAGCGTTTAAATGGAGAGAATGTCAGGCGAATAATTGGGTATGTATCCAAGGCTATGAATGTTGCAGAACGAAAGTATTCGACTGTGAGCGAGAGTTGGCTTCGATAAGGTATTGTTTGAAAGTGTTGCGCCCGTTTTTGTATGGTGTGAGGTTTGTGATCAAAACAGATCATCAACCTCTTGTGTATCTGCAGCGTATGAAGTGGGCTGATAGTAGGATTGCAAGGACTTTGGAAGATTTGAGTGACTTTGACTATGTGATTGAGTACGTGCCAGGTGAACGAAATGGAGTGGTGAATTTGATGTCAAGGTATCCTGGTACGAATGATGAAAATGTGTGTGGAGTGAGTGATCCTGAGTATTTGACGAAAGGGATTATGAATGGAAAGGAGAGTAAGGGTGTGGTGATTCCTTGTCTGAGAGTGTATGGAATGGTTTGCAAGATTTGAAGAGTGATGGAGTAGATGTGAGAGTGCCCGATAGTGTGGATGACTTAAGGAAGGAGGTAATGAGTGAAGTATGTAGGAAGCCTGAAAGCATTGGTATGACAAGGGTGCAGAACTTCATGAAAGAATGGAGAGCGATGTGTATGCAAGGGGTCCCGCCATTTCAGGAAGTGTTAATTGTAGTGAGTCGTTTGTATGGAGTGATTGTTTATGTGCACTTTGGTGGTGAGAGGCCGATTGTGTACAAGGATGAGAAGATGAAGGGTTTGAATCCTAATGTGGTACATCTGCAATATTTAAGCGGTGTTCACTACAATTGGGTGATTGAAAAGTGTTCATATATGAGAGAGAAGAATGATTGTCTGGATGAAGATGAGTGTGTGGTGAGTAATGATATGGGAGTTGATGACAGTGTGGATATCAGTGCTGATGTTGGTGTGCTTGTTCCTTCTGTGTATTGCTGTATTGCGAACATAGCGGACCTAATATGATGGAAACGAGAGTGAAAGTTGGTGAAAGGTTCTTCTGTAGTTTGATTGATACTGGAGCGCAAGGGTCTTTAGTGAATGAGAGGATTCTAAGTAAGTATGATGAGTTTAGATGTTGCGAGCATGTGAGAACAACTCCGTATGTACCGTCTCCAAATGGATTGGCTGAACGTACTATAAGAACCTTGTGTGAGATGTTGAGAATGATGAGTACGACAGTGAATGACTGGGATGTGTGTCTGGGGAGAGTGTTGTGGGCGTATAATTCAACTGTGCATAGTGCAACTGGAATATCCCCATGTCAGTTTGTGATGGATTTTGAAAGGCGAGTGAAAGATAGGTTTCGTTTGAGTGAAAGTGAGCAGAGTGTATGGCGTGAGGCACATGAAAGGTTCCGTTCATTTGAATTGGGTGCGAAAGTATTGAAGGTGAAAGAAGTGAAGGGTAGGTTGAATGTGTCAAAGATGAGTGAGAAGTTTGATGGACCTTATAGAGTTGTGAGAGTTTGGGAAAATGGGGTAACGTATGTTTTAGAGAGTTTGAATGACGGTATGACTGAGAGAGTGCGGGCTCATCAGAGTCAGTTAAGGAGATGGAGCGAACCTCCTGACAACCTGGTGAGTCATCCAGTGTATGAACTGTGTAGAGAGAGAGGTAAAGTGCATGATGATGAGATTGAATGTGATAGTATGGATCTGTCTGGGAAAGAGCTTGTCTTAGTTACGAGGAGTAGAAAGCTTACAAAGAAGAGTGTAAGGAAGAATGCAAGTATGAATGAAAGTAAGTCTGAGCAGAGTCTTTCTAGTATGGGGAGCTTGAAAGAGAGATTGAGTGTTTGCAAAAACAGATGAGTGATTTGGCTGGTATAAGTAGACGAGTGAGTGAGCTGCCTGTGGCTGATTTTTCTGGTTTTGGGAACAGTATGAATGATAGTGTGTTTGGGCAGAATGAACCTAGTTTGGCTGATTTTTCGGGTTTTATGAAAGGTAATAGTAGGGGTGAGTTTGATGTAGTGAATGATGAAGTGGCTGATTTTTCAGGTTTCTGGTGGGAACCAGTCGAAGGGGTTTCTGGTATGCCTGTTGAGAATACAGGGGATGTGAGTGACCTGTCTGTTTCGCAAGAGTGTACCTTGAGTTGGATGAAAGCTGTGAGTGAGGAGCTGATGAATGGGGGTATGAAGAGTGAAGGTTCTGAACGGAAGAGTATGAAAGAGTTCTGTCGTGAGAGGGGGGGGACTGGTAATGAGGGCTAAGAGTATGGTTGACGAGATGATCAATAGTGACGATGAGACTGACAGGACGACTGATGAACAACCCCGACTGATTGCTACGCGTAGCCAGGGACCAGTAGACGAGTTTGAATGGGTGAAAAGGGTGCCATTGAGTATAAAAGGGTACCGTGAGTAAGGATTGAGAGTGTATTGTGAGTGACTGTGGTTGAATAGCTTAAGGAAGCAGGGGTGTGGTGGAGGGAATGCGAGTGTGTGTGTGAAGGGCCATTCTCCCACCCTTTTCCCAATACCCTCTCCCTCCCTCTGTAAGAATGTGTGTGTGAATGGGAATGGGTTTTTTTTTTAAATTCATTAGCATGTTATTATAAGATGGTTTTTCTTTCCAGGCGCCATAATTTGGAAAGATAAAAAGGTCCAGCACTTGTAAATTTACCCTTGTAGTAGAAGCTAACTATAACGATAGAATATTATCAAAGCCTAAGGCTACTAGTATAGGACAAAGGTTCCAGGCCATGCCCTGTCTTACTTGAAAATGTAAAATAGTTTAGCTTTGAGGAAGGAGGGCTTAAAATAGCTACACAACTGTAACAGGTCAGTTATCTCAGTCCAAGCTCGGAGGCGCTAGTTTTCAATACAAAGATTTCTGTTGTACCACGTGAGGCCATTTTTTTCTGTTATTCATTGACTGTAGAGTCCGAATTTTATTTGGGTTACTTGATTATTTTTCATTGTTCTTAGGATCGATCAATAATATTTCTAAGTAGGACTTATTTATTTTTCATTGTAAATATTATTGTATTTTTTTTTTTGTTAGTAAAGGACTGTACATACAATCCGTTTCATTCTCCTTCGATTTCTCACGTCCGGATTAGTGTAGGAAGCGGGTTGGATCGATTGGGGCTAGTCTCGATTTTCGGTCCGCCACAGGTTTTTTTAACAGCCTGCTTCAAACCGCACCCATACCTTCCTTACATCCCTTTTCCTTTTCACTTCACCATATATCCTTGATTTTACGCGTGCCTAAGGTGGAGCCGCCATGCTAAAAGGATGTCAGGTCACCAGGCGGGAGGGGTGGCCATAAATGGCGGCATCTGGCCCTGCCAGGAAGGTTAGCACCCCTTGCAAAGCGGGCTGCTGCGAGTGGTGATGGGCTATTGCATCCCGTAAAAGGAAGAGGGTCGCCAGGCCCAATGATGAGTATATCACAAAAATTGCATTAATTCCCCCTGTACCAACGACGGAGCCGCTCTCGGGCAGCTCCACCGAAAAAATGCCCCCCCCCTGTGATTGCGCAGGGACCCTGCATATTTCTCTAACCGGAGAGGAGGCTTACTCCTCTCCTTTGCCTACGGGTGTAGGGGACCCCTCCTCACACCCTTCTCTGGAGGTGCTTTCGCGCACCTCCCTTTTTGCAGCGGTAGTCCCCTCTTTTCTTTCCAAGGAGACTGCCAAGAAAGCCAGCAGGCAGCTCATAACTGACCGCCTCCCAGTTAAGCGGCTCGGTAGGGCAAACCCCCTTAGGGGGGCGAGTGAAGCCAGGCCCCTTCGGTCCTCCAACCGGTGCCCCTGAGACCACCAGGACCTTCTCCATCTCGGAGAAGGACCTGGCTGAGGCCGGTCCATCTGGCCTAGGGGCTCCTGCCGGCGGAGGGGAGAAGCGGGTTCATTCCTCGCCTTCCTCGCCTTCCTCTCCTAAAAAGAATAAGAACAAAAAAAAGACTAAGAAGACTCGGGGTAATCTCTATCCGCGGGGACTGATGGGTCTGCTGCCAGTTTGGCAAGTGACCAAGCCAAGATAGGTACATCCGGCCACTCTAACCCCCCGTGTGCGGAGCCCCTGACTATGGCCAAGACCAAAAGTGCACAGGGCGGAGCCTCGATGACATCGGGGCCCCTCATTCAGAGGTTACCTGGCGTTTTCGAGCCCGCTGGCTTCAAACGCTTCCTCGTTATTCGCTCCACTGATAGCAACATGTTGTCCAAGGGCAACAGGATCCATCAGAGGAGAGGATTAGCTATTGCAATTGGTAGAGAGCCGAAGGTGACCCGTTTCTGACAGGAGCCTTCTGGCGAATCCAGCCGATGCGACCAAGATAAGTGCCCTTCGGAAATTCATGGCACCCCGGTGAGTGTGACGCCGCACTCTACCATGAACTTTGTGAAAGGAGTAGTTTATGCGAGGGAACTCGTTGACTACTCCATAGAGGACATCACCTTAGAGCTGGCCAACTATGGGGTGGTCAAGGTCGAACGTGTGATGATAAAAAAGGAAGGGGCCTCGAGACCCACCCCTACACTCTTCGTTACGTTTGACTGTGACAAGCTCCCTGAGTCAGGGTTTGCTCGTTGGTACCGCTACCACGTGAAGGCATTCGTGCCACTGCCGCGGTGGTGCTATTACTGTCACCGCTTTGGCTATACGAATCGTTCTTGTAGACGTGCAAAGTCGGGGTCGCCCGAAGTCTGTGTAAATTGCTCCAATGCCGCACACGATAAGTCTAAATCGTGTGTGGCCAAGTGTGTCAATTGCGGAGAGCCGCACCCAGCTTCTTCGAAGCAATGTTGTGCATATCTCTTTGAGAAAGAAATCCTGGCCATTCATGCCCAGGATCGACTCTCATTCCGCGAGGCTAAGAACTTGGTCCTGGCGCGCCCGGCTCTGCCCGGGACGTCTTATGCATCAATAGTTAAAAAGGCACCTTCTGCTCCTGGCCCATCCAGGCTAACGAGTACGGTTGTTTCCGCGCCCATTCGGAGCCCTTCTGCGGGCTCTACTAAACCCGGGCGCTTCCCTAGTAAAGCCGGCTGCAAAAAGGGTTCATACCCAGCCCCGGCTAAAACCAGGTCTCCCCCCTCTTCCCCCAGCGTGACCGTTTCCCGTAAGGCGAAACGGCCATGCGCCTCCACCTAGTCGTTAGACTCACAGGAGGCAACACACCTGAAGTTGGTCGCCAGGTTATCTTCCAGGATTCCTAAACCTGTCTTCCGAACGCAGGACAGCAAGAAAGGAGCTTCGGCTCCTTCTCCCCCGCCTAGTGGTGGGCTGAGTGGCTCGGAGACGGTGGTTCCTTGAAAAGAGGGCCCCCTGCCTCGAAACCTGCAACGCCCGCCTAAGGTTTCGAGGCGTAGGGAGGAAAAGACTCGCATGGCGAGCCCAACCTCCGTCAATAAGTCCTCGAAGGTAACAGCGCCTGGGGTTCTGCCTCCGGGAAGCGTACGGCCATTCGGGTGAGGGTCTTCTGTTCGAAGAAGGCCCCCGCGTCTCCTCCGAGCTAGGCCTGGAGGGCATATTCCTTCAATGGAATTGCCGTGGACAAAGGGCCAACTGGGAGGAGCTGCGCAGGCTCGTTTCGTCAAGTTACCCGTTAGCTATTTTTCTGCAGGACACCATGCTAGGCGAGTGCCCCCTGCCCACCCTCCCGGGTTATAAGGGTCTTGCGACCCCACCACCGCGGGATGGCCGGGCTGGGGTTTCGCGGTTTACACCCGGCATGATGTCTCCGTTCTTCCTTTCTCTTTAGATACCTCCTTTTAGGCAGTGGCTGTGCAGCTGCCCCTGGATAAGAAAGAGGTATACTATAATTTCTACGTACATTCTACCGTCACCTGACTTCGACGCGGGGGACTTCCGCCGCGTCGTGGAACGGTTGCCGAGGCCCTTTCTCTTGCTTGAAGATCTCAATGGCAGGCATCCTCTCCTGGTAGATTACTCAATAAATCCAAGGGGACAAGTCCTTACCAATCTGAACGAAGAGCTTGAAATAGGTGTCCTAAATGTGGATGAGTTTACGCATCACTGTCCGAGAACCGCTTCATTGTCTTGCCTTGACCTATCTTTGTGCTCTTCGGATGCACAGCCTGATTTAAATTGGGGGATGTGGTCGATGACCTCCATGGTAGTGATCACTTTCCCATTCAAATATCATTTGAAGGGCAACTGCTGCCTGAGAGCCCACCTCGGTGGTGCTTGGCGCGGGCGCGGTGGCCTGCATTTCAGGAAATGACTAAATTTTCTAGCTCAGTCGAGGAGTTTAGGTCGGTAGATGAGGCTGTTGAGTTCTTCTCCGGCAACCTCATCGCCGCGGGCTTAACTACTATTCCCAGCATGTCTGGCCGTTTTGCACGCCGATCACTCCCATGGTGGTCGGTCGAGTGTAAGACAGCCCTCAAACAGAACTGTTATGCCTACATGCGCTATAAGCGCCGCCCGAACGATTTCACTGTCGCTGAATTTCGTCGGGCAAGAGCTAGGTTCCGGTATATTTCGACGCACGCCCGCCGCTCTTCTTGGAGGGCATACGTGTCTTCACTTAACGGGAAGACCCCTTAAGCAAAGGTGTGGAAGCTAGTTAAAAGGATTCGGAGCAAGTTCTCGCAGGATCCCCCTCCCGTTATCCAGGAGAATGGAACCGCAATCTCGGACCCCGCATCCGTGGCGGAATCCTTCGTGACCGCTTTCTCCGCATTTTCTAGCCGGAATGCTGCTCCACCAGCATTCACTGCACGTCGTGATGTCACGGACGGCCGCCATCTGGACTTCAACGACAGGTTTACTTTGACTGAGTTGCGTTCCGCTCTCGCTTCGTGCGCGGACACCGCCCATGGTCCGGACGATGTCCTGTACGCCATGCTTCGACACCTGGGTTAGCGAGGCATGGCCTTTCTATTAGATTTGTTCAACAGAATCTAGGTGGAGGGTCTCTTCCCAGATTCCTGGCGAATCGCTACTGTGCTCGCCTTTCGCAATCCGGGAAGAGATCACTCTACTCTGACCGGTTTCCACCCAATCTCTCTAACCTCTTGTGTGTGCAAGTTGATGGAGAAATTGGTAAATGTTAGATTAGCCATTTTCCTGGACAGCGGAGGCCATCTGTGTTCTGCACAGTGCGGCTTCCGCAAGTTCTACTCCACGTCGGATGCTCTGCTCCGACTGGAAAGTGCCGTCTGCGAGGCCTTCCTTCGTATACAGCACTACGCCACGGTGTATTTTGATCTGGAGAAGGCTGATGATACCGCTTGGCGATACGGTATAATGGAGACTCTCCACACGATGGGGCGAGGGCACGCCTCCCATAGCAGGAATACGGGCAGCTCTTCGGACTGCTTGGCAAAGAACATGTGAGACGGTAGAAGGGAATTTAAAGTTGCCTGCCATAGCACCGTGACTGTTCCCATGGACCTATCATCTAATGCCGCGACGGCTTCAGGTCGCTTTTTTTCGTCTCCAAATCGGACACCCTCGTGTGACACATTGCTCTTTGACGAAGCACTCGCCTGCGCTCTATTGTGACGACTGCGTCCTCCTCCAGACTGTTCGGCACATTCTCGTTGAATATCCCAGTCTGGGTGATCTTCGTGCACGTTACCTGTCCAAGTACCGGAATGGGCGGGGTCACCACCGCCTGTCCCTTGTACCCGGGACGAGTGCGTGCACATTGACAGGTGGACTTGTTGACTTTGGGGAAGAGGCCGGCCTTCTTCCTATTATTTAACCAGGCTTTTTGTTTTCGTTTTGTTTTGTTTTTTTTGCCTTTGTTTTGTTCCCCCTTATAGGTCGCACGCTCCGGCGCCGGGGGTACCTCCCCCCCGACGCAGGAGCTTGCTTACTGCTCACTTCCTTTTGCCTTTTTTGGGGGGGAAGGGGGTTGTTTTTTATCCTTTTGAATTTGATTTTAAAGTAGCCTAGTACTAGGACGGTTTTTTAATACGGCGACTAATGCACAAGTAGGCAGTCGCCAGATGAGCTCTTTAAAAAATAAAAACTTCCCGATAGTCCTTTCGGCCGCCCTTTCTGGCCTGTGCTTTTCCCTCCTTCCTCGTTGGGATCTGCGGCGAGAAAATTGGGTTGGGTTCCGGGAGGCTTCCTTTATTGACGCCTCCCGGGTTTCCTTCGATACCGTAGATTCAGCGGTCTCATATTTTAGAGGCTGCTGAGCGCTTCGTTCCGCAGAGGTGACCTGTTGCGGGACGCTTCACCGTCCCATGGTGGTCGAAGGATTACGCCTCGGCTATTTCTACCTATCAGTTGTCCCATTCCCGTTCTAGGCGGAACCCGACCGTCTTGAATAGGATCGATCGAAACCGGGCTCGTGCCATCCGCCAAAGGACCCTCCGTCCTGCCTGCCGTGAGTCTTGGTGCCGGTATGTATCTTCCACGCCACTGACTCGGGTTTGAAAGCGGGTCCATTAAATCCGTGGTCGCTATACTGGTCATACCATCCCCACTCTGGACATATGAGGCTCACTTGTGTCCGATGGCCGGTTGGGCACATAACTCTGGCTGACCATTTTGCTTCGGTGAGTAGCACTGGTAGCTATCCTCGATGGTTTATCGATCATAAGGTCGCCATAGAATCTCGCCTTTTAGATTTTACCACGTGCGCCACCTACTCTTATAATGCTCTCTTTTCCGTATATGAGCTGCGGGATGCTCTGTCTCACTGTGGCTCCACCTCTCCCTGTGATGATTGCATCCACTACAACTTTCTCCGTCGTCTCCATCCCCACTCGGAGTTATATTTGGTTCACCTCTACAGCCTGCTTTGGGTCAAAGGAATCTATACGTCCTCCTGGCGTGTTTGGGTTGTTCTACCCTTTCTCAAGCCCGGGAGGGACGGTTTGGACCCCAGTCACTATCGCCCGATTTCTCTTATGAGCTGCCTCAGTAAGTTGTTCGAGGAGATGGTCCAAGTTCGCCTCACTTGGTTTTTGGAGTCCAACTCGCTCCTCTCTTCATTTCAGTGCGGATTTCGCAGCGGTCGTAGTACTCTTGACCACCCCATTCGTTTGGAAGACTCCGTTTTACGGGCCTTTTCCTCTAGGCATCAGGTGTTAGCAGTGTTCTTCGAGATTCAGAAGGCCTACGATACCACCTGGAGATATGGTGATTACGTCAGTTATATGATTTGGGCATGAGGTGCTTTTTACCGATTTTTATTCAATAATTTTTATGGTCTCGTAATTTTAAGGTCCGTATTGGGGATGCTTTCTCAGGCTTGCTGATTCAAGAGGAGGGTGTTCCCCAAGGGTGTGTTTTGAGTGTGACATGTTAAGCCGTGGCTATTAATAGTGCGCTATGTCAGTGAAGAGTGTGATGGGCATTATTGTCCATCAGTCTGTCTTCGGGGGTCTTACCTTGCTGAACAGGCCACTTGGAGGAGTCAGACTAAGGATCCTCACCTGCTTGTTGAGTACCGCTGTACGGGTTGCCGATCATGTTCACCAGAGGTATCGCCTAGAAGGCTGTACTTGTTCTGAGGCTGATAGTGGTTCACAGCGCAAAAGGACTCGCCTAGCTGTCGTCAAACTTACATTCATGACGTTGCACTGTTTTTAAAACGACTGCTGTAGCTTAGAGAAGGGCTACCCTTAGGACAAGGCAAAGCGCTTAGTCTGGGAACAGCTACATACAGTAACATGCCTCCACTTTACCACGGGTATGTGTTCTTTCTTTTAATACAACTATCTATAGGTAAAAATAATAAAAACTTTTCCCAGAGGCCCCAGGCTTCTGGTCCCCATGTCACCAATAACCGTGATCGTATCCTCGATCCTTTCGGGTTCCGAGCTCGACGATAATCTTGATTATGATATATTTGTAGTTTTAAAATCAGACAATGATACACCGATAAGTAAGGCTGAAAACTTTCAATGTCTATGAAGACTTTGTTGCCAAATGTGGTGAACGTGCTCAAATGTGGCCTAGGAATGATGGCTGACTTGTTGTGGATTCCTCTTCATTTGATCAGCATAAAAAAATCAAAGCACTAGATTCTCTTGCTTCCCTCAATATCTCCTTTTCAGCCCATCCTACCTTTAACTTCTGCAAGGGAGTTATCAGGGCGGGGGAGATTATTGAATAGGATGTGGACAGGCTTGATGCTAAACTAACTTCTTAAAAGGTAGTTGGTTCATACCGCGTCACTCGTAATGTTAATGGCACCAGAGTTCCTTCCACTACTATCATATTTACTTTCAATAGGTTGGAACTCCCTAAGAATATCAAGGCTGGTTATATGTGTATTCCCGTGAAGTCCTACGTGGAGAATCCCCGTAGATGCTTTCATTGTTAACGTTTTGGACATGTCAGTAAGCACTGCAGACAGGAGAGGGTATGTGTCAATTGTTCCTATGATTTCCATGGAACACCGTGCCCTCGTCCCCCTTGTTGTGCCACCTGTGGTGGCGATCAACGAGCTACCTCTAAGCAGTGCACCTCTTTCTTGTATGAGAAAAAGGTTATTGCTCTTCAGAATAAATTCCGACTTAGCATGAAGGATGCTAGAAGGAGAGCTACTCGTAAATAATTATACATACAACCAGGAGTGAGTTTTGCAGACGCTCTTAGAGCGACCAGACCAGTTCGTAACAGTCAGCAGAGACCATTCAAACCTCCACCTTTACGGCCGCAGAATATTCATCAAGAAGCCCCAATAGAATCTTTGCCTCAGAATGATGCTCCTCCTCCCTCTCCAATCATTGGGGAAGTTCCTGCTTCTCCTAAACCAAGGCGCAGGAGGACTCGCCTTTCCTCATATTCCCCTTCATCAGCATCTAACTAATCATTGACA
Source organism: Ceratothoa steindachneri (assembly GCA_963969495.1). Classification (NCBI taxonomy): domain Eukaryota; kingdom Metazoa; phylum Arthropoda; class Malacostraca; order Isopoda; family Cymothoidae; genus Ceratothoa; species Ceratothoa steindachneri. The sequence continues at coordinate 59,355,652 of OZ018318.1, forward strand.
TCTCCTGAAGACATGGAGGCAGATTCCGAGAATGTTCGTGTGGTGTTCGTTTCACGTTTGGACACCCACCTTTCTCCCACTGAATCTGCCTTGAGTCCATCAGTCACAACTAGCCAGCCTATTACGTCCACAACATCAGTAACTCCAGAAGAAGCTGAGTGGATTTTTTTCTGATCAAGCTTTGGCTGTGGCTCTTTTGGAAGAGGAGAAACAGCTTTCTGGGGTTTCTTCACCCACCCAATCTGACCCACCAACCACCTCTCAGAATGACTCGGTACCATCTCTCTTGACATTACTACCTACCAGTACAGAGGACCCAATATCTTCGGAGGCATCTTTGCCAGCAAAAACAACCCTGCCAAATTCAAAACTGACAGATGGTTCTTTGCCATCTAATAAAAGTGCCATCCCCAAAACATTCAAACTACCTATGCATCAAAATCAAAAAGGTTCAAAACCCCAGTCACCTTCACCAGGTGCAAAGAAAAATTTAATTACCCTTAAACGATGAATATGTTTCCAATTGTTCATTGGAATCTAAATACAAGAGATCTTCTCCAAATGGGAAGAATTCAAACTCCTGCTTCATGATTACAACCCTAGTTGTATAGCATTACAGGAGACCCAATTGAATATTCGTCGATTACTCAATATCCCCCACTATGTGGGATATTTTAAGAATCCATCAGAACCCATTTATGGTTCGGCTATTTTTGTCTGTGAAGACTGTTCTGACTTAGCAATCCTGTTGAGAACAGACCTGCAAGCAGTGGTGATTCGTGTGTATACCAGTCTGCTCACTGTACCTCCCTCCTGGTGAAGGAGTAGTTACTTCATATTTGGCTAACAAATTAGCCAATCTCATCTCCCAACTCCGAACCCGATTCCTACTAGTTGGAGACTTTAATGCAAGACACCACCTTTGGGGAGACTATGATGACAACCCCAAGGGAAATCTGATTGTGAGACTTTTGGAGATCTTGGATGTGTCATTATTTAGTGATGGCACTCCAACATCCTTCCATGTCCAGACCAACAGCTATACCTGTGTAGATGTGTCACTGTGTTCCTCAGACTGTAGAGCAGATTACAGCTGGTTAGTGGATCCTAATCTGAGAGGAAGCGATCACTTCCAAGTTGTTCTGACCTCATGCCTGGGTGGCCCTCCTTTCCCACTGGCCAATAGGTGGAACACCAAGAAAGTCAATTAGCTAAAGTTTAAATACCTTTCTCCCCATTCTGGACACTTCCCTCAGGACGACATTGAAATGGTCCTGGAGAACTTCCATGATCATGTCAACCAGGCGGCAAATTCTTCCATGCCCCTCTCCAATACTGCTTCCCACAAGACCCATCTCCCTTTTTGGTTTGAGGAATGCAGTAAAGTGGTGACAGAGTGTAAGCGAGCTTGTCGTCGCTACAATCGAAACCCTACTGCCATCAATAAGTATGCTCGTAGCCGAGCCAGGGCAGTACGACAGCGTACCCTCCGCCAGGCTCGCCGAATTTCCTTAAAAGGGTACATCAACTCTATCAACTACCAAACTCCACCGGACAAAGTCTGGAAAAGAGTGAAAAAGCTCATGGGCAGAGCAAGTGGTTTCTCTGCCCCCAATATAGCTGAAGCAGGCGAGATTCTGGGAGACTTGTCAATAATTTCAAATGTCCTGGCAAATACATTTGCTGACATTTCCAGCCCTAACAATTATTCCTTATAATTTCAACATATCAGGAAAATACCAGAGCGGTGCCTCTTGAACTTCATGGATCCTTGTATGGATAATGAACCATACAATAAGCTCTTTTTCATTCTTCATGAACTTCGAAGTGCTCTCAAAAGATGTGGATCCACCGCACCTGGTCCTGATGGTATCTCTTATGATATTATTATTATTATTAAAGTTCCAAGCCACAACCCCAACTGGAAGAGCAAATAGCTATAAGCCCAAGGGCCCCAGCGGGGAAAGAAACCTGGTATGGAAAAAACGAAACAAAGATTAAGAAAAACATAATAAATAAATAGAAAAAAAAAAAAAAAAAATTAAATGCTATAATGTTAAAAATATTATAATATTATATATGTGTGGATAATGAATAAAATATTAAAGTTATAAGTTTCTGTTAATTAAAAATGTATTAGCACCCACTTTAAATTTCTGAAGTTCCAAGGACTCAACAACAACACTAGGAAGTTCATTCCACAGTTTAGTTGTGTTAGGAATGAAACTTCTTGAAAACTGTGTTGTGTTGAATCTCATAGGCGTAAAGGCCCTACTATTGGCATTTAGTACACCTCTGGTAACTCGTTGAGGGGCATATAAATTGGGCAGATCGTGATGCAGTGGATGATCTGCATTGTTAAAAATTTTATATAAGATGCATAAGGAGCTTATTGCTCGCCTGTGCCACAGATCAACTTTGAGGTCAGGAATTAAAAATTTTATTGCTCTCAAATTTTTATCTAATAAAATAAGATAAGAGTTGGCTGCCGAACTCCAAACAGGGGCGCAATATTCAAAACACGGAAGAATAAAAGCATTAAAACAATTTTTAAGAACAGTCTGCTCTCCAAATACTTTGTAAGATTTCCTCAAAATGCCAATTTTTTGAGCAATAGAGGAGGAAATAGATCGAATGTGATTCTCAAAAGTAAACCTAGAGTCAAGCATAACTCCAAGCAACTTAAAAGAATCACATATGGAGATGGGAATGTTATTTATTAAAAGATCTGGATGGGGAGGATCTAGTGTTCTGGATCTGCTAACAATCATACTCTGGGTTTTCTTTGCATTTAACTTCATGCCCCAAGAAGTGCACCAAACATTTATCTTAGCCAGATCTCTATTTAAAGACTCTGCAACCGATGCTCTCAACTCAGGAGATGGGACTGGGGCTATTAGAGTAGCATCATCAGCATAGGCTATAAGTCTATTTTCCAGTCCAAACCACATATCATGGGTATATAATATAAACAGTAGAGGACCAAGAACACTGCCTTGTGGTACACCAGATAGCACCTCTCTCTCATCACTAAAATTATTGTCAACATAAACCTTTTGATGTCGATTTGTTAAAAATTGTTCAATAATATTTAAAAATACACCACCTACTCCCAACTGCTTCAACTTAAATATCAGGGCCTTATGATTGACACGGTCAAATGCGGCACTGAAATCCAGGCCAACTAAGCGAACTTCTTGACCAGAGTCTAATGATTTTTGGACAATGGTGGAGACTGTGAGAAGTGCATCACAAGTGCTCAGACCCTTACGAAATCCAAACTGTAAAAAGGGAAACAGACGATTAAGCACGGCAAATGTACTTAAACGTTTAGCTAGTAAACGTTCAAAAATCTTAGATAGAACAGGAGTTATAGAAATGGGCCTATATTCAGTAGGGTTAAAACTACCACTTGCACTTTTACATAGTGGAATGATGTTACCAATTCTCCAACATTCGCAAAAACTACCACTCCTCGCCAGCTTCCGAAGAATAACGGAAAGCTTGGGAGCCAAATACTCTGCAGTTTTCTTAAAGAATAAAGGGAATATACCATTTGGGTCAGTACCACCATAAGCATCCAGATCAAGAAGTAACTGTTTTACTTCACTTGAACGGAAAGCAATCTTGTTTAACCTTGGTTCAGGGAAACAAGTGTCAGGTAGAGTTAGATTCTCATTACTTTGTTTATTATCAAAAACATCAGCCAACAGTGTTGCCTTTTCTTCAGGACTATGGGTAATGGAACCATCAGGTTTAAGAAGGGGTGGCATAGATGAATCATTCCCAAAAAGAGCAGACTTGAGAGTGGTCCAGAATTTGTGGGAATTTGCTGTGCGCTGAAGAGTTCCCTTTGTGGTAGTATTGAATTCAACTTCAGCATTATTATATACCCTCTGAGCTGCTGTTCTGTAGTGCACATAATTATCCCATAGAAAGGCAGATCTACTCCCCTTCCACAGGTTGTAGGCTTCTTGTTTCTGCATATGAGCCCTCTTACAGTCATCATTAAACCAGGCTTTGTCCTTAGTGCGATATCTGATCATACGGAATGGAACATGTCTATCAATAATTGAAACAATTTTATCATTCAAAATACGAACTGCTTCAACCTCCTTATATATTAGTGGCCAGTTGATCCGGGAGATATCATTTAATATATTGCACCAGTCTACTTGAGATTTGATGAATACTTTGCTTGTATGAGCTATATTAGGAATAGATTGCTCAATACAGATAGTTATAGAAATTGCACAGTGGTCAGAAGTTCCCACAGGAGGATCAACAGCACTTGTAACGACTCCAGGGGAATCAGTGAAAACCAAGTCAAGGCAGTTCCCAGATGAATGGGTAGGCTCCCTAATGACTTGCTCACAACCCGACTCACACGCAAAATCATAAGCCCTGATACCATGACAGTCAGTAGGGGAGACAGAAGACAGCCATTGCCTATGATGAGCATTGAGGTCTCCCATAAATACAAAGCAGGCTTTCCGGTCATTTTCCTGTACCTTGGCCATGGCAAGGAGCAGACAATCAGAGATATGCATTCAACACTCTTCATATCTTCTTGATATATTTACCTATATCTGGATTGAGGGCTGTTTCCCTTCCCTTTGGTGGGAAGCAATCATACCTTCCCTTCGTAAACCAGGAAAAGATGGGGACGCTTCCGACCTAATATCGCCCAATTGCCCTTACTTGTTCTCCATGCAAGCTTTTTGAAAGGATGGTGAATGCCAGATTGGTATGGTTCTTGGAGAAAGACAACCTTATTTCTCCCTCAGAGTTGGGTTTTAGAAAGAGACAATGCACCACAGACCTGCTGGTCAGGATGGAAGATTGCATTCGACAAGCTTTCTCAAAGAGACAGCACTCCATTGCTGTCTTTTTTGACATAAAAAAGCATATGATACCATCTGGAGGTATGGTATCCTGAAGCAACTATATGACTGGGGTATCAAAGGCCATCTTCCTATGTTCATACAGCAATTTCTTGCTGGAAGCACGTTCCATGTTAGGGTAGGAAATGTGATATCGGAGCCTGTTGATCAGATAGAGGGCGTGCCACAGGGAAGCGGTTTGAGCGTCACCTACTTCTCGGTGGCTATCAACAGCATTATTACTGATCTTCCTACAGAGGTAATGACAACTCTTTATGTGGATGACTTGGTAATTACTTCAGCATCGCCTCGGCTGCCATTTGTCATCCGTAAATTGCAACTGGCCATTAACACCATTGCTAAGAATGCCGGTGACAAAGGCTTCTGACTGTCACCCTCAAAAACAAAGACAGTTCATTTCTACAACTTCAGGCAAATTGACTGGGAAGAGCCAACTTTATCTTTGTATGGTTCCGCCATCTCGTTTGAGCCTCATTGTAAATTTCTTGGGATTATCTTTGAAAAAATCCTGCTTGAAGGGAATGGAAATCTTAAAACTTCTATCACAGCCTTGAAAAAAAATCCTGCTTGAAGAGAATAGATATCTTAAAACTTCTATCACATGTTTCGTGGGGAAGTGATCACCGTACTCTGTGGTTTGTGTATACAACCTTGATACAGTCTAAGTTAGATTATGAGTCACAGGTGTACTCTTCAGCTTCATCTTCAAACCTAGATAAGCTCAATTCTATCAGGAACCAGGGAGTGCGTCTAGCTTTGGGAGCATTTAAGTCCTCGCCAGTATGGAGTCTCCATGCCGAGAATGGGGTCCTTCCACTATCCTTTCACCACCTTAATTTTAACCTGCAGTACTTCAGGCTGCAACAGCTGCCCAACTCACCTATATATAAGTGCACCTATAATATTCACTCGGTGGCCTAATATGAGAGGTTTCCTTCTCTGACTCGCCCCTTTGCCCTGCGTATGACTGGAGATACAGGTCAACTGAGGGAATTATCAGTTATTCTATATCAGATCCCTAAACTAACCCCATGGATATTGCCACCCGTGAGGGTTTGCAAGGTGCTGGCAGGCGAACCGAAGACCAAGTTCTTGCCTCCGGTTCTACGAAGCCCCTTTTATGAACACACTTTGTGCCACAAATCAAGCACTTTTATTTACACAGTTGGATCTAAATCCTCTGATTGGGTAGGAGCTTTCGCTATCTTTCCCTCCTGCCATGTGTATGTGTGCCTGCCCAATACAGACTTATCTTTACGGTTGAGCTTGTCGCGATACTGGCTGCACTGTATACCATCACTTCTTCATCACCGGGATCTTATACAATATTCTTTGATTCCCTCAGCTCTTTGGAAGCTTTAGTCATTTTATTTCCAGATCACCCTCTGGTTACAGAGATCTAACAGTGTTTTTTTTTATTTATCCTCGTTCCACGAAGTTTTATTCTGTTGGGTATCTAGCCACATATGTATAAAAGGAAATGAGAGAGCAGATGATGTTGCCAAGGCAGCTGCATCTCTAGGAACCTCCACCCCTGGTCCTCTCCCTTTCCGTGATGCCGTGCCATACATCCGTGAGTACGTGGTTGGCCAGTGGCAGATGACTTTGGATGAACACCTCCCCCCCAACTAAACTGCATGCTATCAAACAGTCAGTCCTCCCTTGGCCATGCACTACTAGGACTCGTACTCAGAATGTTATTCTATGCCGTCTAAGAATTGGGCATTGTCGTCTGACACATAGCTTTCTAATGGAAGGCCTTCAGTAGCCTCTAATGTGCACCCACTGTAGAGTACCAATGTCTGTACTCCACCTATTTGCTGAATGCCTACGTTTCCATACTCTGAGGCAAAGGCTTTTCATTTGCCAAGGGATGTGTCCCCAGCAGGTTCTGAGGAGCATCCTTTCCGAACAGAGTGCACCTTTAACATGAATCTTTTGAAGGAAATTTAATGTTTTATCATTTTTAGAACCGGATAGACGTTTCGTGTCTTGTAATTTTATTGCATTCTAGAGGCATTTATTTTTCTACGTTTTTACTTTCTCTTCCTTTAGATTTTTAACCATAGTCTATGCTTTTAAAGAACATTTGAAATTTTAATGAATCCTCTCTTTTTTGAAAATGGCTGCGAGGTCGCCCACTTGGACTTACGCAGCACCCGTCTATTTTGTACCCTTCACCAGTTGCAGGTGTGCATACGATCCCTGTTTCGTGTTCAGCAGTACCCTTTATTCCCAGTCCATGAGTGCCTTTTTGCCCCGTCCTCTTGGGCATCTTTTGATCGACGGCCATCTCTACCCCGGCCTCTGGGGCTCCGGGTTGGGGACCATCTCGCCTCCCGGGATGTTGGCCCTCCCATTCCTGCCGTTTTCGTGTTGGAGCATTCGCACTCCTGAGGTCTGTACTGCTTTTTGGCATTTCGATAAAGGGTCTACTGACCCCCACTTATTAAAGTGCCTGTTTCTTGAACATGCTTGTTCTCATGCGCACCAGCGTTCCAAATATACTGACGACTCAAAGTCAAACCTCGATGTTGGGGAGGCCGCGGTATCATCTACGGATTCGCTTCGGTTCGCTCTCCATCCTGTAGCATCCGTTTTTACCGCAGAGTTGATGGCCATTCTTTTGGCTTTTAATTTAATTTTATCCCTCAATTCTTCAGATTTTATTATTTTTAGCGATTCCCGGCCTGCTTTGGGGGCGGTTCGCTCTTTTACGTCCACCCACCCTTTGGTTTTACGGATTCCTTCCTGCCTGGTTAGAAATGCTTCCCGTTACAGGCTGACGTTCTATTGGGTTCCGGGCAACGAGCAGGCCGATCGGCTGGCCCGTTCTGCCGCCCCTCTTTCCTTTGAGGATTCCTACACTGTAATTAAGGCGTATATCTTTCGTTTGTGACAGAAAGAGAGAGAGAGAGAGAGAGAGAGAGAGAGAGAGAGAGATAGTGAGATTCGTTCCCCCCTTCTAAGCTGTCCCTTATTAAACATTCTGTCCGTCCCTGGTCCTCTCGCTCTCAGCGACTCCGGTCTTGGAAGGTTGCGAATTGGGCACACACGACTCACCCATGGCTATTTAGTTTGGGATGTAGCCCGTGCTGCACCTGGTTGTCCCTTTGGCGGTGGCGAGTTGTCTGTGGCTCACATCTTAGTAGTTTGTCCCCGTCTTACTTTTCTTCGAAGTTCTTGCTTCCCTTGGTGGTCCTCCATCCTTACATTTTTATCCCGAAGTGGTGTTTTACCCCTTTTGTAAGTTGTCTCTTTGCTTATGTCATTTGTTTATTTCCCCCAGCCGCCTTTTTTTAAAATGTGTGTCGTGTGCCTGTAATTTAAGTGTGCGTATGTGTGTGTTGTGCTGTCTTCTTTTAGTCCTTTGCTTTTCCCCGTTTTTATTAGGTTGTTTTCCACACTTCTCGTGACCTTTTTCGGGCGACCCCATTTTATCAGTGCTGCCAGTGAGAATCCATCAGGATTGGGCGGCTCCCTTCTTGTTTTCCTTAAATAATTTATATATATATATATATATATATATATATATATATATATATATATATATATATATATATATATATATATATATATTCTTCAGTCGAACCCGACAACGCTCAAGAAGGATGCCATGACACATGTTCTTGTTCAGAGGTCTCTGGGAGGTTATATTGAAAGAGAGTCAAGATAGAATGAGATGGGCAGTGTTTTCGGGGCTATTGAGATGGTGTTAGGGTTTAATCTGTGTTGGACTCTGGAAGAGTAGTGGTGTCCTGACCGTGATGTCAGATTGGTGAATATTAATAGTGGAGTGTGTGTTTTAGTGTTATGTTTCGGGTGGGTTGGCAACTACTGTATCCAGATCTAGTGACGGCTCGTGCATATCAGCTATGGTTTAAAAGGTTTAGAGATGGCGATTGCGACTTATCCGACAAAGCTCATTTTTTTAGACGCAGGCTTGTCGGATAAGTCCTAATCGTCATCTTTAAAATTTCTAAACCATAGCTGATATGTACGAGACGTCATTGCATATGAATACACTTCACAAATGTTTCTAGTTGCCTCTCTAGATGTACTTTTCTTTCTAAACTCATACAGTAATCAATGACGAATATGTTCCTTCACTAACCCCTTTTCCTCCATCCGGTTAAACACCAAAATGATTATGAACCACACACTGCAAGACAGAAAAGATGATAAAGTAATTCTAGACAGTTTTCTACCATTATACAATGGTTGCGACGTGGTTGATTGGTTCATATTTCAAGGTGGTGAAATAGGGAAGGAACTTTCCGAACACCCTATTATGTTGTGTCGGTGGGTTAGATCTGGTCGGTGCTTGGCAGAGATAAGCACGATCTTCATCTGGACGCTCACTTTTATTATGGTCATCTTGACCCAAGATCACTTTAGACCTCAAAATCGTTTTTAATTTCAGATTCTTAAATATGCTGTTCTGCGAATGTCATTTGTTTTTAGTCCAACGATATCTGGTGGCAACTTTGTTCAACACCAACCCTTTGTTTTCTGCAAGAGGTGTGCGTAAAGGTCTTATTTAACAAAAATTATGATGCCACATATCCGAAGCCGTAGATTTTTCATTCGACAAAATGGTAAAGATTACATGTATAAAGTATATAGTTTGGGATAAATCTCGGAAAATGCTCGGCCTCGAATTTTTGGATAATATATATATATATATATATATATATATATATATATATATATATATATATATATATATATATATATATATATATATATATATATATATATATATATATATATATATATATATATATATATATATATATATATATATATATATATATATATATATATTTATATATTTATATATATATATATATATATATATATATATATATATATATATATATATATATATATATATATATATGTGTGTGTGTGTGTGTGTGTGTGATGAAAAAGTTTTTTAATATAAACTAAGTTTTTTCTTGAGGAAATTCCAAACACGTGCTTTTTTAAATCTATTGCAATCGCATCATATTGTATTGTATATATTTTTTAAGGTAATTATGGTGCGTTGCACTCCCCCCGCTATTTTTAAAATAAACTCGTAGTATCCCTAATTCGAAAGCCTATCATTAGATTCGAATTCAAAGGCGATTGCCAGATGTTGTTGAGCCTCTAGTTTTATAAGCCTGGTCCCTGAATGGTATTTAAATCAATGATATCTTCTTTAAAGCGCGCTTGCCTGGCAATCGCTGGGTCGGCAGTTCGAATCTCTGTCCGGATTTTTTTTAAGCTGATGCTGTTTACTAAGAGAGGTTACCGCGGTGACTGGGCATCACATGGTGGGGAGTTGGGGCTTGCCCTGGGCGACGTCTGCCCGAGAAGCAACATAGCTTGGGAGAGGAATGAAACGAGCAAACTTAAAAATTGATTAATATGAAATATCCATATCATATTTTAATTCAGAAAACAAAACTCCCTTCAAACTTATATATAATACAATATGATGTGATTCCAACTAACAATGTGGCTCCCAATATATTTTCGTCATAACATTATAGTTAGAAATTTACCAGCATTAAATAGTGAAAGTGCTATATAGTGAATAGCTTTGATATACAGTATCAATAAGTTCCTCTGTCAAGATACATAAACAGAACAACCCATTGAGGCCCATCATTTCTCAAGTCACGATACCAACGTACCGTGTAGCTAAAACCCTAAATGAAATCATAACACCGTACATTCTTTTAAAGTACAGCATAAAGTTTACAGAGGAGTTTATTGATATATTTCACTCCACAAGATCAGCAAGACAAATAGCATCTCTTGATGTGGAAAGCCTTTTTACCAATGTACCTAACTCTCAGACCATCGACATCATTATACAAAATGTATATCACAATCCTAAGATACCTCTACCAAATCTTGATGCAAACATCTTAAAAAAACATGTTGAGGTCATGCAAACCAGAAGCCCTGTTCAGGACACCAGACGGATATATATACACAGAAGTCGATGGAGTGGAGATGGGATCACCCCTTGGTCCGACCTTCACCAATTTTTACATGGTTCAACTCGAAAAGGCTATATTAGACATCATCGAAAATAAGTTACACACATACTGCAGATACGTTGACAACATCTACGTCACCGTCCAAAACGAAGAAGAACTAAGAAACATCAAACAACAATTTGAGGACAAATCCGCCTTAAAATTTACTTACGAATTAAGCACAGACAATAAACTCCCTTTTCTGGATGCCAAAGTACAAAATGTTAATGGAGAATATCTCACAAAAGTGTATAGAAAAGGTACAGACATAGGAAGATGCCTTAATGCAGAAGGTGAATGTCTTGAAATATATAAACAGAGTGTAATCGGCTCATACATACGCCGAGCATAGAAATGCTGTTCCACGTGGGAACTATTCCATCAGGAGATCCCCCGCGGCAAACAAACCCTCATAAACAACGGTTTTCCAAACAGTATGATAGAACACCAACTTCGAACATTTTTACAAAAGCAAATCCAACTCACAGAACCAACTGACAACAACCAATCAGTAAAAAATAACTCCAAGTTCTTCTAAAGAAACCAAATCTACAGCCTACCAAGTAGATGAAAGAGCCATCAAGGAGAAGGTTAATCGTAACACCTAAGTCAAAAGTTCAACGAACAAAATTCAACTCATCGCCTTATGAAAAATAACGCCTACCAAGATTCCTCGAAACTCAAGTCCACCAACATAGTCTACGAGTTCAACTGCCCACATGAAGACTGCAAACTTCATAATAACTCTAAGTATGTTAGCATGACAACCCCCACCCTTTCGAGGCATTTAACAATGCATCTTGAAAACGGAGCGTCTAAAATCCATATGGAGAACATTCAAAAGACTAGCCCTACAAGAGATATATTGTTTGAGAACACCAAGATAAAAAGAAAACGAGAAATCAATCTAGACTAAACATCTTAGAAGCCACCATAATCGATGGAGAAAAGCTAACACTCAAGCCACAAGTTGGAATCGAACATTAAAACTGTTCTAAAAATTCCATCTTCCTGATTGGCCCGTTCTTTTTGATCTTACGTTCAAGTTGGACTAATAAATACGCCTTTAAAACTTTCTTCATTCTATTTATTTGACTACGCTTCACTTGAATATAGCTGCTCTACGCTTTTCAAGAGAATTCACGAAGTCCTACTCATTTAAGCTCCGTCTTTCAAGATTTGAAGTAGTCGAGGAAAATCCTCAACGCATCATTTGAAGAGTCGGGAGCGCGGATCCTCCCCCTCGAAGTCTCCTCTTTTCCAAGCACAGCAGCACATATCGTGTTTGAATAATTTATCTGCCAGTGAAGGCATATAGAGACCACCGGTTTCTGACGTGTCCAAACCCCGGGAGGAAGCCCTATAGGGGGCGCAAAGAAGGGTGCCCCAGTAGGAGGCGCAGTGGTCAGGACCATCAGGTGGGCCCTTTTAGTCACTTAACCTAGGTAGGGCAGAGAAGAAAAGCCGAGAAAAGAGAATTAAGGATACTTAATAGGATAGGAGGCTTGTAGACTCCGAGGAAAGACAGCTCCTCTAGTGGGTTGTCATGGTCGACCCCAAAGGAGAGAAGAGAATCCCTCTCTGAGTCAGAAAGCGTTGTCCCAAGCCACCGAGGGAGAAAGTTTTCGAAGCAATTTTCTCTACACGAAAACAGAGAAGCCGGGAAACGGAAGAGCGTAGGGAGTCCTACACTAGGGGACTCCCTCAAAGTTCTTCTGTTCAATGCGAGGTCAATCGGGAATAAGTTTCTTGAGCTCCGTGGCCTCGTAGTAACAGAGGAACCTGAGATGGTGGCCATAACGGAGTCGTGGATAAAAACCTCAAGCCGAGATTTTGAAGGTGAATTCACGATTCCCGGTTACCAGCTCTTCCTGAAAGATAGGCCAGACAGAGAGGGTGGCGGTGTGATGTTGTATGTCAAGGATACTCTCAACTCGACGGATTGCAACATCATATCCGACCATGAACTACTAGGTGTTGACCTAGAGATAGGTCCTGCCAAATACAGGACCCTGGTGCTTTATAGACCTCCTGCCAAACTCGTTGAAAAGGACAGAGATCTGTACCAGCTACTAGGAGAACTTGTCGAAGACAGAGTGTGTATCGTCATGGGTGATTTCAACACACAAGTTGACTGGGAAACCAGAGAACCCTGTGGCGAGAACGCACTACTCCTGGAGTTCACGAACAACGAGTTCCTCACTCAATGGGTGAGAGAGCCAACGAGAGGAGACAATATCCTTGACTTGGTTTGGTTTCACCTCTGAGGATGACATCGTTGAGGACCTCTCTGTTGGCGAAGAGCTCGGTGGCAGTGACCACCGACTAATTAGATTTGTAGTCAAAGTCCCCAAGGCAGAGCCTGCAACTAGTAAATCAAGGAAACTGGATTTGAGAAGAGCAGACTTTGCAGGTCTACGCGCGGGACTGACTGACGCGAGGCTAGAAGAGTGCGATGCTGTTGAAGACTCTTGGAACAGTTTCAAAACCACATTCATGAGTCTTCAATCGCGTTTTATTCCTCTGAAATGCCCCCGTCGGTCTTCTGTTCAACCAAAGTGGTTTAATCGAGAAATCGGCCAACTGCTTAGGGAGAAGAGAAATGTGTACCGGCAATCGAAGATCTCGGGTGACTTTGACGAATACCGGAGGCTAGCCAGGAGAGTGAAGTCCAGCATAAGGGCGGCTAAGCGGTCTGAGGAACTCCGAGTGGCGAGACTATGTAAAGAGAATCCCAAGGAGTTTTTTGGATATGTGAACAGCCGTAAACCAATCCGTCGAACGATTGGCCCTTTGAGGAATGAGGAGGGGACATTAAAGCATTCAGATGCAAAAAATGCTAACCTCCTCAACGACTACTTCTCTTCAGTGTTTACTGAAGAGTGTGGTCCCATTCCCCAGCCGACGGATTCCTACTCAGGGGAAAAGCTGGAGGCAATGGACTTCACCGAAGGAGAAATAAAGAAAAAGATCGCTGACCTAAAGACGAATAAGTCCCCTGGACCGGACGGGTTTCTACCTAAAGTGTTGAAGGAAGTGTGTGATGAAGTATCACGACATCTGTGCGCTATCTTTAACATGTCAATCCGGACAAAATGCGTTCCTAGAGACTGGCGTGAGGCGGAGGTGACTCCTATCTTCAAGAAAGGAGACCGTAACCAACCGTCGAACTACCGACCTATCAGTCTGACTTCGATAGTCGGTAAACTCATGGAAAGCATGATGGTGGACAAAATGACGTCGTATTAGAGTCAAACCTGCTACTGAGGAGTTCCCAGCACGGCTTCCGAAGGCAACGGTCATGCTTGACGAACCTTGTGGAATTCTTCCACTTCGTTTTCAGTGAGCACGATCGGGACAAGGCGGTGGATGTGGTGTACCTAGACTTTCAGAAAGCCTTTGATAAGGTACCACACCGCCGCCTTCTCCGGAAATTGCGAGCGCTAGGCATAGACGGAAAGGTAGCCGGCTGGATCGAGAACTGGCTAAGTGGCAGACGGCAACGGGTGGTGGTGAATGGACAGTCTTCTGAGTGGGTGCCCGTTACTAGCGGGGTGCCTCAAGGTTCTGTCCTGGGACCACTACTATTCATCATCTACGTCAACGACATGGACGGTGACATGGTTGCCAAGATTTCCAAATTTGCCGACGATACCAAGCTTGGTATAAACGTTGCAAAGGATGGAAATACTGCCCGCCTGCAGGAAGATCTTGGGAAGATTGGGGAGTGGTGGGACACGTGGCAAATGCCTTTTAACGTGGGCAAATGCAAAGTGATGCATATCGGCCACAGAAACCCCCAATCTCAGTATATCCTTAAGGGCACTGCTATGGAATCCACCGACACTGAGAAGGACTTGGGTGTAACAATCACTAGTGACCTCAAGTTCTCGAAACAGTGCATTGAGGCGGAGAAAAAGGCCCAAAGGATGCTAGGCTATATTAAGCGCCAGTTTGGTTATCGGAACCAGGAGATTGTACTATGCCTGTACAACTCACTTGTCCGACCGCACCTGGAGTATGCCGTACAATTTTGGAGTCCTTCATTGCGAAAGGACATCGCGAGATTGGAACGCGTACAAGCCAGGGCAACCAAGCTGATTCCCTCTATCCGACATAAAAGTTATGAGGATAGACTAAGGGAATTAGATCTGTTCTCGCTGGAAACCCGTAGACTGCGTGGTCAGCTCATCGAGGTTTTCAAAATACTTCGAGGGTTCGACAATGTTGACTACCGGGATATGTTCACATTTGAACTGAAGCGTTACAACCGCAATCTGTGTGGAAATTTTTTCACTTACAGTATCTGCGGTATGTGGAACGCACTTCCAGTGGAAGTTGTCAACAGTGAATCTGTTGACCAGTTCAAGTCAAGGCTAGACAAAGTCTTGAAAAGTGGCCGTTTATGGACGCAAAACAATTGAGCAGCCTTGTGCCCGCTCAATTGCTAGTCCAAAGGTACCCTCTTTGAATGGACCGTAAGGTCTCCTAGGGTACCTTCTTTCCTTGTTGTTACTCCTTGTTGTTGTTGCATTGTGTCGACTGGTAGGTCAGTCTTATGGCTACTTAGCGATATGCGATAGGAACCACGGTATGGATAAGTTACTAGATCAATAATATGTCGACACTTAGACCCATGGGTTGGCTCACATAGTGCAAATGAGATAAAAAAAAGAAATTTAGGCAAAACAAATCTGGGATAAGGTAGATGAAATATACAAATTCAAAAATCGAGATGGAGGAGAGTATACACACCTATTTAAGGCCACTTTCCATACGACTGAGATGACCATTAAGGCGTCAGAAGCTGGCCTCATAATGTTCTGCACAAAAATTTCGTCTCCGTGCATTGCAGAAGAGAGACTTTTGTCTCTGTACAGGTATGCTTTTCATGTTATGCTCTGGAACAACAAAACAAAGGAGTGCAAGTTCCAAGTCAAAGTATGCTCTGAATACGCCGGCTCCGGACACACCTTGACAGAGTGTACGAACGGGGGACATAAGAAATGCCTTAACTGCGATAGCCCTCACCGGACGCTCTCAATGTAGTGCCTGGTTAAGAAAAAATTGATAAACGAAAAGAGAAATATCCAGGAAGAAAAAAACCGAAAGGCAAACACCAGCTTTACACAAGTGGCAAGAACTCAAGAAAAGTAAAAAAAAGGTACTCCAATTGAACCCATCACTGAAGTTGATGCATGCTCACTTTGTCAATGTAGCCAAACCGGGGAGCTGCGCGATCAAACTGAATAAAATGTTAATACAAAATGGGATGAAACCTATGTGGTTTCCAGACACAAGCAGGGATCAAGCCACCCCGGTATCAAGGCACAGCTCTAGCTCGAAGAATCTCCGTCTAAATAGGCCCAGTACGTCTGAGCCACCTGAAAGAATGGAAACAGACCAACTGTTCCAGAAAAAAATCCACTCCAAAAAGCGAGCCAGCAAAGCAGAAACTCGAGAGAAAGCAAACTGACTACACCCACACAAAAACCCACTGACCCCAATCTGCGAATATATGCCTCACCATCGGTTCCACTACAGAGACTATCAAAAGCGAAGGAAATAATTAAAGGCATGATCAGAGGCAAGTACAAATGGGAATACGATTGTGATGCACATGAGGAAGATATGCTCACATCACTAAAGAACGGCCTCATCGAAACATGCCCCGAGTCGTGCTTCAATCTTTCCCACGACCAGTTTAAAAAAAAAAGATCTGGGAGAGTAATGTCACCGGCGCGGGAAGAACATGCGAGAGTAAAAATCATACAAGAAGAATAATATGGCAGACAACATTAGACTCATTAACAAATTAAAGATCTTTTCGCTTAATGTGAATGGATGGGGAGGCAAGAAGATCATTTACAACATCATTCTTGAAGTAGATCCGGATGTTGTCCTGATATCTGAACACGGCCTGAATGTAGCTAATAATTTTATAAATATATATAATTACAATACTATAGTGACTAGCTATAGTAACGAGAGGTACGACGGCGTGGCAATTGCCGTACGGAAATGGGATCAAATACAAAGATGTCAAGAACCTAGAAGGATCGAATCTCACCGTGAAGATAAGTGCGAGCTTCGACGACCTAGTAATAGCAATGGGGTACCAGCTCCCCAGACGACCCTACCTTCCTATCCCCAATTCCTTTCGTCTATTGAGGAGAAACAACTCCTCCATCTTGATCGGCGACCTTAACGCCAGATGCAGAGAAACAAGGTATACCACTGCATTCAACGGTTCCGGAGCCCCCCTGAGCATTTTCATGCAACGCGATATAGTATAGGTTTTAGATGAATATTGCGTCAATATCCTAGATAGCTCTGATCACAATAAACATAAAAACCTATATTTCATTATTCAAGGGAATGAAGTTAAATGGTAACGCGAAATCTAAATTTTTGCAGACGAAATTTCCTTAGGCCTAAATCTGAGGGATGTTGAGGAAAACGTGTATTAATAGCAAAGAGTTAAGAAAAATATATATTATTGAATAAACAGTTATTATTGAAAAGTAAAATTATACAGTAACAGTTATGATTGGATTGAATTACGCGTGTGAATTAAATTTGCATGAGTTAACGAGAATGGATGTACAATTGATAAATATTAAATATTAAATAGATTATAAATTGGTAAATGTTTTATAAGTAATTGGATGATAAATTGGATTACAGTTAAATGTGTAAATAGATTATAAATTGTTTGATAAATAGTTTATAGTTAAATTGAACAAATAGTTTATATGGTATGATAAATAGTTAAGTTGGATAATTGGATATATGGATTGAATTGGATAAATAGTTAATTGGTTAAATGGATAAATAGTAAAATGGTATGATAAATAGATAATTGGTATGATAAATATATTATAACGGAGTTGGAAGGGTCTGTAAATGAGAAAAGAATCACGCATTAAATCGGGATTCTTTGGGGGAAATTTTTAGCTAAACAATTACAATCCAAATATTACAGACCTGATTCACTGATGCGAGGACAACGAATGAATCTCATGGGTTAATTTTAAGACGCTTGGGAGAGCGGGTGTACCAATCTCGATTTAAGTCATGGTTACCGACCCTTCTTGAATATATATATATATATATATATATATATATATATATATATATATATATATATATATATATATATATATGATTAAATATTTAAATTTGTAGCGGTATAGACCGTTAAAATACTGCCCTACCGAGGGAAAAGCTCGCAGAACACAAGGTAATTAGGTAAATTTTAGTCTATATAGCGGCGATGCTTCCATACAACACGTCCAGAACAGGTTATGGTGCCAATTAACTGACTCGGATTACGGGTCTGGGATCGATTAGTAGTGTCACTCGATTGAGGCGGGATATTGTCGCGAGCTAGGACCGGAGCGTCGGGTGACGATTATTCTGGACCTCCCAAAAAGGCGACTGTCGAAAGTTGCGCGTTGGTCGCTTGGTGTTCCTCAGCTGTTGTCGAGTGGTCCTGCAACAAAAAAGAAGGCGGCAGCAGTTGGGAAGAAAAACTGAGGGGTGTAGAGATGGTTGGTGGAGGGTTTGATTTGAAAGACCCGAAGAAGGGTTCGGAAGTGGAGTCAGGTGTTTGGGAAGTGTTGAAGGAATAGTTGGGTGCGGAATGTAGGCTGGGATGACTACTTGACCTATATTAGTGGAAGAGAAAGGTAGTGGCTGTTCCGGATGAACGGCCTCTATGAAAGCGGATTTAAGCCGATCGAAGGAAGCCATATCCTGCTTGGTGCCAAGCTGCAGTGCAAAGAATTTTGGCTTCCTGGAGACGACGAGAAAGGGTCTGTCATAGACAGGTTGCAAGGATGTGCGAGTGGAATCACGACGGACAAACACATGAGAGCAAGTTGCCATTATCCTTTGGCACGAAAGGTTTCTGATTAGCAGGTACTCTTGTGGCGGTCGGCTTTACCTCAGACATCGCCCGTACTAAATTGTGTACGTATGCAGCAGGATGTATGTCGAAAGAAAGAGGACAGTCAGTGGAAGAAAAGAATTGACCTAGAATACGAAATTCGTACCATAGACGAGTTCCACAGGAGAGCAATTCAAATCATCTTTAGATGAGGCACGAATTCCCACGAGAAATAAGGGTAGCTTGTCCACCCAAGTGATGTTGGGGTCAGTGGAGCGTAAGCTTCCTTTGAGAGTCCTGTGTAAACGTTCCACTTTAGAGTTACTCTGGGGGTGGTAGCTAGTGGTACGGAGACAAAAGAAGCCAAGCACTGACATGAGTGCATCCCATTGGTGGGATTCAAATTGACTACCTCTATTAGTCCTGATCGTTGGTGTGACACCCAAACGAGCAACCCATGCTGAGACGTGATGTCGGGGATATGAACTGCCTCTGGCCAAGAGGTAAAACGATCGTGCATGGTGAGAAGGTAAGTGCAACCACGCGAAAAGGGCAGAGGACCAACCAGATCGATGTGAACAGCGTCAACACGTTTCGATAGAAGTGGAAAAGCGGCCAGAGGGAAATTTGTGCGGCGTTGAACCTTTGCACGTTGACAAGACACACATGCGTGGGTCCATTTGGCCACGTCGGCGTTCATACCTAGCCACACATAACGTTGTGTGATGAGCTTGCGAGTTGCTCGAATGCCAGGATGAGAGAGACCGTGAGTCTGCCGATGGTAAGCAAGAGGAATGAGTGGACGATGACAGTCAGGTAATGAATAGTCAACCAGGATACGCCTGGAGGGACTGTCCGGCAAGTTGATTTCGCGAACAACAAGCTGAGAAGAGTGACGCAGTGTTTGTGTGTCTTCATCTTGTTCCTGGTCAAGCGCTATTGTCGCGTAATCGATGGGTGCAGTTTGGGAGAGTTGCGTGCCCGAAATCGATGAGATGCGCGAGAGTGCATCTGGTACGACGTTTGAAGAACTAGGGACGTAGTGAATATCGTTTGTCATCTGCAGGATGAAGTCAAAGTGACGAGTATAAACTGCAGAGTGCACAGAGGAGGTGCTACTAGAGGCGAGCGCACCAACCAATGGCTTGTGGTCGGTAAAAACAGTAAAATCACGTCCTTCCAAGTATTGTTGGAAGTGACGGAGGACGAGGTATATGCTCAATAATTGGCGGGAAAACGTACTGTACCCCTGTTGAGAAGGAAGAAGAGCTTCGGAGAAGAAAGCGAGTGGTTGCCAAGAGTCACCAACCTTGTGTCGTAGCGTCGCACCGACGCAACGCTTATGGGAGCTCCTGGGCAAGGATGGGCCAGGGCGACAGCGGAAACCATAGCCTCTTTGGTGCGAGAGAAAGCCTCGCAAGCTTCGGGGGACCAGGGAAGAGGAAGGTTCTTCTTGGACTTTGAAAGCAATTCGTAGAGAGGTTGCATAATGTGGGAGATGTTCGAAATGAACCTGTGTTGAAACTTTACCATCCCGCATAATCTACGAAGTTGCTTTAGAGAAGAAGGTCGGGGAAAAGCCCGGATAACTTCAACTTTGTCCTCGAGAGGACGAATTCCCTCAGGGGAAATGTGGTGACCCAAAAAGGAGAGTTGTGTGACACCAAAGATACACTTAGAAGTGTTGAGTACGATACCATACTCATCTAAACCTGCAAATTTCTGACGAAGGTGAGAAAAATGCTCCTCTAAAGACGAGGATGCTATCAGGAGGTCGTCTATATAACAAAATACGAAGGGAAGACCTCTCAGAACCTGATCCATGAAGCGTTGGAAGGTCTGACCACCGTTACGAAGTCCGTAAGGCATTTGGTTCATGACGAAAGAACCGAATGGAGTGGTGATAGCCGTCTTAGGGATATCATCAGGGGGAATCGGGATTTGGTTGAAAGCGCGAACCAAATCGAGCCGAGAAAAAATGGAACAACCGAAGAGAGCGGAGTTAAAATCTGATAAGAAAGGCAGGGGATACCTATCCAGAACTGTACAGGTATTGAGTAGCCTGTAGTCACCTACAGCTCTGAATTCCCCCGGAGTAGACTTAAGTACTATATGAAGCGGTGAAGTCCATGGGAAAGCTGATGGGGAAGCGATCCCGTCCTCCATCATGTATTTAAATTCCTGCCTCATTAGGGCAAGTCTATCTAGGGCCAGTCGATGGGGACGTGAGAAAACTGGTCCTCCTGTCATCTCTATTATGTGCACCATATTGTGCTTAATAGGTCTGTCATTAGAAGGAGTAAGACAAAGGCTTGGGAACTCCCGCAAAAGTTGCTGGAAGTGGGAGCAATTGCAGGGAGACGAACAGAGAGGAGAGAGCTGGTGGAAGGAAAGAAGAAACCAGCAACTGTTAGTGTCATGCTTCTGTCGATAAGCTTGCGGCGACGAGAATCGATGAGAATGTCGTGCGCGGAAAGGAAATCGAGGCCTAAAATTGGAATGTCGACGTCCGCTGTGATGAATATCCATGGGAAAACACGACGTAACCCGAAAGAGAGCTCGAGGATACGCCTTCCATAAATCTTTATGTCCGATGAATTGGCAGCTTTAAGGACAAGATCAGAAGAAGTGCAAGCTTTCTCGATTGAAGAGGCAGGAATGACACTACAGTGAGAGCCAGTGTCAACCAGGAATGAGAAACCAGAAAGTGGGTCATGAATACTACTCGTAAATGGAGGATAGACCTGATGGGATGAGGTTGCAGAGGTGAGAGACCCACGTATCAAGTGCGAATTCAGTTTAAAGTTCCCTGTGCTGACGGTGAAAGTTGGGTAAGGGAACCCGTAGAATTTTGTAAAATCGGAGGGGGTGAGGTAAGGGTAGGTTGAGATTGAGGTGCAGGTTGAGCATTTTGCTAGTAATGGCATGTGGCAGAACATTTTTTTGCTCTGGAGCCAAATTTGAGATGGTACCTGCAAAAGCCCGAAGGCTGAAATATAGCAGTATGAGCAGCACGAGCAGAATGATGGTTAAAGTTGTGGGCATGAGATGATGCCCGGTAAAGATTACAAGGCTGAACACAGTGGCCAGGATTGCTCCCATAATTAGAGTGGCACCAGCAGCTACCCTGAGAGTTGTCAGGATAGGGTGAATTAGTCCTAGGTTTGAAATGAAACTGCTGTGCCTCCCCTCTTGTGCTGGAATTTTCTTGTTGGTGTTGCATTTTTCGGGAGGAGGAAAAACGTCTGACTCCTCCGTCCTGATCCCGATTTTGCTCTCGGTGAAGACCCATTCGCACCTTTAGGGCACGAATATCCATTTCAATCCTCTCCAGAACGGATAAAAGACTCGAAGCCAGGGAGGATTCATCCTGAGGGAGTCCTGGCCAGTTGTGAGGAGCCTCGGCCGGTGACCTAACCTGAGAAATGAATACGTGTCAGTGGCGTTTAACATTAGAGTTGTATGATGTGCTATGCCCCCTATTTTCATCGCTAAACGACCTGGTGCCCGCATTTTCCCAGCTTATGAATGCATTATTATACAGGGCGTCAGCCGCCTCTGCCCTCTTCTCCACGTTCGCTGAGGAGGACATTAGTATGAGGGGCTTAATTTGATTCGGCATCCCACGCATGGATATCTCAGTTATGAGTGGCTCGAGTTGGTCGAGCTGTGCTCCCTTGGCATGTGCCAGGGCCTCGAGGTGGTCCAGAAAATGAATGGCGTGCCTGTCCCCCATCTCCTGCGTATCGAGAAGGAGCCGCAGGTCTTCAATTTGCGAACTCCCAAATTCCTCCATGAACGCCCTCTTGAACCTTCCCCAAGAACCAAAAATTACCCCCATCAAGCAGAATACTCTTAAAAGTGAAAAAAAAACTTAGAGGTAATCTCTGGACTACGCTGATTGTTCTATGGTCCTCAGGAACTGCCTGGTGTAGGAAGATGAGCTCCACCATTTCCCACCAGTCAATGGGATTTTGTGGGTCTAATGGCGGAAGCTGAACCGACGAAGGAGTGGGGAAAGGGCGTTGTTGAGCGGGGTACAAATGAGGGAGAATGCTTGTGTGGGGGGCGAAGGTGGATGAACACGTCGTCGTCGTTGTTGTTGTTGGGGAGGATGCTTGCGTGGTTGTTACTATGCCTGAAGTTGGAGCGTAGCTTGGGGCTCCGTTATAATCCATTTCTAGAAAAATAAAAGTGTGTATGTATGTGTGTTTATACGCAAATTCAATTCACGCGCTTGAACGTAAAAATTTTAAGAAACATTACCGAAAATTGATAACTCTTTGTATTTCTTACTGTACATATATTATAATTAATTTAATGAAATTACTAAGGGATCACTTAAGGATGTTAAAGTGAATTAAGGATAGAAAACGAGCAGGTGTCGAAAAGTCACAGGTGAAAAATGAAAGTCCACGCGAGAAAAAAAATAGAACCGAGCGAGGTGGCGGAATGCGTCGTCCGAAAAATACCACACACGTGACGGTGAAAATTAATTTTACGAATGACTGAATGGATGGGTGATAATTAAACTATTCTGGGCACCACTTATAGGTTTTAGATGAATATTGCGTCAATATCCTAGATAGCTCTGATCACAATAAACATAAAAACCTATATTTCGTTATTCAAGGAAATGAAGTTAACTGCTAAAAGGAAATCTAAATTTTGCAGACGACTTTCTTAAGCCTAAATCTGGGCGTCATTGAGGAAAACGTGTATTAAAAACAAAGAGTTAAAAATATATATTATTGAATAAACAGTTATTATTGAAAAGTAAAATTATACAGTAACAGTTATGATTGTATTGAATTACGCGTGTGAATTAAATTTGCATTAGTTAACGAGAATGGATGTACAATTGATAAATATTAAATAGATTATAAATTGTTAAATGTTTTATAAGTAATTGGATGATAAATTAAATTACAGTTAAATGGATAAATAGTTTAATAAATATTAAATTGTTTATAGTTAAATTGGATTAATAGTTAAATGTGTAAATAGATTCTGAATTGTTTGATAAATAGTTTATAGTTAATTTGGTTAAATAGTTTATATGGTATGATATAAAGTTAAGTTGGATAAGTAGTTAAATTGGATAAATAGTTAATTTGAATAATTGGATATATGGATTTAATTGGATAAATAGTTAAATGGTATGATAAATAGATAATTTGAATAAATAGTTAATTGGTATGATAAATAGATTATAACGGAGTTGGAGGGTCTGTAAATGAGAAAAGAATCACGCATTAAATCTGGATTTTGGGGGGAAAATTTTTAGCTAAACAATTACAATTCAAATATTACAGACCTGATTCACTGATGCGAGGACAACGAATGAACCTCATGGGTTAATTTTAAGACGCTTGGGAGAGCAGGTGTACCAATCTCGATTTAAGTCATGGTTACCGACCCTTCTTGAATATATATATATATATATATATATATATATATATATATATATATATATATATATATATATATATTTATTGAAAATGACATGACACGTGATTTTATAGATGCATTTAAAGGCCCCTGGAAATGAAAATTGGTAACACAACCCAGACAAACACTTAGGAGAATATCACATGAACCAATAAAAGCTTAAGAAGGAAAATGAGAGATGTAGAGAACGGAAAGATAGGACAAAATTTTTAAACGTTATATGAAAAAAATAAAGAAGTTGGATTTGAACCTGTGTCATTAAGCGCTCATCGTTCATCGCTGATTGCCAGAGCTACCATCCTCAACTCCCCAAAAGGTTGATTCAAAAAGCATTTTTAACAACGAAGTGTAGGGGTTTTTTTTTATCCAGTGAGAGACAAGACAAGTGTTTTTAGTAGGAGGGGGCACGGGATGAAGAGAATTATATCTTTTTTGCCAAGCGGTCTTCTGACGACCAATTGTGGAAGAACCCAATTTTAAAAGGCGTATGTTGGAAGCAGATGCCCATGATGACACAGATGTGTCTAAAAGTGCGACAAGCCAGGCTCCTGATCAGGCTAATCCTAACTCTCATGTGCCAACATTCATAGGTAGGTACCATTTAGTACATTGTAATTTAGGCTTATGTGTTAGTAGTCCTTTCGTTTTATCTGAGGTGCATTTTTGTCATCAATACAGAATTTTGTCTTGAAAACACGGTCTTGAAGCGCGAGAGAAACATCTTGCTACATGATGAAAATGAGTTTGTACGTTTGTCTTGCCCTCGATCAGATGATCTATAATGTAAACATCATACACCAACATCACACCCTTTTATTATGAAAAACCTATTTAATCTAACTTAACCTATACTAAGCTATTCTAACCAGTGTGTCCATTTTTTTCTGAAAGTCCCATTGCGTTTCAAATGTCATCTTATAAAACTGCCTCTTTTCCATGAAGAAGCAAATTTTCATATTGGTCCTATTTATCTAAAATTGACTTACTACAGAAAACTTAGCTTAATTGCTCACAGTTGCTTCTGATATGTTATGAAATACAAAGTTTACGCCAAACCTCTTAGTTTGTTAAATACCTATTCTATCCGTTTACGATTAAAAATGCCTCTTTCAACTGAAAATGAGTTCCCTCGTGAATCAATCTCAGAAAAAATAAACGCCCTGATCCTAACCTAACTTCATTATCGTTCACTTGCAATTATTTTACCATAAAAGAAAAGTTGTTAGAATTAGTGTTATTCTGGTGTAAAACTTCAGTAACACCATAGGGAAATACTGCAGTTTTACATCATACCTAACCTAACTTCGTTATCGTGCATTTGTATTTATTTTATCATAGAAAAAGTTATCAGAATTAATGATGTAAAACTTTACAATAGTTCTGTACTAGTTTGATAATGAAAAAAAAATAAGGGTAAGAATAAGGGATCACCTCACATACAATATGTTATGGTTCACTAGCCTAACTTATTAAAAAAATCATAACCTATACGTAATCACTAATCACCACCAATATTAATTTGATAATAATGTTATTGCTCATTTATAGATCAAACGAAAGAAGCATTGGCATCCACATCTGTGTGTAAATTGCCTTGCTGTGATGTCACTTCAACAACTTTGACCAGAGTTGCTGTAGACAAGCGAAAGACTGCAAAACCTATGGTGCAAAGACGAGGCATTATCTGACTGACTGGGAGAAGATCTACGGACTATATTTCCTTGGCTTTACATAGTGGGGGATTTAAACTTGGTGAGGCCCTAAGCTATATAAAGCCCTGAGGCGCCCTCCCTTTAAATTAAGCCAGCTGGTACCAGGAAGTTTGGAAACATACATGTCTTTTAATTATATGAAAACATATTACGTTTTAATTTTTATTAATATATGTGTAATACTAAAGAACATGTTTGCAAAATCACAAAAAAATATATTAGATAATCCTCTAAGTTACAACTTAAATCATTTTCTTTCTTGATTATCCAAAAGCAAAATCATTGATTATGTCGTCAAAAGATATGCTTCGCAACTTATCACTTTCTATGCACATGATGCTAAGGGCAGCTAATTTTTCTCGAGACTAGTTGCTCTCAGGTGTGCAGGTTTGACTAGTATTTTTTTTTCAATACATAAATAGTATTAAGTACAGTAAAGTACCAGGCGCAAATGGCTATAATTCCAGGAATTGTCCATATTTACACCCGGACATTGATCCTAAATAATACATCACCTGTAATTGAGCTGTCTAGTCAAAAGAATTATAGATGATTAATCTGCAAATTTTAATACAATTAAGACAACACATTGAGTAAAAGAAATTTTCATCTTGAACTTTTTGAGGCCCCTACAGATTGAGAGGCCCTAAGCTATAGCTTATTTAGCTTGTACCTAAATCCGGCACTGGCTGTACATATGTGGAAGTCGTAACAAAGCATTTTGCTTCACCTGCAGGAGGGCCAGCCACGAAAACCTTGTGACTTTTTCGCATTGTAGGGAACCAGCATTTACTAAGAATGGATTCAGCAACTGGAAAGAAGCTGTGCAAAAGTTCAAGCAGCATGAAAAGTATTCTTTCTCCATAGAGTATGCCTACAAATTGTCAATTAGAGACAACCCAGACAAAGCACCTGTTGATACCTTGTTAAAAAAAAACAAGAAGACCAAGAACAACTTGCAAGACGCCAGGGCCTCTTGGAAAGACTGAAATTGATAAAAATTTTGACAAGACAAGGCATAGCACTGAGAAATGTTAATGAAAAAGAGGGACAATTGCAACAATTCTTGAAGCATTCAAGCGAGCGTTGTCTTGGCTTGAAAAAACTAGTACAAGACAGCACATACAATTCACATCAGATCGATGATGAGTTAATTGCTGCTCTTTATCGAAGGTCCCTGAATAGTTTGCTGGACAAAATCAAGGCATCAGACTTCTTTGCAGTTGTAGTTGAGGAGGCTCAACACATAGCTGGTATAGAACATATGACATTTTGTATCAGGTGGGTTGATAACAACTTTATTATTCATGAAAATTTTGTTGGAGTGCATCAAGCTGATAAATTTGATGTAACAACAATTGTTAGAATCATCAAAAACATTCTTCTCAGTTTGGGAGTTGACATCAAGAAATGTAGGGGTCAAACCTATGATGGAGCAGCTGTGTTGCAAGGAGCACTGAATGGAGTTGGGGCTCAGATCAGAAGCGAAGTTCCCTCTGCACATGGTGTTCATTGTCTCAACCATAATTTACAACTCATATTTCAAGAAGCAGCAGCCGCCAATCCTCTCATTGGGGATGCAATGACAACTGTGCAAACTATTTGCAATCTAATTAGAGGTTCCCCCAAAAGACTGGCAATTTTTAAGACTATACAAGATGAGAACAAAACTGTCATATTCATCTTTAAAATCTCTTTGCCCTACGAGATGGACATGCAGAGGAAAAGCAGTTAAGTTTGTCACAGGAAATTATGAATCCATTGTGAAAGCCATACAAGCCATACTCGAATTACTAGCTGCAGGTCTTCAGAAAAAAAACATGAGTGCAGGTGAAGATGTTTTGAAAAGAACTTTGCAAAATATGAGAGAAAATGCACACGAATTCTTTAGTCAAATCAAAAATAAATCGGACAAATTTGAAATATAAACCCCTGTTCTGTCAAGGTAGCATAGACTTCCACGCAGATTTGACTCAGGATCTGACAACACAAGATTCACATCTCCTGAGCAGTTCTTCCCAATGAAGTATGTGGAGGATATTGATTTAATAACCAACAAACTGGATGAAGATTTGACCAAGAAACTTTGCAATATCTTTCTGATATAGAGCACGTGCCTTTAGCTGCAGCAAAAGGAGAGAACACAGCAATTTTTTATCTGAAAGATGACACGAAGACCAAACTAGATGGGGATATTGATATTATAGCAATGCTCTATGGCATTCCTATAAAATATTAGCATACTTTCCTTTTTAAATCCAATAATTAAAATATCCAATTATTTTCCCATTTAATTGAAAAGAACTTTGCAAAATATGAATCTTATGTATAAATTAGCAATAATCTCAAATATTCCTATATTAATTTATCAATCAAAATCTAATTTTTTTATGTACTAGTATATGTATTTTCAATATATTTATGTATTAATAATTACATCAAAAAATCGTGGCTAAGATACATTCTTTTGGCAACACTTCCTTTAGTCAAACACACAAACTAACACGCTTTCAGCAGTTTCACATTAAGCACAAATATTCCTCATTCGTGTCTCGTCATTCTAATCGTAAAGGTCAGTAAATATTCCTTATCCATGTAATCAATTATTTCCAAACAAATCATACTTAGTTTAATTCCTCGTCCTCTCATTCTAGACTCCCATACACACTAGTTGCTACCTTGTCACCTATTTATCTTGTTACCTATTTTCCTTGTTACCTATATACCTTACACCAAGCTTAGTCAGGATGAAAATTTAGTATTAAAGTCATGTTTATTTTTGTATAATTCAAATTCAATCAATATATTTAAACTATGTTTCATTCTTGTTAATATATTGTCGATAGAGGGGAGTAAGAAAAGGGGCAAAGAAAAAATAATAGCGAAGGCGAGTTGCGAACAGCTTCCCGCGTCGCTGGACCACTGTTAGCCAGCGGCGAATCCACTCGGCCATCCTGAGTCTCAAAAAAGACTCATTCAAACGAAGCTTTTAAGCCGCTCGCCGGCACTTCTCGTACGCTATACAACCCCCCTCCTAGAAGCAGAGCGTATTTTGAAGAAATGAAGAGAGCCCGTTTGGAAATGTTATCCGAGGGTTAACGCTTTCCCTCCCGGCTCTGGGCACCATTGTAGATAGAGGGGAATAAGAAAAAGGACAAAGAAAAAATAATAGCGTAGGCGAGTTGCGAACAGCTTCCCGCGTCGCTGGACCACTGTTAACCAGCGGTGAATCCACTCGGCCATCCTGAGTCTCAAAAAAGACTCATTCAAACGAAGCTTTTAAGCCACTCACCTGCACTTCTCGTACGTTATACTATAATAATATATATTTTGTTCCATACATTCTTTAACGATTTCGTGGTCAGTCATTAAGCCTAACTTCGCCATAAGCTCAGCCGCTAGAGCCTTGTTACGATTCAATAACTCTCCTCAAAAACTTATAGATATAGGTTTGCTGTGAAGTATCTATCTAGGTTCATACTACTATAATATCATGGCACTTAAAAATGAACTTAAACTTTTAAAGAATATAGCATCAGCTTCCATGCAGGAAAGCTTCATCACTCTGTCTGATCTAAGCAAAGTCCTCACTCTTGTTATGAGAGGAATATAGAAAATTGTATCTAAACCCATACAGTTATATATGGCAATTCCAATGTCTAATTATACAGCAGAAAGATCTTTTTCAGGCCTTAGACGGCTAAAGAACTACTTAAGAAACAGACTGACACAAGAGCACTTGAACCACAGGATGTTCTTGCATATCCACAATGACTTGATTGATCAAGTTGATCTTGCCTCAGTGTGTCAAAAGTTCCTTACTGTCAAAGATCGTAGGATTAAATTTGGGGGGAAGAAATTTGTAAATACTTTCATTTAACATGGGTATCATATTGAAAACAAATTGTATTACATATACTCTTATTTATAGAACCTACAATATTGTTGTGTCTATCTATTATATTCATAATCCAGTGATTCCAAATATATCCATGGGTGGGAATCGCCACTATTTTTATTTTCAATGGTGGGAGTAGAACTCATGATGGCCCAGTAATGGTGCGACAGCACGCTAGGAGTCTAGGACAATGAGGAATAATTTAATAAACTGACGCTCTCTTTCAGGCGGGAAAGAGGGAGAGACAAACGAATTGTCTATCGGTTATGAAATGATGTATGTGATTGGTCCAAACATGAACAAACGCTTATGATTAGTTCAAACCAGAGTACACGCTTGTGATTGGTCATCGACTGACCTTTGCTTCTACGTCTGTGATAAGCCAAAATTAACTGAGAAGTAACGAATACCTCTATTCTTTTCAATTGCAATGAAGTAAAAGTAACATAAGAAAAATACGCGAGTAAAATTAATGTTTCTTGTCTGGGTGCCTCTGGTGGCGGGTTCTACAGTGTGCTAGTCCTCAAACCTGCTTTCCCCGGCGCCTCCAATTATGTCTTTCACATACAATGTCATAGTTGGAACGAGGCGAGACGTGTGGCAGTCCTGTTCACTTGAGCGTCATCACTCCGTTGAGGCGGTTGTGTTAGGGTGATATAAAGTCTCCTAGGCGCATTTCTAAAGTTTTGTTTTGTGGATTACCTGTAATGAAAACTAAAAAAAAATCACGTTTTGGAAACAACGTGCCTTCGTCCAGACCTCTTTTATCTGGTAGAAAATTTCTTCTGAGTTAGCGTAGTTTCTTCAATTATGACTGAGCCCTACTCACACTGCGAGCCTCAAATGCCGTAGCCTAACCTTATCTTCGCAATAGCCTCAAACGCCTAATTCGCTGCCGGGCCTAGTGACAAAACTACCCTGTTTTTTTTTTAATAATGAGTGCAATTTTACAACTTCAACCGGCTCCCAAAGGAAATAAATATTCTTGATTGTCACTAGTGTTTGCACGATACCCCCCAAAATAACTATTCCAATTCCACTTAAAAGTCTCGATTCCAATTCTCAAAATTTTAAAATATAATTTTATACATGTTTTCTGGAAATTTATGTTAGGTTGGAGTTGTAGATAGAGGCTTCGGTATGCACTCTGCATTCAGTCTTACCTCATTGAATGGGTGGTTGTGGCCTGCTGAAAGCGTCCCTTCTCAACTTTGATGTTCTCCTCTGACGGGTAAGTGGTTCGGAAGCCACTTAAAAGGCTGTGGGTTCCCACTCAATCACCCTCATGCATAAACTAAAAGGTGTTACATAATACGTTACCGTTTCTGGAGGTTGTCATATTTTACTCTGATAAGATTAACTACTTAGTATTTACACTAAGTATGTACATATAAATTATAATGGATTGATTTAAAAATAAAAATAGACTAAGTTGTAACAATTCATTTTACTCTTTTTCATTACACATCATGGATAAACATATTTTAATTATAGCTACAATACAATAAAAATAAAATTTAGCATTTATTTTAAATTTTACAATTCAATACTAGTTCAATTAAAAAAATCATTTTACTAGATAAGTTATCCTTACTCCATGCCTACAAAAGGAAAATAAATAAATGAATAAGTAAGAATTTATTTGTATTGAAAATCCAGAACCCATAAATTATAGTGCATAAACATTAGCATCTCTCGTGTTTCAGATCACATTGTATTTCTTTTTGGTAAATATATATTGCCACCAACACTGAAGAGGAGGTTAACTTAAATATTTTCTTGTAGAAATTCATATTAGGAAAGGTGTTTTTATTTACATATGCTGTGATATACATTTCAACGCCAAATTCGCCCAGACGTAAATCCAAATAAGCGCCCGAACATTCAAAATTTAGTTTAATTATAATAATAATATAAAATGAATAGTACATATAATATTATTATTACCTTAATCTTAAATATTTGACGTTTATTATAGTTATTTAATTAATTGTCTATATGCTTATTCTCTCTTGCATTTACCAAATGTTATTACTTGAAATATGGCAGAAATGTGTAATGTTAACTTCATACCTTACTTAAATTTTTATTTATTTTTTTTATTTTAAAGTAAAAGAATCGTTTAAGAATCGTAAATCATGGTCAAATTCTCTCGTTTCCGATTCCGATTCCTGAAAAAAGCTCAATTCTTCCGATTAATCATTCCACCACTAGTTGTCACCAGAACATTATTCAATATATTTCGATAACATTGTTGGTAATAAAGATCAATCCGTGGTATTGAACGAAAAATATTTTCAAATTGTTGAAAAAAATGGAAACGGTATCAAAGTTATTCATATGCATTGCACAAAGAAAACAAAGAAAATTACCATAATGTCTGCTGACCTCGAGTCAACAAGCAATCTTCTGAGTCACCCATGGTTACTACTACTTAGCAACTAAGCAGTAAGTCGCAACATTAACATAATGGTACAAGTCATATTTTAAATGATTGGTTCAATACAAGACAAATGCTACATTTTCATAGACGTCTATTTGGATAGATTGTGCACTTCAAATATTAATAGATTATGGACTAGAAACTACATAAAGATTCCCGATATCTAACTTGAATAAACGCATTGTATAGCTGTCTTTCTCTGACTGATCCACGTTTGTAATTTCTCCTATTTAGTTACTGAAGGACTAAATTCTGCTTTCAATGTAACACAGGATAAAAATGCTCTGATCATTGGTTCAAGAAGTCTCTCCACATGACAATAACTAATTTTTTTTTGTGCAGAAACTAATGATACACTCGGATCTTTTGAATGAATATCAATCGGAAAAGAAATCTCGCAAGAGTCCAGCTAAAGAAGATGCCAACGACAGCACTGCTGGCTCTACCAAAATTGCCAAGCAGACAAAACTAAGTTGATCCACATTTCCAAGCAAAAACCAAGACCATCAATATGCATGGATATCCTTGAAAAAAAGTTCGCATGTAACTAATGAACTCCTACCATCTAGTCTAGTTAAACTACATGAATTTAAGGCTTTCGTGTTAATACTGGTATAACAAATATTTGTATTATTTTTTTTCCATAGCTAATATATGATAAAAATAATTAATTATATTATTTATATGAATATTAGACTATCTCTACCCTAGCTAAATATTGTGCGATTTTTCCATAGCGAATCTATTGTATTTGTTTTAATTTTTAAATATTTTTTTCAAAGGTCAACCCGACTGTTCAGGTGCCATCTAGACGCACCCTATCTAGATAGCTTTTAACAACAACCAGTACAATGAAGGAAGACATGCAAGCAAACCTGGCAGCAGTTGACCATGTGTTACATACGATATATGGCCAACTAATCACCGGAGTTTCATGGGAGTCACTTCGCATCAGGTATGTTATTGATTATTTTGATATAATTGATAAAATGACTTTTGTTGAAAGACAGAGAGAATTATACTATAATATTTTCAATTATTGAATATGTGTTCCTTATCCAATAATTTGGTGAGTTTTCATTTTGCTGTGAATATGTACTTTTCCACATCAGGCTCCTATGGGATCTGTCCTTAATATGGTGGTATGGTAGGCTACTCATCGCTGAATTGCTTTCTTTATATCACATATTTCTTCCCTTCAATGTTTGGTGGCGTAGTTTAGCCTGTGCATGTCTAGCCAATATTATTAAATGAAGTTAATTTTTTTATGCAATCATTGATTTTATATTCTTACATCCCAGATCAATGATGACTTATCGCGAGGATCAGCTGCACTGGCAAGCCGAAGATTTCGTGGAAGAGACAGCTTTGATAAAATTGTTGGAATATTGGAGAGGATCTAGGTGGAGCATGGTTTATCTTATAGAAAAGTTGTATCTATAACCACCGACAATGCATCGAATATGATGAAATGGTTTAAAGAGTTCGGTGTTCTTGTTCAGAATCGTACTAACGATATTGATGAAGATGATAAAGATTCATACGAAGAGGTTATCATAAGCAACTTTCCTGAACATTTCAGGAGAGCATGAAGAGGAGTCACTGAAACTATCCTTTCATATTCGATGTGTCTCCTATATACTGAACTTGGTAGCAACAACTGATGCAGATATTGAAAAATGTTATGCGCTCTGGAATGTTGCTGGTAGACCGAAGTCACTATAAAAATATAAGAAATAACTGCGTTCAATTTAGGTACCCATACGCCACTCGATGGAACTCATTGTAGGACCCATGAAGCCAAATAGATAAACATAATAACAGTGGCGGCTCGTGTATAGGCACTGCTGAACTGCAGCACCGCCAATTTCCACTAAATATTATCGATAACATTCGATATAATGAGTCCATTTTTTCTTTAATTCATTCTTTATACTTTTACATTATATAATCCTTAAGCTTAATGTTAGTAGCCATCCCTTAGTTTATGAAGAAAATACAAAAATCCTTGTATAGAACTGTGCGCTTCACAGTTCCAGTGACGTTGTGTTTGGCTGTTGCTCGCATCCTCACATGTCCAAGATAGGAAGCTACACGCTAAGGAGATAGAGTATTGTGGCTCACGCATTGCCGCCCCTGGTGTACTGGTGTAAGGTAGTCATCCAGAGATCAAGGAGAAAATAATTAATCTTTTCGCGCAAATTAAACCCAAAAGAATGGATTTTGTTTTTAAATGAATGGATCAAGCTTGAACTGTAACAATTTAGGCTATTAATAAGTAAAAAATGTTTGATTTTGCTCAGTTTAGGATTTTAGCAAGTTTATCTATAAATTTTATTTTTATATGTTTATTTCATTTTACACAATATTAAAACAATGCTAAAAAAATATGATGCAGCACCACCACTAATTTTAGCTACGAGCCGCCACTGCATAAGAATGACGTGAATATAGCTCATCAGCCCAGCCTCAAAGACAATGAATTGGAATTTATCTCAGAATATTTCTGTTCTAAAACCAATTGCAGCAGACCGTAACAAATTACAGACATAGAAAAAAATGCTACCTGATATTATGGTTGTCTTCTTCCATCATTCCTAATGACTCGATATGCCTTCGCAAGGTTAGAGTCTATCCAACCAAACGACTGCCTTGATGCCAATATTGGCGATTTGGTCATTTTTGTCGTTGAGCCCCGAGGTAACTGCTGCCATTTTGAACTCATTATCTCATCCATTTTTCAAACTTCGATTAATATCAATGTTGCAAGGGCCTAATTTCAGTGATTATGATGCAATCAATTATTAAGTAAAAGACAAGCTGTAAATGCAAATGACTGTAAGAAATTGTAATTCTGCCACCAGTGGTAATAGTTTGGGGAACTCAGACTAATCATCTGAAACCAATTTCTTCCAAACTATGGACAGTTCATTCTTTGCTTTTTAACAAAAAAGAAGACCTAGAATTCCTTAATTATTTGCAAGACGCCAGTAAGGCACTAGACGCTCTAGATATATATCCTGCTATAAAAATTCTTCAAGATGTATAAAACCATGGTACCTTCATCTGCACCATTGTAACGATTTGTTTTCGTTTGTTGGCATGGTTCATAGCCCCAAACGAAGTCATGTCTCGGATAGTAACTTTGGACAATTGGTTTCGTTAAAAACAAATGTCTACAGCGGTACAACATTAAATTAATAGTCTTAACTTGCGGTTTTTATCCTTATATTTTCAGTAATTGCATACTGCAGTAAAACTGTAAAATAAAATTATATATAAATAAATGTTTACTTATATATGCTGACCATTCATTGATATGAGTTATGGACCTGGTGAAATGAGAATTAAAGAAAATAGAACTAAAACCTATATGTAGGTCATCTAATATTTTTTCTTTGCTGATAAGTTAGAATAATACTAAGTCATAAGTTTACCATTTGAAAAACTGAAAGGGGAACCGTCATTCCTCTTGATTTAGATGAGGTGACATAACATATATTAAACGCAAAACAAAACAAAAGCCATCAAAGTTGCGAGTATATAAAATATAAAAAACTACAACAAAAGAAAAAATACAAAACAATCGGGAAAAAAACAAGGATCGCAAAATGACAATGGTAAAGGTGTGTTGATGGCGAAGACGTATCGATGACTCTATGGCGGAGATGTGCTGGTGTGGAGGACAGAACAATGGCGAAGGCGTGTTACGGGCGAAGGCTTAACGATGGCAATACCTTGATTCAGATTGTCTTACATTGTTGTGATGATAGCAGAGACGTGACCATGGCGAAGAAATAACGAGACGATGGACATCTCTTCAGCATCAATACATCGTTATTTTTACGATCCCTGCTTCTTCGATTTTTTTGTAGTATTTTATATAATCGCCACTTCGATGATATTTTGGTCCCTTTGCGCCTAATACACGTTATGTTAAATACTACAACATAGCATACATTAAATGCAAAAAGTCAAAAGACCATCAAAGTTTCTGATATATATATATATATATATATATATATATATATATATATATATATATATATATATATATATATATATATATATATATATATTAGTGTAGCTGGGTAGCAGTCTTTCCTAAATGCAAATTGTGTTGAAGATTCGTGAATAATGGTTCCTCAAACAGCATGATTGACAAACAACTCCAATCATTTTTAAATAACCATTGCGAACATGCGGATAAAACTGAAAGTAATCAGGGAGAAGTCAACAACATCAAAGTGTATTACAGAAACCAGATGTCCACGGCCTTATAAAATAGATGAAAAAAACATCAAGGAGATTATTAACCGTAACATCAAGGTTAAAAGTCAAACGGATAAAATCCAACTCATCATTTATTATAAAACAACAAAAGCCAGCAATCTTCTGATGAAAAACAACACCTGCCTAAACTCCTCGAATCTCAAGTCAACCAACATAGTTTACGAGTTCATCTGCCCCGATAAAGGCTGTAAGCTTTGTAATAACTCAAAATATATTGGCATGACAACCACTACACTTTCAAGACGTTTAACGATGCATCTACAAAGTGGAGGGCCTAGAAATCATATGGAGAGTGTCCATAATATTAACCTAACGAGGCTATGCTCGTTGATAACACCGATATTAAAAGAAAAGAGGTCAACAAAGCGAGGTTGAACATCTTAGAAGTCATATTAATAAATGAAGATAAGCTGGCCATCAACAATCAAGCGACAAGATGGACTTGTATATTAAAATTAGTTTAAAATTCCACTCACCGGAATGGCCCATTTCCTCTAACGTTACGTTCAACCTAGGGAAAATAAATACCCCTTAAAAATCGTTTTATTTCACTCTGTCAGATCCTCACTCCATTCATTACATTGGTAAAAGAGGCAAAGACATATCAAAACGCTCCGAAGATGATCGAATAAGATCGAAAGCTTATCAATTTAGTTTGGTTTTTCCTAAACACATTCATTTAAAAAAGAAATGAATACTGGACAAGTGATCCACCATCTACAAGATGGAATAAAAAGATAGAAAAGAGAGTTACCAAAGGAATTTCATTAGGGCAAACACACAATGGTCTTCAACAAAATTTGCATATATATATATATATATATATATATATATATATATATATATATATATATATATATATATATATATATATATATATATATATATATATATATATATATATATATATATATATATATAAACGACGGGCGGTCAATAAGTTTTGCAATTCGGATATAAGGAAACGAGATATGAGGAAAATGTTTTATTACCTTCCAAAATAACTACCCTCGACTTCAATGCACTTGCGCCACTTGTCCCTGAGGCTTCAAATTCCCGACAACCAGAAATCTCCCGACTGCTGTTCAATCCACTCCTGGGCGGCAAGCTGGACATCTTTATTGTCCCCAAACAGGCGTCCACGCAGTGCAGCCTTCAGCTTGCGGAATAAAAAGTAGTCGCTAGGGGCCATATCTGGGCTGTAGGGGACATGGTTGAGCTCCTCGAATCCGCACTCGCGCAGGGCAGCTTGTTCAACTCTGGCCTTGTGGATGTTGAAGTTGCACTTCCATGTGATATTCCAAGTTCTCGCTCGATTTCTTCGATCTTACCAGTCGATTTTCGAGGATCATCCTCTGTGCTCGTTGGTCACGTCTGACGGGTGTCATAGACGAGGATCATCTTCAAGGGACTCACGACCATGGCGGAACTCCCTATTCCAGCGAGCAATGGTTGCATAGAAAAGGGCGGTGTCGGTGTACACTGCAACCAGCCTTCATGGATCTCTTTTGCATTCTTCCCTTCCTTGGTAAAAAAATTTGATCACTGCGCGGTGCTCAACCTTCTGCATTGTTGAAAAAATTGCGACTGACGATCTGTGATCAGCTACTGCTTCTTAAATAGACGAGACAGGAGCGTGCGGCTGCAGGTCCTGACTTGTCATAACTTGTCCTAACACCCCCACAAACAGCCATCCCCCCTTCCTCTGTTTTGCCCTACCCTTGCGCAAAACTTATTGACCGCTCCTCGTATATATATATATATATATATATATATATATATATATATATATATATATATATATATATATATATATATATATAAATATATATATATATATATATATATATATATATATATATATATATATATATATATATATATATATATATATATATATATATATATATATATATATATATATATATATATGACGTGCTGATTTCTTGTTGATTTGATGAGTTAGCTCTTGATTCCCGTTTTCTTTCGTTTTTCTTTCTTGAGGCGATCCATTTTATCTTGAGTCTTCTTGAGTGGTCCTTAAAGAGTTTTCTTTGATTTCCGTTTTCTTCGTGAATTTTCTTCGTAAAAATTGTGGACTTAGGGAGTTTCGATCACGGGTCTTTGAACTCTAGCCGTCACGCTACGGCGAGTCCGTCTTGAGTTGGTAATTTTTATGGGCTATTTATATTATCGCGTTGGAAGGAATTTTCTCTCTGATACATCTTCGCACCCCTACACAGGTCCCTTTCTAGAACGCCGAGCGGATTTGAGGATTGGGGAGAAACTATTCTTGGTTTTCTTAATCGAGGAGAGTAGTAGCTCTCCCTCCCCGGCCTCCGAGTCTGCGGGATGAGTGGAGTTAATTTAGTTGGATTGAGGAGAGCGAACGAACGAAGTCTTGTCTCTTAATCAATGAGTAATAGCATCTCCTTCCCGGATCTCCTGAAGTTTCCCAGCAGCACATTTTCTTAATCTCTAGTAGGAGAGCAGGTGCAGTTGTAAAGAAGATCAAAAGATTGTTCAGCCTTTGAGGGTCACCAATTATGGGGAGGGGGAGGAGGCATATTATATTTTTTATTTATTTATCAATATCATTCATCTTGCGATTTTCTATATTTGAATCTATTTATTTCTTCTTGACTGAAGTTGCCCCCTTGAAACATTTGGCTTCCATTTATCTGACTCTTGGTATTCTTATTGGCTCGGTTAATTCTTGATCTTCGATTTTTATTTCTTGACGTATCTTCATATTAACTTGCATTTATCTTGATGTGATGATTCCTTCCAAATTCTTGATGACGTGATGATTTTCTTCTTAATTCTTGATGACGTGATGATTTCTTCTTGATTCTTGATGACGTGATGATTTCTTCTTGATTCCTGATGAGTTTGAGATGAGTTAGCCCTTGAAGTCGTTTTCTTTTCGTTTTCCTTGACATCGGTTTTCTCTTGAGTCGATTTCTTGAGTTAGTCATTGATTTCCGTTTTCTTCTGGGAGATTTCATTCATAAATTTTTTGTGGACTGAGTTTCGATCGCGGGTCTTTGAATACAAATGCCAGCACTCTGCCGTCACGCTACGGCGAGTCTGTTCTGAGTTGGTAATTTAATGGGCTATTTATATTATCGCGTTGGAATGAATTTTCTCTATGATACATCTTTGTACCCCTACAGGTGTGTGATGAATTTTTTATATTCTTCCCAAGATTTGGGAGCTGTTTATGCTGTGATTGATTGTTTGAAAGTATTGTTTCCAATTTTCTCGTGGCTTGGTGTAGATGAGAATATTGATTAACATGTTGAGCTCGAAAATTTGTTGAAGTTGTTGGGTAACTTGAATAAATTCAGGACCCATTGAGCCTTCTCTTTAAACCTATAGAACCCCCACTGAGCACCAATTGAGCCCAAACAATGACGTAGCCCAGCTTTGAAATTTTTAGTCTGAGCCGTCACATAACACCCATTAAGCCCTCCGCTAACAGCCATTGTACCCTAACATAACAACCATTTAGCCCTAACGAAAGCGAGGTGACCGAACTGCGTGTTGCATCAGTGCTGTAAGATTAATTGAGCCGTCAAGTAACACCATTTGAGCCCTCCCAATAATGAGCTAGCACGGCTTTGGCATGTTTAGTTCAAACCGGGATACCCATTAAATACGTATATAACATCTATTGAACCTTCTCGTAACACCCAACGAGCCCTTCCCTCAGTTACGGCGCACATTTGATGAACCCTCCCATAATCCAATAATATCCATTTAGAACTCTTTTAATTCTGCAACACCTATTGAGCCTTACCGCACATCTCATTTAATGCTCCTGTTATTCCGCAATACCCATTGAACCATCCTGTATCTCTAGTGATACACGCGCGAATTAGAGGAGTTTATGGCGGTCGATGAGGTCGTTGAGTTAGTTCCCTGGCACCCTCATCAGCGTAGCCAGGCTTATCTTCCCCCAATGTTTGGCCGTTTTTCACGTCCTCTGCTTCCTTGCTGATCGGCTAAGTGTGAGACGAGTCTCAGAGAGAAGGTATATGCCGACCAGTGCTATATGCACCCACCGAACTATTTCGCCCTTTGTGAATTTCAATGGGAAAGCCCAATTCTGTTTAGCTTCGAAGTACGCTTGTTGCTCTTCATGGAGGGAATACGTGTATTCATTAAAAGCGTGTCACTATTAGGACTAAGTTCACCTCCCCGCCCCCCTCCCCCACACCTCACACACACACACACCTCCAGTTATCCAGGAAGAGGGAATCACCATCTCTGACTCCGCGTCACGTCTGTGGTATTTCATGGCTACCGTCTCCACATTTTCCAGACAGAATTATGTTCCCTCGACATTTCAAGCACGTTGCTCAGTCGCTGAAGACTGCCGACGCTTTTCACCTCCAGATGCGAGGAATCCTTCAATGACTTGCCTTCATTGAGCGAGTTGCATTGAACTTTTCCATCTTGCATCGATACGTCCCCCATCCAGATAATATTCCGCGCACCATGATTCGACACCTAGGTGAGCGAGGCCATTATTTCTGTTAGATTGTTCAACAGGATCTGGAGGGAGAGTATCTTCCAAAGATTTCTTGCGAATAGCTACCGTGCTTGTTTTTCGTAAACCGGTCGAGATCACTCAACCCTTGCTGATTTCCGAACAATTCCTCTAACATGCATGTGTATGTTGATGCAGAAAATGGTAAATATTAGGTTAGCTTATTTCCTGGACAGCAGAGGTTACCTGCCTTATAAACAGTGTGGCTTCTGTAAGTTCCACTCCACGCCGGATGTACTTCTCCAGTTGAAGAGGCGATATGCGAGGCTTTCATCTGCGTGCAGCATTTCGCCACGTTGTTTTTCGATTTAAAGAAGGCCTATGATACAACCTGGCGATGCGGCATCACTGGGACACTATATTCTTTGGATATATGAAAACGCCTCCCCATTTACGGGTGGAAACAGCCCTCCCTAAGGCAATTGATCAATAGGAGGGTATCCCGCAAGGAACCGTTCTTGACGTCACTCCTTATTGTAAGTGCCCACAGCTGTGCTCCCCATCCTGCCACACTTTTGCACCCTCCCAGTCTCAATGCCTGCAGGAGTATCTGTGACTATATATCTTCCGCTTTTTTGCCTTGTCTACCTTCATTACTTTCATTACATATCTCTCCTTACTAACTTTCTGCCTGATACGGCTTCGTTGCGCTTTAATTATAGACTAAAATCACTGTCTAACTTTACTACTTCCCTTACAGATCTCTCATTACCATCCTTCTGACCGACAAGAGTGAGGATGGTGTATATGACTAACGCCCGTGAGGCAACTAAAAACTAGAGAGGAGGTACTCCCTCTCTATCCTACTACCGGTATATGATGATAATAGATGATTAACTATAGTAATAGAGGAGATACCCTAGTCTAAACCAGGCAACTTTTCCTCTTACTATTCATGAAGGTAGAGAGCACGGCTCCCGCAAGCTACCCTCCACGACAGATGTTCTGCGCCCGTTGGAAAATACTATCTGACAGCCTTTAGCCATGGTGTTTTTATCTAGAGAAGGCCTATGGCGCAGCATGGCGGCAAGAGAACTGCTACCAACCTTCATATCTAAGTTCTTACGAGATCGTCAACTTGTCATACAAGTGAAGGGAAACCTCTCCATCTCAATAATTTAGAAAGATGGCGTCTTGCAGGAAAGTATCCTAGTGTCACTCTCTTTGTCACTCGTATCAACGGTATCACATCGGTGCTGAGGGAAGACGTTGTCGCTCTGCTCTTGGTAGACGACCTATATGTCTCTTTTAGGGTGGCCTGTGTTGACTCCAACACAGGCTTTACATTCGACCTTTTTAGCAGACTGGAGCAATGCCATTCTACACAGGTAGATGAGGTCATTGAGTTCTTCTCCGGAGCCCTCATCACCGCAGGCTAGGCTTCCGTTCCTTGACTGTCTGGCTCTCCTGCTCCCTCTCACATCTCACCTTTTATGTGGACGAACGAATGTTAGATGGTCCTCAGAAAGAAGCTACAAGGGCCGCCCGTGTGAGTTAACCATCTGTGAATGTTGCAGGGCGATAGCCGATTTCCGTTTCATTACGAAGCACATTTGCAGGTCATTTTTGTCGAGCATATGTTATGGAAGAGGTAATGTCACCAGATTGAAGGTGTTGGTAGTTTGAGGAGGCCAAGTGTCCCTCGTTCATGGGTTGAAATGAAGCGGTCACCCCGATTATATAGGGAAGGGAATTAATCTCACGGATATTTTGTAGAGGTCCGTCAAATCCCACGAGTGAGGTGATAGGTGGCGTTAATCTCGTATCTGACTCCAAAGACACTCAAATAATATTCTGACCTGGTTAGTCTTACCAAAGGCCTGTGGCCGAGAAAGGACTGAGAGGAATCACGTAAAAAATAAATGTTTAATTCCAACAAACAAAACAAGCAAAGCAAAATGGAGGCTAGCGCTTACACGATTACGGTCAGGGAATATTTCACTACCGGTCAAGAAAGCGAGTGTTACGGAAACAAGACTTAGGCGGGTACAACGAGAGCTGCGCGATGCTAAGCGATTCGTAATTAGTTTTTTGTTACTATGGTTCATATGTCTGACTTAACTGCCTACCCAAGTGAGACGAATTCTCTATTTCTCTACTATAAATAGTACAGGAGGCGTGGCCTCATCCCATAGTCTCCGAAGGTCATCAATTAATGGCGCCTCCAATTTTTCCCTTTTTTGATATAATTTTGTCATTCCTGAGACGCAGATAGCT
Organism: Ceratothoa steindachneri; assembly: GCA_963969495.1. Taxonomy (NCBI): domain Eukaryota; kingdom Metazoa; phylum Arthropoda; class Malacostraca; order Isopoda; family Cymothoidae; genus Ceratothoa; species Ceratothoa steindachneri. Next base: position 59,399,051 of record OZ018318.1, read on the forward strand.
GCCTCGGTCTAATTCCATTCCCAGACGCGAAATGTTCGTTTTTATTATACTGTCGCCAAATTTGACTGCTATCTAAATTCTCGGCTTTCCGATTACTTCCTTGACCGGTTAATATATATATATATATATATATATATATATATATATATATATATATATATATATATATATATATATATATATATATATATATATATATATATTTATATATATATATATATATATATATATATATATATATATATATATATTATATATATATATATATATATATATATATATATATATATATATATATATATATATATATATATATATATATATATATATATATATATATATATATATATATATATTTATATATATATATATATATATATATATATATATATATATATATATATATATATATATATATATATATATATATATATATATATGGACATTTGTTTGTTGCAATTCTTCCTATTCCTGCGAGGCACTTTGCTGGTGCAATTTTAGTGCAAGGGAAAGGTTCTCCACAGAAATCCCCCGCCAGTAACCGAGTTAGAAAAAGAATTGCGCTGACTAACTAGTCAAGCAGATAAAATTTTAACATACGCACAGGGCAATATGATTTCTACATCACTTATACATGGATACAACTGTGTTCAGAGAGGGCCTGTACAACCTGCCCCCAAAAGGAAATACAAGAAATATCACTAAATTGTGGCTAAAATGATTACCTTGCTTAAAGTTACAAGGAAAATTTTGTTCAGCGAGGCATGTATGTATATCTATGCCTCTTTTAACATACAAATTCTTAGATACGTAACACAAATAACATGGATCAGCGAGGCCTGTCGCTGTTCTTGGTGTTATCACAAGGCTTTATAGAGTTCCTATGACACTCATCTGTGAGGACTCAGATTGGATCTATTTCGCCTTGCAACGCATATTTCCTATCACGTAATTACATAGACGAAAATTATACAGTGGTATTTTACAGAGATATATACATTAATGTTTCACATCATTATTTGTATGGACATTTTATGTATATATATATATATATATATATATATATATATATATATATATATATATATATATATATATATATATATATATATATATATATATTATTCGCACAAGGAGTTATTTTTATTAAAGAACATGGCTATATCTTGAATTTTAGAATCCTCATGACGCTCATCTGTAAGGTTTCATATTGAATCTATTTCGCTTTGCAATGGATGATAGCAGGCTTGCGGGTACATACCAGAACACCACTTTTAGCATACTTGAAAGTGTTGACGATGCACCTTTAAATAAATGCCTACATGAACATGAGTTAACTTTATAATAGCAATTAATCGACTTTATACATTACTACATTGTTCGGGCTGATATTTTACTCACACTACCGGACATATATGAAGAAAATACCAAATTTGTGCAGTTAAATCGATCATCACTGGAACACCACACTTTCTACGCTTCATATTAATAAGTTTAAAAAAACCCGCTACGAACGTAGGGCATGGGCTACGTCTGGTATCATCTCGTTCCATTGCTGATTTCAGAAGTCCGGCGTGCAGAAATGCATCATTCCACCATCTTCACTGCAGCTCCTTCGAAAGTGTAAGCAAACGATGATGAAGTTCGCCGGGTCATCTTCTTCTTGGTCTTAGAGTAGGCTTGAGGTGAATGTCCTCGTTGGGGACTTCCGTATCCCTTCGTACAGCTTGGTGTCGGTGCGCTTTAATGACCGCTAGAAGACTATTAACAGTCTCTGGCGGAAGTGATGCTAATACGTGAAAGAACTTGGTCTCCTCCTTTATTAGCCCAGAAATGTGAAACTCCGCCTCCACAATACGAAACGAACCTGTGACTGCTGATTCACTCAAGATTGGCGGCTTGATATTAATGGCGTTCACGAAGTCCCGTTCGCCCTGTCCTGTCTGATGATTGTTTGTAGAGTCCATATCTTCGATGCCTTCACTGTTCGCGACCTATGGGTCACCAGTTTATGGAGGGAGGTAATGTCACCAAAAGATAGGAGAATAATATTCCGACATGGCTGGGCTTACCGAAGGCTTGTGATCGTGAAATGAACGAGAGGAATCACGTAGAAAAAAAATAAATGTTTAATTCCAACAAACAAAACAAGCAAAGCAAAAGGGAGGCTAGTGTTTACACGATTATGGTCAGGGAATATTTCACTACCGGTCAGGAAAGCGAGTGTTACGGGAACAAAACTTAGGAGAGTACAACGGTGGCTACGTGACGCTAAACGAACCGTAATTAGTTCTTTACTATCGATCGCTTGTTTGACCTAACTGTCTACCCAAATAAGACGAATTGTCCATTTCTCTTTATAAATAGTAGAGGAGACGTCGCCTGTGTGATCACAATGTTTTTAACTCCTTGTCACGGAGGTCGACGATGCACCTCCAGGACGGGGCTACCAAGCGACATGCCGCAACGCAAGAGAAACGCTCATCCAAAACACCTCTATCATTTTCCGTGATCCTGATCCTAATACGAGGATTTCAAGTACTTTCGAACTCGAAATAAAGTTCAAAAGTACTTGGAATCCTCGTATTAATTTTCCCTGTGGGCTTTGTTTCATTTATTACTTACTCACGCGATATTTTGTTAGTTTTCCATATATATATATATATATATATATATATATATATATATATATATATATATATATATATGGGAATTTTGTTTAAGACTATGGTATATTTTCGCATTGATCAATTTCCTTTGGCAACTTTCTATTTTTCTTACCATCTTTTTTAGTCCATCTTGTAGATGGTAGGTAACTTGTCCTATGTTCATATCTCTTTTTAATAAATGCATTTGGTGAAAAATAAACTTAAATTGCTGAACTTTCGAACTATTCGATAATCTTCGGAGCACCTTTAGGTATTCCGTACTCATTTACCGACGAAGTATGTTGGAGTCTGAATCAGGCTGAATGAAAAGAAAACGGTTTTAGGGGATATTTATTCCTCTTCACTTCAACGTAATGTCAAGGGAAACGAGCCAATCTAGAGAGTGGAATTTTAAAAACAAATTTAATGTCCGATTTCAACTCGTGGCCTGGGTGTTGAGGGTCGGCTTTATCCATTTATTTTCCCATTTTATTTCAACAATTTCTATTAAATCTTATGGATAAATTATCAATCATCTCATATAATCCTATATTAATTTATCAATCAAAAATCTCAATTAAAAATCTCAAATTTTTATGTATATGTATTTTCAATATATTTTTGTATATATAATTGCAATCCAAAAATTGTGGCTAAGATACATTTCTTTTTGGCAACACTTCCTTTAGTCAAACATACAAATTAACACGCTTTCAGGTGTTTCACATTGAACACAAATATTCCTCATTCGTGATTCGTCATTCCCATCGTAAAGGTCAGTAAATATTCCTTCTCCATTTAATCATTTAACTCCTAACAAATCATACTTAGTTTAAGTCCTCATCCTCTCATTCCAGACTCCCATAAACACTAGTTGCTACCTAGTTACCCTTTTTACCATTATTTACCTGTTTATACATCGTTGTCACTACCTTACACCAAGCTTAGCAACGACAAAATAACCAGTATTTAACTCATATACACTTTTGTATAATTAAATTCAAATTCACTCAATGTATTTCAACTATATTCTATTCTTGCTAATCTATAATAATATATATTTCGTTCTATCCTTGTTGTATTCCATCCATTCGTTAACGATTTCGTCGTCAGCCATTACGCCATAATCTCGGCTGCTCAAGCCTTGTTTACGGTTCAATAACTCTCCTCAAAAACTTATCGATATAGGTTTGTTGTGAAGTATCTATCTAGGTTCATACCACGATGGCCCTAAATTTATAAATTGGTTTCCAGACCCAGGTGGGGAAGCGTTAGCCCTTGGATAACATTTCCAAACCGGTTCTCTTCATTTCTCCCAAATACGCTCCGCTTCTAGGAGGGGAGTTTGTGTAGCGTACGATAAGTGCAGGCGAGAGGCTTAAAAGCCTTGCTTGAATGAGTCGTTTTTGAGACTCGGGATGGCCGAGTGGCCTCACCGCTTGCTAACAGTGGTCCAGCGACGCGGGAAGCTGTTCGCAAATCGCCTACACTATAATTTTTCTTTGCTCCCTTTCCTACTCTTATTTATCAACAATGGTGCCCTGAATTTGTTTAATTATCTTCCGTACGTTCATCCATTCTTAATTATAAAATCAAATATAAATTTTCAACCCAGTGATATTGTTTCATACTTTTCGAGTTCGCCAGCCAGCCGAGTCAGTTGGTCATTCATTTTTTCCGAGCGTCCCTTCTCAACACGTGTTGGTTTCTAATCCCAAATTCTAATTACATCCTTAATTGAATTAATAATATCCTTATTAAATTTATTATCTCTATATAAATACAACGAGTGAATAATATTTATTTTTCCGATATTTTTTTATTTTACGTTCATTCGCGTGACTGAGTTTTGCGCACACATACACACACACGACATCAATAATATCCATCCATCTACACATGTACACAAACTCAGTAGCGACTAGCATGGAACATCAGATGACCTCAGGCAACGGCCCAATCGAGCGAATTAGCGAAGCCCCTGCCCTAAATCCCCAACTCATCCAAAGGCACGCCCACATCTTTCTTCCCATATACGATCCGGCAAACCCTATCGCATGGCTAGAGGCGTCAGCCCTCATCCTTAAGCCTCAGCATGTGACGGAAGAAGAGAAGATAGCTGCTGTCGTCCAGCGTCTGCCCATGAGTATTTTTAAAGAATTTAGAGAGCTTTTACTAGATGGGGCCGGCGGGCATTCTGGAACGCCTCAGGGGTGCATTTAATGCCAAGTTTTTGAAGGCTCTTATCAGGGTGAAAGGCGCACAAATCGATCTTCATGAGGAGATCCCAGAGGGGATCAGGCCTTATATTACACAGGGGAACAATTTTGATCACATTTTCTGGCGACTTAGATTTATCTGCCAATATAATTTGTTTTTTCAAGCTTATTTCAAATATTTAATCCATTTTTACCTAAATGATATAGTTATTCTGTAATTTCTATTTTCTCGTTTCCTCAAAAACTGCCCTCTGGACGGACAGAGAGGGGGCTTGTAGAAAGCAAATACTTCACAGTGCATAGTAGTAAGATAGTAATAGGTGTTATTGTGCAAAATATTGACATTATTGTTTCTTTTTTCAGGTCTCATGTTAAAGTGATGGCTTCGTCAAGAGGAATTTGCGTTAATGATCCAGTCACTTCTGCTACATATGTGGCTGTTACATGCTAGTTCGTCAAAGGCGCAATATATCAAACTTTGTGATCCGCACTGATAAGGCATATTTTGATGTTCCTCTTGGCGATCAAGATAAGAAGTGGGCCCCACATGCTATTTTCCATATTGTGTGGAACATCTTCGTGAGTGGACGAAAGAAAAAAGAAATGGTCTTTCTTTTGGAATCCTCATGGTGTGGCGAGAGTCAAAGGATCATGTATCGGACTGTTATTTCTGTCTGGTAAATACTAAATGGATTGACAAGAAAAATTGGCGCAAGATCGACTACTCCAACATTCCCTCGGCGATCCGGCTAGTACCTCATTCTGAGTCTTTACCAGTTCCGATTTTCAGTGGATATGATTCCTCCGAGGATGAAAATGATGTACCTGATATGGACGTCTATGGAATGGATTCAAAGTCTGCAGATTCATCATCAGATGCTGAACAGTCATTCGCTCCTCACTGTTTCAATCAAGAGGATTTGAATGGCTTGATACGTGATTTAGTGCTCTCCAAGAAAGCTGCAAAACTTTTAGCCTCCAGGTTGTGTGAAAGACATATGCTTGACAGGCCGGTACGGGTATCATATTACCGAACAAGGGAGAGTACATTTGCTAAGTATTTCTCTGAGGACAAACGCGTAGCCTCAAGTGTGTCCTTTTAAATAATGGCAATGACTTTGGTGCAGTTCCTTTCGGTCACCCTGTCCATCTGCGAGAAACTCACGATGACATAAGAATGGTCAGGGATTTACTTAAGTACCATGAACAAAATTGGATCATATGTGCAGACCTTAAGATGATCAACTTCCTCATTGGCAAGCAGAAAGGATATACAAAGTTTCCATGCTATATCTGTATGTGGGACAGTCGATCCCGTGACAAACACTGGTCCCAAAAGATTGACCAGTTCTGGTAACTTTGGAAGATCGTTTTGCCTCCACTTCATCTCAAACTGAGGTTGATGAAGAAGTATGTCAATGCGTTGAGCACTGACAATGATTGTTTTCAGTACATAGTATCGGCGTTTCCTGCTTTGCCATGCGAAAAAATAAAAGCAGGAATATTTGATAGCCCCCAAATCCGAAAACTTTAGATTGATTTTAGATTCGTGAACACCATGAATGAAAAAGAGAAGGCAGCCTGGCTCTTATTTTCTGCCGTTGTTCGTAACTTCTTGGGAAACAAAAAAGCGCATAACTACGAGGATCTGGTTACTAATATGTTTTTTAGCATATCGTGATCTGAGATGCAACATGAGTGTGAAGCTGCATTTCCTAAATAGTCACCTCGACCGATTCCCAAAGAATCTGGGAGCCGTGAGCAACGAACAAGGGAAACGCTTACATCAGGATTTGATGACGTTGGAAGATCGCTACCAAGGTCGCTGGTATAGACACATGATGGCGGACTACTGCTGGACGATTAGAAGAGATCAGCGAGAGAAGAATTACAAGAGAAAGAGTTACAAACGCAAATTTTTGCCCGATGTAAATCAAGAAGAGGTCATCCAGCCTGATGTACGGTCATTAATAAATTAGCATCTATTTGATTACAGTATTTGTAATCCTAATGTGTAATTCAAGTTTCTTCTTGTGTGCAATAAAATGTCTGTGCAAAAAAACCTGCTTTACTCTAAATAACGCAAAAGGATGATTCCAAATTACTTCAGGGCATGATGATAGGCGTGATAAAATGAAAATTATTGTATAATATTAGTTATTGATATTACGAAAAATCTGTAGCATTTAGAGAGAATCTGATTTCAGATTTGAATTCAGGATGCTCGAATTAGGTAGGAAAATGTACTTTTGTCCCCCAGTGTTATTAACGATGGGGATTCATCGATCGAGTAGCTCACATCGGCCACTAACAAGTTATATAACAACCTTTATGTTCAATGGGGCAGTGGCCCATCTAATAACATTAATCCATCTAATAATTCATTTAATCCATCAATATCCCAGGTTAGGGGGAGGACGAGCTCCTCTGACGACCGGACTGAGCGCTTAGAGGTTCCATCATCTTTATCGAGGGACCTCGAAGCCTCAATACGGAGGGTGGAGGTTGATGCTGCAATGGGGATCACGGAGCGAGTACAGGCACAGAGTTGACAATCAGAGGCGCAGGCCCCGTTTCTGTTCACAGAAGTGAAACTAACGAGGGCATCTCACTGCGAGAGGTGAGAGTCAGCAAATTCTCAATCTTCTTCCGCCTATCCTCATCATCTTCCACACAATCATGGCCTATGCTGGTACCATCAAAGATACGGTCACAACCCTGTACACTGTGCACAGCATTGTAACTACCGTTATACTCCTTCACATACTGCGACAAGTAGTCTCCCGAAGCATAACGTTTCCTTTCCCTCTCAACCAACTCAGTGGTGCTGGTATCATAACAAATATGGTGCACAAGCCGTAAAATGTTTACAGCCTTGCACATATTTACAACCAGTAACTCCACCCCCACATAATCTCAACTCTCCACTCCTCGCACATCAATCTTCATCTCAAAACTCCTTTAATCTTCACTTTTGATCACCAAACTCTCCAAATCTTCAATCAAATCTTCATTCCTCAATCGCCACCTCAAATTCTCCTTTAAACTAGTAAGGCATTGGACAAAAATATCTACATTCCCTGCCTACACTTCATTTCATCGGTCAGGTCCTCCTTTTGGCATTTTTTTACCCACTTTCTGGCTTCTCATTTCTGGTGGACACTGGAGCTGATTACAGTGTCCTACCAATTTCTCAGGCCGACAAAGCTTCTCCTACCTCAGATTTAGTTCTGAAGGCATCTAATTCGACCAATGGAAGGCGTAACCTTCAATCTCACTCGGTCTCCGTCGTGTTTTCCGATGGACTTTCGTCATGGCTGGGGTAGAGTGTCCAATATTGGGCCTAGATTATATTTCGGTTGACGACCTCTTGGTCGATTCTCGTCACTGCAAGCTTGTCGACCGCAAACTCTCCTCACTGACTCGGATTCGTACTCGCCTTCTCAGAGTTCCCTCCTCTCTGTTCGTCTCCCACTTCCGAGCCACCATTTCAGCGCATTCTTCAGGAGTTTCCTGAGCTCACCCTTCCACCTTTGAAGGGCAGGCCCATTAAACATAGAGTGGTTCCTCGGCTCTAGACAACATGAGGTCTTGTATTCTCACGGCCACAGCGTCTACCACCACATAAACTCTTTGTTATGCGTGAGGAATTTCAGTTCATGATGGATGCTGGCATTTGTAGGCCTTCCTCTTCTCTTTGGGCCTCTCCACTCCACATTGTGCCCAAATCCACGCCGGAGGAATTCAGAGCAGTCGGAGATTACAGAGCTCTTAACGCTGTGACAATTCCTGATTGCTATTCTTTGCCGTACTTTGCCGATTTCACCTGTTCTCTCCATGGCTGTACGATCTTTTCTCGCCTGGATCTGGTTCGTACTTTCAATCAGATCTCTATTTACCCAAATGATGTTGCAAATACTAACATCACCACTCAGTTTGTTGCTTTTGAAATGGTCAAAATGCCATATGGGTTGCGAAACTCTGGTCAAACTTTCCAGCGCTTTATGGATCAAGTCCTTAGAGCTCTTTCTTTCGGATTTTGTTACACCGATGACCTCCTAATATCGTCTTCCTCGCTGGAGGAACACCTTTCTCACCTTCGCTAAGTTTTTGCTCGTCTTCAAAACTACGGTATCGTACTCAACACTTCCAAGTGCATTTTTGGTTTCCCTCAACTCTCCTTCTTGGGGCACCATGTCTCGAGTCCAGGGATTAGCTCACTCGAAGATAAAATCATCGTGATGCGAAACTTTTCTGGTCCTACATCACGCAAGCAACTCAGGCGTTTATGTGGCATGGCCAATTTCTACAATAGATTCATTCCTAATTGTGCCCAGATCATTCAACCTATCAACTCTATGCTCACCAAGATCAAAATGAACTCTCTTCTTGAATGGTCTACTGAGGCTTGAGATTCGTTCTCTTGCACCAAAGAGGCTATTGCTCGCGTTGTGAAATTGGCTCATCCTTCTCCAGGAGCACACATCAGCGTTGCCTCAGATGCATCATCATCCCACGTAGGTGCAACTTTGCAGCATAAAGTTAGCGACCAATGGCAACGTTTTGCTTTCTTCTGTTGCGCTCTTACATACTCTCAAAGGAGATATTCAACATTCTCTCGAGAACTCCTCGGAATATATTTCTTATTCCGCCATTTCCGCCATCATTTGGAAGGGCGTGAATTTACCATTTTACTGACCATAAGCCTTTGGCCAGTTCCTGTTCGACTCGTAATACTTCGTCAGTACACACTACAGCTGACACTCGTCATCTTGACTTAACCCTACATATGACGAACGAAATTCGCTATGTTCCTGGTTCTTCAAACGTCGTACCAGACGCGCTCTCTCGCATTTCATCGATTTCGCGCATGAAACTCTCCCACACTGCGCCCATCGATCAGACAGAAATAACGCTTGCCCAGGAACAAGATGAAGACACGCAAACACTGCGTCACTCTTCTCAACTCGTCGTTCGCGAGATCGACTTGCTGGATAGGCTTTCCAGGCATATCCTGGTTAACTATTCATTGCCTGGCTGTCCCCGACCTCTCTTTCCTCTCGTTTACCGTCGACACATTTTCGACCAAATTCACGGTTTCTATCATCCTGGCGTCAATGCCACATGCAAGCTCGTTGCACAGTGCTCCGTGTAGCCAGGTATGAATGCCGACGTATCATAATGGACTCGTTCATACCTTTCTTGCCAGTATGCTAAAGTCCACCGCCACACAATAGCTCCACTGGTCCCCTTTCCTCTTCCTTTGTTACGTTTTGACGCAGTTCACGTCGATCTAATAGGTCCTCTTCCTTACTACCGTGATTGCAATTACCTTCTCACAATGATCGATCGTTTTACTCGCTGGCCAGAGGCGGTTCATATCTCAGACATCAGAGCTTTCACTGTCACTCGAGCCTTCGTCTCATCATGGGTTGCTCGTTTTGGTGTACCCTCAACGATCATGACTGATCGTGACAGCCAATTTGAATCCCACCAATGGGATGCACTCATGTCAGTGCTTGGCTCCTTTCGCCTTCGTACCACAAGCTACCATCCACAGAGTAACTCTATGATAGAACGTCTGCATCAGACCATCAAAGCAAGCTTACGCTCCACCGATCCAAGCATCACTTGGGTGGACAAGCTACCTTTGATTCTCCTTGGCATTCGTCGGTCCTTGAAAGAGGATCTGGCTTGCCCTGCAGCGGAATTAGTTTACGGTACTCAACTTCGTCTACCCGGTTAAATATTTTCTTCCTCTGACCGACCTCTACCATCTCACCTTGATCCTTCTTCATACGTACATAATCTTGTACGAATGATGGCTGAAGTTAAGCCAACTGTCCCTCGAGTCCCTGCTAATTATAAAACCTTCATGCCGAAGGAGATAACAACATGCTCCCATGTTTTCGTCCGTCGCGATTCAACTCGCACTTCATTGCAAACAGTCTATGACGGACCCTTTCTCGTTCTCTCCAGGAAGCCGAAATTCTTCGTCCTACAGCTTGGCACCAGGCAGGATACTGTCTTTATCGACTGCCTGAAACCCGCCTATACCGAAAATGTTCATCTAGAGCCACTATCACCCCCTCCTTCTTATTACACTATACCCCTCTATGGTACAGTAATATCCCGAAATAAACCCAATCCTACCCTTTCAAACACCTCTGCTACTAAGGTACCACTTTCCATTTTGCCTGCTCCTCCTCTTTTGTTACAGGAACCCTTGTCGGCAGAAGTGGTCAGTTATGAGCAGATTTCTTCCCCACTGGTCACTCCGTCAGCGGACAACGGGACTCAAGACTCCCACATCCCGCTTGGCGCCATCTTGGAAGGAACCAACAAGCGGATCACCTTCGCTCCATCAACCTTCTCTTATGCCAGTGCCTCGTCCAACGCTACTGGCACTCACACAGCAAATCCGTGTCCTCGCACTCGCAGCCAAACCAATGGCACTGTCGTCACACGCTCCAATTGCATCGTCAGAAGGTCTCGGCTTTACCTAGACAGCGGGTCTTAAATTAAAAAAAGGTGGTAACTTTCTTAGGGGAAGAGTGTTATAGCTATGTCCTCTGGCATTCCGATAAAATATTAGCATACTTTCCTTTTTAAAACCAATGTTCAAATATCCATTTATTTTCCCATTTAATTTCAACAATTTCTATTAAATCTTATGTATAAATTATCAATCATCTCAAATAATCCTCTATTAATTTATCAATCAAAAATCTCAATCAAAAATCTAAATTTTTTATGTATATGTATTTTCAATATATTTTTGTATAAATAATTGCCATCCAAAAATCGTGGCTGAGATACGTTTTTTGGGGGCAACACTTCCTTTAGTCAAACATACTCGTTAACACGCTTTCAGCCGTTCCACATTGAACACAAATATTCCTCGTTCGTGATTCATCATTCCCATCGTAAATGTCAGTAAATATTCCTTTCCCATTTAATCATTTAACTCCAAACAAATCATACTTAGTTTACTTCCTCGTCATCTCATTCCAGACTCCTGTACACACTCATTGCTACCTATCTACCTTGTTACCTAGTTACCCTTTTTACCATTATTTACCTGTTGTCACTACCTTACACCAACTTAGTTAGGACGAAAATTCAGTATTAAACTCATGTTCATTTTTGTATAATTAAATTCAAATTCAATCAATATATTTTAACTATGTTCCATTCCTGTTAATCTATAATAATATATTATTTTATTCTATCCTCGTTGTATTCAATTCATTCTTTAACGATTTCGTGGTCAGATTACGCCTAAATTCGCCATAAACTCGGTCGCTCGACCCTTGTTTACGATTCAATAACTCTCCTCAAAAACTTATAGATATAGGTTTGTTGTGAAGTATCTATCTAGGTTCATACCACGATGGCCCTAAATCTATACTTCTAAGATATTCAGCCTAGGTTTATTTCCTTCTTTTCTTTTAATTGTGGTGTTTAAAATCAGAATATCTCTAGGTAGGTTGATGCTATGTGCGCTCTCAATATGATTTTTGGGCCTTCTGCTTTGCAAATGAATGGTTAAACGCTTCAAAAGGGTGGTGATTTTCATGCCAACATATTTTGACTTATAAAGCTTGCAGTCTCCATGAGGGCAGTTAAACACGTAAACTATGTTGCTTGACTTTAGATTCAAGGAGTTTTGGAAGCTGTTGTTTTTCATAAGGAGATTGTCAACTTTTGCCGTTTTATGGTATATAATAAGCTGAATTTTGTCTATTTGATTCTTAACCTTGATGTTACGATTAACAATCTCCTTGATATTTTTATCGTCTATTTTATAAGCCGTAGACATTTTATTTCTGTATTACAGTTTGATGTTATTTACTGCTTCCTGATTAGTTTTCCTTTTATCCGTATCTTTGAATTGCATATTTAAAAATGATTGAAGTTGTTTTTCAATTATGTTGTTTGGGAAACCGTTGTTCACTAGAGTTTGTTTTACGCCAAAGATCTCTTGGTGGAAAAGTTTCCACGTGATGCAGCATTTGTATGTTCGGTGGATGTATGAGCAGATTACACTTTATTTTATACATTTTAGGACATTCACGATCCGCGTTGAGGCATCTTCCTATGTCCGAACATTTTCTATATACTTTTTTGATGTAGTTTCCATTGATGTTTTGTACCTCAACATCCAGAAAAGGGAGTTTATTGCCCGTGCTAAATTCATAGGTGAATTTTAACACGGGGTTCTCCTCAAATTGCTGTTTGATGTTTTTCAGATATTCTTCGTTTTGGACGTTGATGTAGATGTCGTCTACGTATCGGTAATATATGTGTGGCTTATTTTCGCTGTTGTCAAATAAGCTCTCTTCAAGTTGACCCATATAGTAGTTGGCGAAGGTCGGCCCCAGGGGTGATCCCATATTCTACGTTCATGCATATCAGAGAAAGGTGGGTCATACTTTAGGGCAACCATACATTTTCATTAAATCCTTTAATGAGGGGTGCTTAAATGATAGATTTTCTGGTGTAGATTTTGAAAAAGAACTTTATTTTGTTATACAATTGCTCCCACCTACATCAATTTCTATTTAAATAAAAGTAAATTTTTCCCTTTCGTCACGAGCTTATGTAACCTATTTTTATTTAATCCAAGTACACATAAACACAAAGTAACTTCAAATTTACATGTTAATTGAGTGAGAAAAGTGTATGCAAAGCTCCACATATAGCTGCATGGGTCACTTTGGATCATATTCAAAAGTTAAACTTCAACAGAGCACACATATCTTGCTTTGACTTATTTATGGACATCAGACGTCTACTTGTCTCTTGAGCCCTGATTTCCGTATCCCTCTTATCACGTGAAAAATACTTGGAAGAAGCCTCAGTCACCATTCTTACAACCCTCTTAATGCTCTGTATGTGACAAGGCCAGTTAGGTACTTCCATAGGGAAGTCAATGAAGTTTTTTTAATTCAGAAGTACTTAAAGAACAAGTGAGAGGTGGCTCTGAATTATTGATCAGATCTCCAATTCTGGTAGCATCACAATTTAGGTCTGGTGTCCTTCTAAGCCTTACAAAGCAGCCTCCCAGTTGAGTATCTGGGCCCCCTTCTTCCCCGAAGGTCTAGATTCTTTTAACCCCTTCAGTTCACTCCGCTGATATTCAGAGTGTAGCGTGCGAGAAGTGCAGGCAAGAGACTCAGGATGGCCGAGTGGACTCGCTGTTGGTTAACAGTGGTCGTGCGACGCGGGAAGCTGTTCGCAACTCGCCTACGCTACTTTCATTCTTTCTTTTTTTATTTGCCCCGTTTTCCTACTCCCCTCTATCTACAATGGTGACCAGACCCGGGAGTGGGAGCATTAGCCCTTGGATAACATTTCCAAACGGGTTATCTTCATTTCTTCAATCACGCTCCGCTTCTAGGAAGGGGGGTTGTGTAGTGTACGAGAGGTGCAGGCAAGAGACTCAGGATGGCCGAGTGGATTCACCGTTGGCTAACAGTGGTCCAGCGACGCGGGAAGCTGTTCGCATCGCGGTAACTTTATATTCGAGTTGGCTAATCCCTGCACTCGAGACATGGTGCCCCAAGAATGAAAGTTGCGGGACACCAAAGAGTCACTTGGAGGTGTTGAGTACGATACGTACTCCTGAAGACGAGAAAAACTTGGCGAAGGTGAGAAAAGTGTTCCTCCAGCGAGGAAGATACACCAATGATGAACTCAACAATCAGTCGTAGATTCTTAAAGGCTTTTCCTTTGAGCTCATGGTTTGACACACACAGCCGAAGAAGTCTGTTAGCTCTGGTCAGCCAGTGACTGTGGTTTAATGGTCCTATTTCCAATAGAGAAACCCCTGTAGGAAGCACTCCATCTCCGATTGCCGATAAAATTCTATAGCCGTAGTGCTGATCATTAGAAAGAGCTTGCACCACTTCCTGGGGTATCTTGGTAAGAGGAGGACCTAAAGATATTTGAGTGAAATTTGGATTGATATCCAAGTCTCTAACAGAGTCAAGGAACTTTCCTATTGGTTCGGAATATCTGTTGTCAGATAGTGTTGGACCATCCAGGTTGATAATTAGTGACGGAGAGGGAGTTCCCCAGTGTGCAAGTTACAGACCAACAAAACAAGCTTTCTGCCCAAATGGAGCTCCATTTTTGGCATTACCCCAGCATTTACACCTGTGTTTACATTCGTGGAGTCTCCTCCAATGGCCATTAAGCTTTTATCCAAACCCCTTTCCCTCAGCCATCCAAACATAGCTTTAGCGATCTTCTCTGCATGTGATTATTCTTTTGTAGCCTTTTCTGGGACAAAGAGGAAGAGGTAATTGCTCTAACTAAGGCTGACTGATGGCAGTGTAATGCTCCTCTTTTGTTTTTGCTGGAAACAATTTTTTACTTCTCTCTTCCTCCATCATAAAATTTGTCGCATCAATTCGTCCATCAAAGAGAATACAAGAAATTCCCCCATCCTTCCTTAAGTTTTCCACAAACTCATGTTCAGTAACTGTCATTAGCTTTTCCTGTGCTCTCTTAACTTTATTCTTATCAATTACTTATAGGTTGTTAGGTGGTTATTACGAGAATACACTAGACAGCTCTGGTCACAATAAACCCCAAACCTATATTTTTGTTATAGAAGGTGTGAGGTTATGGAACGTACATACTGGCATGCCGCCAGACAATCATGGGAACGAAAGAAATTTGTCGTTTGAGTTGACCTTCCTCTCCTCCCCCCCCCCACCCTTCCCCCAAGTGGCGACAGGAAGTCTGACGAAAGAAGGCCTATCTCACAGAGAAGCCTAAATTCTATTTGCCTTCTTTATGATACCATGGAGATTGTCCAGAAGGCGCTGCGATAAGCGAATTGTCATGAATGGAATCTCTCTCTCTCTATTTCCCACAATCCGCGGTATAAATAACATCGCCGTTCATCCTTCTACAGCAGTGTCCCAAACTTACTCGCGTAACGAGTAACCCTCACGTTGAACGAGAGTCGTTGCCGTAACGTATCGACTGTCAACGCGCCGCCGAGTCAACTTGGTCACTGTCTCAAAGTGTTCCTGAAGTAAATCCCGCCCCGCTGAGTCTGTGACTAAAAGAATACGCTCTGTTGCTCAACGTAACTTGAGAAAGAAAAGGAACATCCAAATAGTTACTGGAAGTTACTATTTGTTAGCGTCACAGCCAGTTAGGAGTGAACTAACCGGAACTGAAGTCAGCAGCCCCGAACCCGTCGTCTTATCACCCCTCTTCCCGAGAACTCGTGTTAACTCCACCCGAACCACCCTGTCCGGACCTGAGTAGTCGTCTCTCCAATCCATCACAATTAATGGTAATCTGTAAACCCAGTGTCCCTCTATTCTTAAATTACCTATTTAATTAATAGTGATTGATACTCCCATTGAGTCATTATAAATCTAGACGCTTAACGTCAGTGTTTAATATTTAATCCTTAATTTTGCACGTTTAACTATTGCTAATTATTATATTTGTGTAAAGTAAAGTTTATTTTTTGAACGTGTGTTTATTTGTGGTTCCTCCTTTTTGACGTACCCTTGGCAAGACTTTGATTAAGAATCTCTTCGGCTAATTTATTCAACCTGTATTATGCACTCTTAGAATTCAACAATCACAAACCTCTTCCCAGTAACAAGTGGAACAAGTGGGACTTTTATAGGGAGAATCCTGGCTACGGCACAACCCGCCTCTAACCAGCTTTCGCACGTTCAGTAGGAATTAAAGCCTACCTATATATATATATATATATATATATATATATATATATATATATATATATATATATATATATATATATATATATATATATATATATGATCGTAGATGGAGTTATAGGGTCAATACCATCGACTTAAACAAAAGCGGTGTGACCAGATCAAGGACTAGAATAATTATTGGACTAGACTATGAGCAATTCTACGACACAAGGGGAATGAAGTTAATCGCTAACGGGAAGTCCGAATTTGCAGACGAAATTTCCTTAGGCCTAAGTCGGCAACGTCGTGGGAATACTGAATTAAAACAAAGAGATACTAAAAATATATATTATGGAATGAACAGTTATGATTAAAAAGTGAAAATATAGTTTATGATTGGATTGAATTTTAAGCGGTTGAATTAACTTTGCACGAGTTAATGAGAATTAGAGCACCCATATGATGATTGACAAATATTAATTAGATTGTAGTTGAATGTTAAATGTGTAAATATTATAAATGTATGATAAATATTTATATCGATTGATAAATAGATTATATGAGCAAATAGATTATATAGTTAAATGGATTGGGTAAATATTAATATAGATTGATATGTATAAATAGATTGTATGGATTAAATTGGATACATAAATAGATTGTAATTTGGATACATAAATGGATTAAATAAATAGGTAATATAAATAGATTACAACGGAGTTGGGAGGGTCTGTAAATGAGAGAAGAACCACGCATTAATTCGCGATTATTTCAGGACATATTTAGCTAAAAATTACTACTCAAATATTTACAGACCTGATTCTGATGAGCCGAGCAGCAAAGTAAACGAATCTAATGCTTGATTTTAAAACGCGTTGGAGATGGGCGTACCAATCACACGATTTAAGTTATGGTTACCAACTCTTCTTGAAACTATATATATATATATATATATATATATATATATATATATATATATATATATATATATATATATATATATATATACTGTTATGATTAAATATTTCCACTTGTAGGGGTATAGACTGCTACAATACTGCCCCACCGAGGGAAAAGCTCGCACAAGGTGTTTACAAAAAATTTTAGACTCTATAGTGGCAAGGCCTCCTTACAACGCGTCCAGAACGGGTTATAGTGCCAATTGGCCGACTCGGATTGCGGGTCAGGTGGCGGTTAGAAGTGCCACTTGATTGATGCGGGAGATTTTCGCGAGCGAGGACCGGAGTGTCGGGTGACCTTTACTTTCAATCTCCTTCTCATTTTGTCTTTTAATAAAGGCCAGTTCCCTAGTAGGTCATTTTTTTTCTCTTTACTACAACAGCAGTTAATGTGAGCTTCAGTCTCACAGCCATTACAACCTACTTCCCAACAACTGGAAATTTGACATTTGCATGTCAATATCAAATAACTTATCTAGTTTTGCAATGAACCTCTCTTTTACTTCAATTTTTCCTTTACTAAAATAAACTTTTACTGCCTCCTTCGACGCGTCATTAAGCTTTGATATCATAGTTTTTAAATGAATATTGCGGTAATATCCCAGATAGTTCTTAGATCACAATAAACATAAAAACCTATATTTCGTTATTCAAAGCAATGACTTGTTGAATGCTAACGCGAGTCTAAATTTTGCAGACGAATCCCTTAGGCCTAATCTGGGCGACGTTGGGAAAACGTGAATTAAAAACGAAGAGTCTATAGAAAAATATATATTATTGAATAAACAGTTAGATTATTTAAGGGTGAATTTATCAAGTAACAATTTATGATTGGATTGAGAATTACACGTGAATTAAATTTGAATGAGTTAACGGGAATGGATTTACAATTCATAAATATGGTTTGGTAATTAGAGTATAACAAATGATGATTGATAATTGGTAGTTGGATAATTGGTAAATAGATAATTGATAATTAGAGTAAATAAATTGGATAAATAAATTATAAGTAAATTGGATGATAAGTATTTGGATAAATAGTAATTGGTTTATGAGTAAATTGGATAAATAGTTTATAAGTAAATTGGATTGGTGAGTAATTGGATTATAAGTAATTGGATTATAGGTAAATTGGATCGGTTAGTAATTGGATAATAGGTAATTGTAATATAAGCAATTTGGATAAATAGTAATTTGGATTGGTGAGTAATTGGATGATAAGTAATTGTATGTTAAGTAATTGGAATTATAATAGTAATTTGGATTATAACGGAGTTGAATGGGTCTGTTAATGAGACAAAAGAATCAAGCATTAATTCGGAATTTTTGGGGAAAATATTTAGCTAAACAATTACAATTCAAATATTTACAGACCTGTTCACCGATGCAGCACACGTAAGCCAATGAAGCCTCATGGCTTGTTTTTAAGACGCTTGGGAAAGCAGGGGTACCAATCTCTCGATTTAAGTCAGGGTTACCAACCCTTCTTGAAATTTTATTTATATATATATATATATATATATATATATATATATATATATATATATATATAATAATAATAATAATAATAATAATAATAATAAGAAGAAGAAGAAGAAGAAGAAGAAATAAATATTTACATTTGTAAGGGTGTAGACCGCTACAATATTATTGTGTCCTTTTGATTTACAAGAGGTGGTTTGAAGAGAGCATTAGCTTTGGTCCAGTGATTAATCAAACCCTGATACATGTTTTTTACCAGCTGGTCTACTTCATAATTTCTCCAGTCATCTTCACTTTGCTCCCTCATGTAGATTCCGTACCTCAAAATATCTCTTATTGTTGGTAACTCAGACACCATCAGCTATTGCCCAGTCCCAACAAAATTAATCAGATGATAACTTGGTTTGGAGCTTGTCTTGATTTTCGCTATTGTCACACTAATCGCAGGTGTGTCTGCAAATGAAAGGTGGCACTTAGGTTAAGAAATAATCTCTACCAAATAGTTATATGTTATTCAAAAATGATCCACAGCCTTTACTAGCATTAAAAATAAATGTAAATGTTCTATAAATAGTTACCAGTTATTATAGTTACGAGAGCTGGCAACACTACTGGAATAATGCCTTTCACTGAGTAATGAGTACTACCTACTTGCAATTTTGGAGTTAGACGAAATTAAATTAAGGGTCATTTTTAACAGGTTTCCTACTTCTCATGTCTCTCTAATACATTTTTGCATTTTTGTAGACAAATATCTTTCAGGACTACATATATGTATTGATGATAGAAAACGGTAAATTTGATCTCTTATCGGTAACTAAAATAATAGTGAAATACAGTAAATGACCCAGAACTAACAATATTTCAGCTTCAAATTGATGTAGGTTAGATCAATCAGAATTTAACTTTTTTGACAAAAGTATGTTCTTTTCACCAATATTCATCATTTGAATACCCCTCATCGCCAGTTTCATAAAATTCTAGAGTATGACCCGCCCTAACATCAGAAGCTCCGTTCAGGAGACCGGGCAGTAATCTATACACGGACGTGGATGGAGGGGCTTTCTTGTATATAATTAACACAAACTTCTCAGGATTTACCCAACAAAAAGGAAGCAAAACGCTATAACTGCAAAGCCAAATTGTTCAACAGAGAAATTCAAAAGGCTCTGGGACAAAAGAAGGCGGCATACACTAGATTTCGGAGAACAAAGTTAACTGTAGATGAAAATAAATTTAAAAAGTTAAGAATAAAAACGAAGAAGCTGATAAAATTCTCCAAAAGAAACTTAGACGAATCTATCGCTCAACAAGTAAAAAACAATCCTTAGTTATTTTTCCAGCTATGTGAATAGTAAAAGGACAACCTCCTCATCATTGGCCCGCTCCTCTCGGAAGATAACGACACTGTGAATGATAATGGGGAGATGGCCCAAATTCTCAATAAATTTTTCGCTTCTGTGTTTACTGCTGAAGATAAGGCTAACATTCCAGTTCCAGTAGATTTGTTTGATAATAATGAACAACACCTGAACGACTTTTGTATTTCTGAAAACGAAGTCAGAGAAGGCCTGGAAGCAATTGACGTAATAGTTCCCCTGGTCCAGACGGTATTCACTCTCGCATTTTATATGAAATACGCGAAACAATCATTGTCCCTCTGGCACATATATGCAATAAAAGTTTAGAATCGAATGTTGTACTAAACGTTGGAAAATAGCGAATGTTACACCAATATTCAAAAAGGGAGACCGCTCCCGTACCGAAAACTACCGCCCTATTGGTTTAACCTCAGTAATTGGGAAACTATTTGAAAGAATAATGAGACAAAATTGTAGATCACCTAGAAACGAAAAGCCTTATAAAAGATTCCCAGCATGGATTTCGTCGAAAACGATCATGTTTGACAAACTTACTTGATTTCTTTCACGACATATTCAAAGTATATGATGAAGACCGAGCTGCCGATATTATATATTTTGATTTTCAGAAGGCATTTGACAAGGTGCTACACAAACGATTGATTGCCAAAATTAAAGCTCATGGTATAGGAGGGAAGGTTGTTAAATGCACAGAAAACTGGCTTGGTAAATGAAGTCAAAGAGTAGTAATTTGTGGCAGGTCCTCCAGCTATATTCCAGTAACAAGCAGCGTGCCTGAGGGATCAGTGCTTGGACCAGTACTCTTCCTCATATACATTAACGACATAGACAGCGTAATAATTAACAAAATATCAATGTTTGAAGATGATGCCAAATTCGGCGGTCGTGCAAAAACATCCGAAGACCTGGCACTGATTAAAGAGGACATAAACAAATGGTTGAATGGGCGAGCAAATTGTAACTGAATTTTAACGTCGCCAAGTGCAGCTCCCTTCACATTGGTAAAAACATCGTGAGAACCAACTACAAACTAGGTGGAACCGACATACCAAACGTCATCTTGGAAAAAGATCTTGGTGCAAAAATTTCCAGCGACCTTAAATCAAGTAAACAATCCAAGGATGCAGTGAAAACGGCAAACAGGATACTTGTTCTCATAGGTCATGCATTTCAAAATGAGTCTTAAAGGTGTATTCTAACACTTTATAATGCACTTGTGAGGCCACATTTGAAATATTGCGTGCAGTTTTGGTCACTACATTTAGAGTCCGACACAGAAAGATTAGAGCGAGTCCAGCTTCGAATGACCAATATGATTACTCACTTGAGAACAATGAAGTACGAGGAGAGTCTTAAAGCTCTAAATCTATTCTCTCTTAGACAGAGACGAATACGCGGGGACATGATAGAGTTATTTAAAATCGTTTATGGTCTTTAGAATATAAACGAATCAAAAGTTCTAATATTTATATCAAATGAATCAACGCGTGGTCACAACCTTCAGCTCGAAGGAAGCCACTTTCGGGCAGACGAAACGAAATTCTTCTTCTTTAACAGAACCATAAAATTCTGAAATAATTTCCTAAATGCTCTGGTTAATGCAGCTAGTATAGGTTAATTTAAAGACAGACTTGATAAATGGATGATGACAAATCCTAAGCCAGACTTGTTTTACAGTAGATAAAAAAAAGCGTGATGAAAAATATTTACTAATAAACTTGCAATCTGCTTTATAGAAAATTTCCTGCTTCGGTTTTACTTTGCCTTTTCGCATCATAGACCTTTTTTTTCTTCCATAATCCTTCTATTAGCCTAGTAAGGATCAGTAGATCTGTTGCTATCAGTATTTCGATGTAATCTAGATGTAATATATATATATATATATATATATATATATATATATATATATATATATATATATATATATATATATATATATATATATCTTTCGTAACATGATTGGCATCTACAATGAAACTAAAGCAGCGGATATAGTTTCCCTTGACTTTAAAAAGGCCTTTGATACAGTCCCACACAAAAGGCTATTGATGAAAATTAGAGCGATTGGATTGAGGGCTTGTTGTAAATGGGGCGTGCTCAGAATGGGCCCCAGTCGCCAGCGGGATTCCACAGGGGTCAGTCCTAGGCCTATTATTATTTATTGTTTACATTAACGACCTGGATAATGGAGTGATTATTAGGATCTCTAAATTTGCCGATGACACGAAGCTAGGAAGCCGAGCCCTTTCTAGATCCGATATAGAGCAAATGCAGAGAGACCTTGATAAAATTGTTGAATGGGCGGACAAATGTCAGGTGGGCTTCAACATAGGTAAATGCAAGGTCATGCATTTAGGATGCCATAACTTAAAAGTAGAATACCATATGAAAGGCTAAATCCTCGACTCTGTTAACTTATAAAAAGACCTGTGGATTTTACTCTTAGAGGACCTTAAAATATCGAAATAATGCGCAGAAGCTTGTAAGAGAGCAAACCGAATGCTCGTATATATCGTTCGGAATTTCACTTTCAAATCGAAAGATATAATCCTGCTACTACACAAAGAGCTCGTGCGCCCACACCTCGAATATGAGGTTCAAGTTTGGGTTCCCTACCTAAACAAGGATATAGCGCAATTAGAAAGAGTGCAACGTAGGACTACTAAACTAGTTCCTGGAATTCGAAGCAACCTGTACGAAGAGAGACTCGCTCATTAAACCTACTACCCCTTGGAAGTAGACGATTACGTGGGCAAAGGATTTACTATTATTAAATACAGAATACTGTTCGAGATGGAAGAAATGGCCAATACACGCCAAAACGGTTTCAAATTTGTAAATACGCGCTTTAACTCTACTATAGCTCAAAATTACTTCACTTTTAAGATCACGAAAACGTGGAATAGCCTTCCTCACCGTGTAGTAGAAAGCAAGTCAGGAACATAGTAGGAACATAGATGAAAACATCATGCATAATAAGGAGTTAAGGAATAAAATGAAACGATGAACAAAAAGATGCCTGCGACGTCCCCCTGCATGGCATGGAGTAAATGTGAATTCCTTCTTTCCTTTTCTATCTGTCCTATACGTATATTATTTTCATCACTAGCAGGCGAAACCTGCGGGAGAAGAGAGTACTCTCCTATCACCCACCCACCCGTTCGGAGGAGCGTGCACGTGCATTTGAGGGATGATTGAACCCACATACCAAAGGGTACATATGTAGATGAGTATGTACCGTATAAAAAACGCACGGTATAATAGTTACTCCCCCCCCCCAAAAAAAAATCCTAGCATGTTAAAAAAACAACAAAAGCATGATACTCTAACATTACATAGCAGTAGACTAACACCGTCTGTGTAAGCAGACTGACCTTGAGTGGACCTTAGGGTCTTTGTTGGTCCTTGTTTCTGTAGTTTTTTCTCCCCCCCCCTCTCTCTCTCTCTCTCTCTCTGCACCCTGCCACACCAGCCGGAAAACCAAGGCCTGGCTGTCGGAGAATTTCTTCGATCACACAGCACCTGACGTTTGGCTTCCCAACTCGCCTGACTACAACCCCCTTGACTTCTTTGTGTGGGTTGCGGTGACCGAGCGACCAATAAATCCAGCTGCAACACGATGAATACCAGGGCCTAAAACGGGAGATAGTAACGAAGGTCTTGGCGGGTTCCGAGGTGGCCTGGGGGCTTTCATCGAGGCCACAGTCTGGTTCATCGAGTGAGATCGATAAAACATGCCATGAAGACAAACTGGCCTACATTTGACGAATATATCTCAAAAATATTTTTTTTATTTTTTATTTTTGCCTCATTCAGCATGCGAACAAATTCCATCCCCATCCCGTGTATATATGATTCCATGAAAATTTCGCCCACGAATATTCCACACAGAAAATTCCACCCAAGGAAATTCTTCCCGAGAAATTTTCGCTCATCAAAAATTCCACCAATACAGTAACTAGCAACAAATCATTCAAAAGAGTAGCTAACAAGGTACAAAACACATACCTCCAGTAGCGTACCAAGAGAGGGGCAGTTCGCTCCGGGCGGCAATTTTTGGGACGGCATTTTGTGGTGACCTAACATATTAATATTTAATTAATTTTGTTTATTCAGGAATATAATCTTAGTGATTCAGTGTCGAATATAATAATACTTTTAAGAATCTTTCTAACTCATGCCATTAGTGTTGCTAGTTGCGAACGGTCTTTTTCTAAAGTAAAGGTCATCAAGAACTACCTCAGGTCAACAATAAGTCAAACAAGGTTGACTGATGTGGCGTGACGACCTTGCGGATAAAATTGATTTTGATGAAGCCATTCAAAATGTTGCTAAGAGGAAGGCACATAAAATGAATTTGAAAATCGTTTGTTTTTGTAATTCACTCATCTTCTTTTATTTAATATATTTTTCCTATTAATATTTGTGTTTAAACATTATAAAAGTAAAGTTGAGTGAAATAAAGGGTTGCTACCGTTGTCTTCTTATTTGGCATACTTATATACCTGTATTATTCCGTTTTCGGCGTTTTGAAGTGTTATTAGAACTTTTAAAGGGCGGTTAAATAAACATCCCCCCGGGCGGCACTTTTGCTAGGTACGCTATGTATACCTCTGTCATTAATTTGAATGAAGACTCCATTTAAGCATAACCAAATATTTGCCCAATTAGATTTCTCTGTGTTATTTTAGATTTGGTTTTCTCTGTTCTGTGTTAATTAATTACCCCTAACCATGGTCTTGGAATTTATTATTAGTGAAAAAGGGAAAAATAAACTTTGTGATCAACTTATGTATACGAAAAATACCAGGAAAATCAGGCAAAAACAAATAATTATTGAAGATGTGAACACTTTTACACAGGCTGCAAAGCACACATTCATACAATGTTTAATAATTAAAAATTGTATGAATGTGTGCTATACAGCCTGTGTAAAAGTGTTCACATCTCCAATAATTATTTGTTTTTTGCCTGATTTTCCTGGTATTTTTCGTATACATAAGTTCATCACAAAGTTTCTTGTGATGTGCCAGAAATAATTTTTAGGTGAGGAAGAAGTCAATACGTCCCACATCAAGTGGTATGGTGGAAGTATGCAAAACCGTGAGTTTTTTACGTAAAAAAAACTCCCGAGCAGGAGAAGGGGCTACATCTTCACTGGAATTAATTTCAGCAATTACAGAACAGTTAAGTGAGGTAATAAAGCCAATGTTACCGAGTATATCCAATCTCTCCCGTAGCGGAGAAAATTGGAGGCGTAGCAGTTTAGGGATTCCTGTACTACCGATAAGTCGAACTGGTTATGAAATTGCGGAATCATTTAGGTTACTTCAAAATGGTTTACATTTCCTAGCATATGGCAGCGGGATAGATGACTGATCGAATTGTTACTTTTGACAACGTAATCTGTCAAATGCATTTTGGTGCTGTGATCGACTATTTAAATCTTCCCCGCATCTTCGGACTCAACTATTTACATTGCGAATTATCGTTCGACATACAAATCTCCCATCTGTTTGCTCTTTTACCAAATAAAAGAGAAGCACCTTATAAGAGATTATTTGAAGCTCTCTTTGACTTACGTCAAAATATTTCCTCTTCAAACTGTTTAATGGATTTGCAGAAAGGGACATCATACGTAATGCCTTCTCGGCAGCATTTCCAAATTCATCTTCATCTGGCTGTTTATTTCATTTTGGACGTTCGCGTTGGAAGAAAATATGATATATATATATATATATATATATATATATATATATATATATATATATATATATATATATATATATATATAGTACAAGAGAAAACAAGAATTGGACGCGAATGAGCAAATGAGACAAGAAACCGGAGTTTTTTAAAGGCAAGAGAGAGGGACATTAGAAGAATCCAGAATCAAAGGGAGCAGAGGGCGGCGGAGTGAAGGCGATCCTTTACCGAGAAGGCAGAAATAACGCCAGGGGGAAAAAGTTTTGAATTCCTCGGCCGAGACTCGAACCCGGGTCTGCTGATTGCCGGTCAGATGCTTTACCGCTTAGCTACCAGGCACAGTAACTATATTCTTCTAATGTCCCTCCCTCTTGCCTTTAAAAAACTCCGGTTTCTTATCTCATTTGCTCATTCGCGTCCAATTTTTCTTCCTCTTGTACTATATGTATTCATAGTCAGCTACACCAGGTTTCTGCATCTTTCTTTCTGTCTTCAAAGTTTATTTGAAAGACAGAAAATAAAAATGGCATAGCCCTGTGGTGGTTGTATGATCACCCGCAGATCCTGTAGTTGCTTTATTTGTGTATATATATATATATATATATATATATATATATATATATATATATTCACCACTTTCTTTACATATATGCATTTCCTAACAAACTTTTGTGGCGGTGCAGATGTTGGTTTTAAATTTTAGGGAAATAATAAATATTGATGTTCAGAGCATGCATACACTCTAGCGGTGGGTGGGCAGGCCTTCCAGCTGTCTTGGAGTCTACCATATACGAGGGAAGTTCAATAAGTTTTGCAATTCGGATATAAGGAAACAAGATATAAGGGAAAAGTGTTTTATTATTTTTCAATATAACTACCCTCGACTTCAATGCACTTGCGCCACTTGTCCCTGAGGCTTCGAATTCCCGACTGCTGTTTAATCCACTCCTGGACGCCGAGCTGGACATCTTCCTCGTCCCCAAGCCGGCGTCCACGCAGTGCAGCCTTGAGCTGGCAGAATAAAAAGTAGTCGCTAGGGTCCAGATCTGGACTGTAGGGGGGATGGTTGAGCTCCTCGAATCCGCACTCGCTCAGGGCAGCTTGTGCAACTCTAGCCTTGTGGACAGGTGGATTGTCGTGGAGGAGCAGGGCACCGCGTGACAACTCGCCGCGCCGCTTCTGACGGATGCACTTCTTCAACCCAGCCAGTTCCTCGGCGTAATATTGACCTGTGTGGTCCTTCCAAGAGGCGCATAGCCCACCATCAACACACCCTTAGAATCCCAGAAGATGGTGGCCATGATCTTTCCGGCTGAGGGTTGGGTCCGGAACTTGATGGGGGTCGGAGAGCCCCTGTGCTTCCAGGCCATGCTTTCGAGCTTGGTCTTGGCATCCCAGTAATGGACCCACGTTTCATCACCTGTCACTATGCGTGACTCGAATCCCGCCGGGTCTTGATTGTACAAGAACAGCAGCTCCTCCAAACTTTGACGACGTTGAAGTCAATTATGGGGCGTGAGGTTTCGTGAGGTTTCTAGGGACCCAACGGGCAGAGACCTTCGTCATGGCCAAATTGTCGTGGATGATGTTGATAACACTTCCATGTGATATTCCAAATTCTCGCTCGATTTCTTCGACCTTCACCCGTCGATTTTAGAGGATCATCCTCTCCACACGGGCTACATTGTCCTCGTTGGTCACGTCTGACGGGCGTCATCTTCAAGGGACTCACGACCATGGCGGAACTCCCTATTCCAGCGAGTAATGGTTGCATAGGAAGGGGCGGTGTCGGTGTACATTGCAACCATGCGTTCATGGATCTCTTTTGCATTCTTGCCTTCCTTGGTCAAATATTTGATCACTGCGCGGTGCTCAACCTTCTCCATTGTTAAAAAATTTGTGACTGACGATCTGCGATCAGCTACTGCTTCTTAAATAGACGAGGCAGGAGCGTGCGGTTGCAGGTCCTGACTTGACATAACTTGTCTTAACAGCCCTACAAACAGCCATCCCCCTTTCTCTGTTTGCCCTACCGATTCGCAAAACTTATTGACCGCCCCTCGTACATTTGTAAGGGTAATTAATATACGTGGTTCGTGTAAATGTCTTCTTAGTGTGCTTATGTATGCGAGCGCTAGACACATTGAGTAGGGATGGGCCGAGGTCACAAAAGCGTAATCGATGCTACATGGAGTGGTGTGGGCGAATACTGTTCAAATGCTTATTTGCATTAATGGGAGAGTTTAGGGAAGCGCTGTGTCCTTCCTCTTTCCTGAGGACTGGACTGGTTTAACTAAGGATGGCATTTTTGCAATGAAAATATTTCTATAGATTGCTTTTTCACAATGGATCGATAATGTGTGTTTGTGTGCATTTGAATTTTATTATTATTACACGTGTATTGGTGCTACTAGGGCATTTAACCATCCAGTGTATAATGTTAGTCCGTCTATCTCTCGCTCCATACCTCTTTTTCTCGGTTTCTTGTGTGGTTATGGATCAATGCTCTCGTTAGTTTTCTATTAATTTATTTCTTATTTTGGCTGTTTTGTTCTTCTTGTTCCTATGCGATTTATTTGTTTCTGACATCCACGCTTCTCTTTCTCACACTTATTGATTTTTTGTTTGTATGTGTGTGACATTATTCCCACACATCCCACACCTCACCCTCCTGTTTATCATCATCCTGTATTTCTTTTTTCTTATTATTTTCAACTTAGTCTAATTCCCCCCCTCCCCTCGTCCTCTTGTGTACCTTCCCTCTGTGTACCCCCACCCACTCATTTGCTTCCCTTTGTCCTTTTATTTGTTTCTCCTCATGTTCTCCTGGTACTTCTTTCTTTTCTTCTCATTTTTTCTTTGCATCTGACTTTACCTATCTCCCGCATCCCCTTCATGCAATATTCTGCTTCTGTTTCTCCATGTATCTCCTTCCTACTGTGTATAGGAAATCGCTGGCCAATGTTATCGCGAACAAATCGCTTGATTACAAAACTGATTAGGATTCTTTGATCATTAATCGCGCATGTCCACGGTCGCCTCATCCTCTTCCAGATTCTATAGATTATGTATTCATTTTGTATTTAAGAAAACAATATATGAACTGCTTTAACCATTGATGGCTTTTTTTTGGGCAATGGGTAGAGAATGCGTTTACCTTTTACAATTTATTATTATTACGCAACTATTGGGGCCAATAGGGAACGATATCTTTCACTTTATAACGTAAATTTCTCTCTCGCACGCGAATTTGTACATGGTGTGATAACGTCATCATGTATGTATGCGCGCGTGTCGACCTAATGACGTCATTAATGATTAGATGAGGGTGACGTACATGTGTGAAGAGTAAGCGACTCTTGTTATTCTTATTGCGAAAGAACAAGGAGTGGTTTATGTTGGGGAGGGCTAGGGATAAAAATGGAGGTAGCGAGGCTTAAAAGGAAGGCGATGGGAATAAACGTAGGCAGCACTAGGAGATAAAAAAAAATATAACGAGAGCGGGGAAGGAAGAAAAAGAGTGGGAAAGAGTGGTTGGTACAGCTCGTTAATCATCGTTACGGTTGATTATTGGCTCCACTTTCCTTTTCACCCTCTGTCTGTTTGTTTCCTCATTTTTCATTCGTACTGCCTCCCTCTCTCAATATGTCTATATCTGTTTACTCTTCTTGCTTCTCCTTTCTCCAACTTGTCGTTCTTCTGATGTTGCGTCACATCGCCTCGTGTACATATGTGTGTATGGGAAAAGCGGATGTTCCTTTACGCATGTAGAGGCATTCTTGTTGATGCAAAGGCTTTGTTATTCGCTTTACGTCTCCCACAGTGTACTACTATACGCTTGGACGTGCGTATTTAGCGCCCCCATCCCCGTCAACAGTTCTCATTTTGTCCGCGACCAATTTCGACCATTGTTATGGGATGAAAGACGACAATCACGCATTAAGGGTTTTGGGTTTCGTGTTGGGAAACTCTTTCGAGAATTTAATGTAACTCTTGGGCCGGTGGCGCCGATGTTCCTGCCAAGACGCCACTTTGAACGTTTGTTGCCATGTTTGTGCTCGCATTAAGCTACACCAACGGGAGGATTGGGTTCGTATTTCTTGGATCACAATTGTTTCACACTAGCGGCGTGCTGGTGTACACGGATGATTCCAGGTTCGAAGAGAGAGTTGGTTTCGGTGATGTCTCTTCCTCTTTGATGCTGGTGGGGCTCTTTCCGGGTGCTGCGGCTGTCCTCGCGGCCGAGCTTGTTGCAATACACTGTTCGGTATCGGAAATTACGCATCGTGTCTGGTTAGGAGACCCTGCAGGATTAGGAACAAAAATAATTAAGAGGGAATATTCAAAATTAAGGCTTAATACGAGAATTGGTAAATTCTCTTATAAATGAAATACTGGATATATTCTAGTGGGAAATACATAAAATATAATAGAATGATGGTAATGTAGATAGATGTATATATATATATATATATATATATATATATATATATATATATATATATATATATATATATATATATATCAAAGTAGCGTGAGAGAATGATGAAAATGAATCCATTAAACTACATAGAAAGAGAAAACGGAATAATATTTTTATTACCTTTTTCGAAAAAATCCGTGCAGGAAAGCGATTCGAACCAGGCACACTGAGGCAGTGAGCACCGCTTTGATCACAGTTAAAAGTACGCCGTTAGTACACTATGCATACTTTTAACTGTGATCAAAACAGTGCTCGCTGCCTCAGTGTGCCTGGTTCGAATCGCTTTCCTGCACGGATTTTTTCGAAAAAGGTAATAAAAATATTACTGCAAGGAAAAATTATTCCGTTTTCTCTTTCTATGTGGTTTAATGAATATATAGACATAGTCTTCATTGAAGCCCTGGCAAGGAGCTCTTCTCACATACACGAGAAGAGCTCCTTCCGAGGGCTTCAATGAAGACTGTGTCTGCCTAATATAGCCTTTTAACCGCATATATATATATATATATATATATATATATATATATATATATATATATATATATATATATATATATATATATATATATATATATATATATATATATATATATATATATATATATATATATAATAGCAACCAACGAGGAACTTCTCAGAAATCTAATTTTTAACAGGAAAATGAAGACATACGCGATGGTATGGAACATGATTTATTACACCAAACGTTTCGAAACAATTCCTGTTCCATTTTCAGTGGCTGAAGACATTAAATAAAAATATTATAACATATGTATTAATTAAACAACATTTATCAACCAATCAACCGGAAATGTTGGGGGTAGGGGGGGCATAGTTCCCCCCACCCCCGATATAGCAACCCATAGTACGGCTTGAAATCAGCTTCCAGTAAACCAAACACAATAAAACATTAGGTAAAGCTGAAGTAGTAAAACGACAGTTAATGAGACAGTTAGGTGAAACATATTGGGAAATGGCATAAAAATTATGGAAAGGCGAGCGGGGAAACTCGCGGAGTATGGATCAGAATTAAAAGCAAAGGATTACAATTACTATCCTTGACTGTCGGAGTTGTATGAGGCATGAGCAACTAATTGTATGAATAAAAATGGTGGCGGAGTGACTTGTATTGAGTGGGATCTCAGAGAGTTGGCTGGTTGGAATATGTTTAATGTGTCATTAATTTGACATATTAAGCGTTTTTATATAAATCGAGGTTTTTAATTTTTTATATAAAGAGATTCAAGATTTTTTAATTCTGGAGTTTGATACAGTCTGAATTGCTGAGGAATTATTTGTTTCAAAAAGTGTATAGTGGTTAGCGCGCTTCTCCGACAATCGTTGGGTCTGCATCCCTCTCCCCCTTTCTTTAAAAAAAAACAAAAAACGCTAACACTATTTACTATGGAGTAAATAGTGGAAGTTCCAGGTCAGCATTCCACTCAGCTCGCTCTAACATCCGCAGTTCCTCAAGCGTCTGTCCTTGGGCCAGTCTTATTTTCGGTTTTTGTTAACGACTCGATAGAAGAACTTGAATGTCCAGCCTTAATGTTTGCGGATGATGCAAAAATCTTTGTTAAAATTAACTCTGATGAAGATATTAAAGCTATGAAGAGGGACTTCCAAAAACTTCAGAAATGGAGTGAGAAGTGGATGTTAGAATTTAATCCAGATAAGTGCACAGCAATCCATATTGGACATGGAACCCTGGAATATCTTATACACTAAATGGTAGAGAAATTAAATCAACAGAGAGTGAAAAAGACCTAGGAGTTCTCATTGCAAAGGACTTAAAGCCAACCCAACATTGGAAATATAGTGGCCAAAGCAAATAGAGTATTGGCATTGATTAAGAGAAATTTTCTATGTATAGACATTCAAATGTGTGGCACATTATATTGCTCTTTGGTCCAGCCACACCTTGAATATGCTGTCCAGGCATGGTCCCCTTATTATAAGAAGGATATTGGAGAACTTGAAAAAGTTCAAAGAAGGATGACCAAGTTGGTACTAGAGTTGAAAGAGTTACCTTATGAGACTAGATGTAAAAGACTCGCAATAACCACTACAGCAATGAAGACTTCGTGGATACCTGATTGAGGCATACAGGATCATTCATGGTTTTGAGAATGTTGATATGAATCTACTTTGAATTCAATACTAGTAACGCAAGAACAAATACTTATAAATTAAGGAAGACTGAATATATCAGAACTGTTACAAGAGCAAATGCATTTAGTATTCGTGTTGTCAATCCCTGGAATGATCTCCCAGAGTATGTTGTCAGTGCTCCATCAATAAGTGCATTCAAGAAGAGACTTGACAATCACTGGAACCACAGTAACTAGTCATATGAATGATACTGGGAATGTCTTGATTTAGTGATATGTGAGCAGAGTGACAAATATTTTTCTATTTTTGTTTCTATACAGAAACAAATCATTATATAATGATAATAACTAGGATCAACGTGACCGATGAAAAGGAAATTCAACATTTAATTTAAGTATCTGAAGGAAGCGGACCTGTAACGGTTAAAATTGCAATGATTTAAACTACTAATGTCCAATACTTTGTAAAATAAGTTGAGGTGGGACCCAAACAAGACAAAGTCTTATTCTCCCTCTAATATCAAATAGGTAAGAATCAAATTGGTAAGGAGTTTACCTCCGTGGCTGGTCGTCATAGTAGGAATGGATAGGTGGAGTTCGTAGCCATGGCAGGCAGTCTACTGAAGAGAAAGATAACTGATTTCAAAACTCAATGATGAGCCGAGTCTCAAAGGCTGAACAGCCTCCTACCTGGGATTTCTACTGTTAATGACCACTATTGATATGTGAACGTACAATATGGCAATGCTCTGGTTTAGAAATAGGACGACCAGTTGTATATGAAATCCCTAAGTGCTTTAAGATCCTCAATTGTAGCTGTAACCCTGTAAAGTGGTTAAACTAATGTAGTGACCATTGCAGGATATGCAGGTAAATAAATAAACAACTGAAGACCTCATAAGCTTTGGGATGAGAGAATCTTTTAAATGTGGTTCACCATTATGGGGAAGTATGGAGAGTAAAATTTGGTAGAGGAAAGTAATGATATTTGGGTAAGGAAAGATTGAAGGATGGGTCCTAGTAAATGGAATTTTGGAAGTGGTAAATGAGTATAGATACCCAGGATATTTAAAGAACTGAGGCAGGAGCATGTGATGTTATTACCAATATATTCAACACATCACTTAAAAAGGGGAAGCTTCCTTTGGACTGGAAGATGGCAAACATTAGTGAGATTTTTAAGAAGGGTGACAAATCCAAACCTTCCAATTACCACCCTGTGAGCCTTTCCAGCATTGTGCGCAAAATTATGGACAAAATAATTCTTGAGTATATACTGACACATGTAAAAAGATTAGGTCTGCTATCCACGAAACAGTATAGTTTTATTTAGGGAAGGTCAGCAGTTCTTCAGATGCTGCAGGTGGTTGGTGTGGAGGAGTGGATGAAGGAGTGATGGACATCATCTATATAGACTTAGAAAAAGCTTTTGACAAGGTGCCACATCATAGATTGCTACAGAAGTTGGAGGGCTATAGGATAATTGTAACCATATTCAGATGGACAGCGGCACTTTTGAAAGGAAGGAAACAGTGTCCATATCAAGGGTGTCTACTCTGATGCAGAGGAGATAGAGTAGAAGGTATACATTCTAAAAGAGGTGCTTCAGGGATAGGAGGGCTGAGTTGTCTTTATACCAATGCTCATAGTCTTAGAAATAAGAAAGATGAGTTATTTAGTTATATTATTGGTGAAGATATAAATTATAATATGTTTAATAGAATCATGGGTTAATGAAAATAAATTTAATGACGATGTGAGTGAATTTGAACTACAGGGTTGTGATATGTACATTAGTGAAAGGAGAGATAGGACTGGTGGTGGGTTGATTATTTATATCAGAAATAGCATTTCTTCAAATAAATAATTCGTTAAAGCAAGAAGAAGTTGAGTCACTGTGGATAGATATTAGGGTCAGTAAAAATAGGATAATACACTTGGGAGCCTTTTACAGACCACCCTTTCTGTCATCTCCGAATCAGACACACTCGTGTGACGCATCGCTATTTGATGGAGCGCTCGCCTGCGCCCTATTGCAATGACTGCGTTGTTTCCCAGACTGTTCGGCACATTCTTGTCGAATGTCCCAGTCTGGGTGATCTTCGCGCACGATACCTGTCCCGGTACCGGGATGGGCGGGGTCGCTACCGCCTGTCCCTTGTACTCGGGGACAGATTCGTGCACATTGACTTCTTGACTTGTTGACTTTTTGGGGGAGGCCGGCCTTCTCCCTTTCATTTAACCAGGTTTAATTGTTGTTTTTGTTATTGTTTTGGTATTGTTATTTCTTTTTATTGTTGTTTCCTGTTCAATTTTTTAAAGTAGCCTAGAACTAGGCTGTTTGTTTACAGCGACTTATGCCTAAGTCGGCAGTGTCAGGGAAGCATTGGGAAATAGTGACCATCAGATGGTTCGTTTTAACTTGGGAATAGTAAAAGGTAGAACATAAACAAACTCCACAAAAACTCCAAATTTTTATAGGAAAGATTATCATAAATTACGAGAAACTTGCTAAATCAAATAAGGTGGGATATAGAATTCCGGGGAAAGAATACTTATGAGATGTGGGACACTTTTAAGACTATACTAAACATAACATAACATAATTTCACAGATAACAAAAGCCACAAGGGCCTATCAAAGGTCATCCGCATCTGTCAAAATCCACCCACAAAATGCATCCATAGGATTGTGTCAATTCATGCATCTACAATATACAATTTAAACAATCCTTAGGATTGTGTCCGATCATGTATCTACAATATACAATTTGAACAATACACAGGAATGTGTCAAAAACAAAGAGCATCATCATCAAGACTCATCCAAATCAATCGTAATATACAATAATATAAACTGTATCCACAGGAATGAGTCCAGAATACCCTCCAAAGTTTACCTTCCCTCTCCAGAAAATCATCCAATCTGTGTTTGAATACATGCAAGTTTGGACTGTCTACCGTCTCAGATGGCAAACTATTCCAATAATCTACCACTCTATTGGTGAAAAAATATTTTCTAACATCCAACCTGCACCTCTGATTTTTCATTTTTAAGTGGTGATCCCTAGTCCTATTACTACCTTCCAACTCAACTGACTTGCTAAAATCCACCTTATCCATCCCAGAGAAGATTTTAAAAAGCTCAATCATATCTCCCCTCACACATCTCCTCTCAAATAAGAACATATTCAGTACCCTCAGTCTATCTTCATATTCAAGGTGCTTCAGGGAAGGTATTATTTTTGTTGCCCTCTTTTGTACTGACTCTAACAGGTTGATGTCATGTCTAAAATATGGTGACCATCCTTGTATACAGTACTCTAAATGTGGCCTAACATACGAGTTATAGAGTTTAAGGATCACTTCTTTACTCTTGTAGCTAACATTCCTGTTAATGTATCCTAGCCCCCTATTTGCTCTATTTTTTGCCTCAATACACTACTTTGAAAACTTCAGTGACCTATCTACTACTACACCTAAGTCCTTCTCATCCTCAACTGAATTCAACCAATGCCCATCCATTTCATAGCTAAATTCTCTATTATCCCTTCCCATATTAAGAACTTTGCTGCATTTATTAAGGTTAAAAGTCATCTGCCACTTCTGACCCCAAGCAAATAATTTATTTAAGTAACCCTGCACTTTAAAGCTACCCTCAACTTCTTAGACTACAGCTGCCAATTTAGTGTCATCAGCAAAAATTGACACCTTGCTATTTACAGCTTCTCCAAGATCATTTATATAAACTATGAATAATAAAGGGCCTAGCATGGATCCCTGAGTTATGCTATATCACTTATAACGTCCCTCCACAGTGACCTCACCCTATTCAGCACAACTCTCTCTTTCCTGTCTTTCAGCCATCCAGTTATCCAATTTAAATCTTTACCACATATCCCATGCATTTTTAACTTGTGAACTAGTCTCCTATGTGGAACCTTATCAAAAGCTTTGCTAAAATCTAAGTAAATTACATCAACATTCTCTTCCTTATTAATTGTTTAGTAACATAATCCATAAAATCCAGTAAATTTGTTAAACACGATCTATCTCTTCTAAACCCATGCTGAGCATCATTTATTAACCTACCATACTCTAGATGGTCAGAAATCCCCTTCTTAACTATCTTCTCAAGTATTTTACCAATGATAGAAGTTAAGCTTAGTGGCCTAAAGTTATTTGGGTCCTCTTTACTTCCCTTTTTAAAAAATGGCACTACATTCACTAATTTCCAATCATTAGGTATTTTTCCAAACTCTAGTGATCTAGTATATTTCTTTTCGAGAGCTACTACAATCCTATCTACACCTTCTTTGAGTAACCTAGAATGAATGTTGCCTGGGCCAGATGACTTAATAATATTTAACTCCAATATAAGCCCTTTAGTTATTTTCCTGTTCACATTAACGCTATTCAACACTAATTCCCTTGACCTAGAATTATCATCAATTAATCTATCTGGATTCTCTTGTGTAAATATTGAAAAAAAATGATCATTAAGAACCTTTACTATTTCCTCATCAGATTCTTTGTTATTAATTCTATAATAGCTAAAGAATTTTCTTGGATCTTTATTATTATTTTGAGCTAAATTAATTTCTGTCGCCCTTTTGCTCTTCTTAATAATCTTATTTAGCTCATTTCTGGTCGACCCATAATGATTTAAATTCTCAAAAGTACTTTCTCTCTGTAATCTCTGGTATGCCCTTTTCTTCTCAGAAATTTTCCTAGTTATCTTGTGATTCCACTACAACAGCTTCCTACCTTTCTTCCTAATAGCCTTCATTGGAATACACTGCTCCTGGACTATGTATGCGAATAAAATCGGTAGCAATCGAACTCATATCCTTACTCCAACTCACTCTAACAGACACCCTTTCACCCTTCACGTGCCTTACACTCTCCATAGCAGTCACCTCAATACCAGTAAACACACTCCTCAAACACGACCATCTTTCCCTACATACAACTTATACACCTTATTTTTACCAATCTTTCTCTCAATCTGATCACTTGCAGTATGCACAACCATATGGTTCACTTTCATAAAATCATACCCCAAAATCACACCATACTCACTACTCACTTTACCAATCACAGAGAATTCACACTCATTCATCAACATACCATGCATTTGAACAGCTGACATTATCATTCCAATCACAGGCACTCTCATCCTCCATTCGCCCATCCAGTCTGCCAGCTCAGGAAGCTCGACATCACCCCAGCTGGCACAGCCCTCAGGGCATCCCGATAGCTGACAAACTGCTGGGGTGGAGGAAAGCTCCTGGGCTTCTTACCCCCAACATTCACACTGTACCATCCATCCTCATCTAAATCACTTTCCTAATCAAATTGCCTGTCTTCCAACAGTTCCAACACATCCTCCCACACCAACTGTTCACCTGTCAGCCTCATTCTCTCCTTTTTTTCCCCATTCAGCCATTCACTCACCTTCCCCGGTACCGCATCCAGGAACTTTCTCATCAATTGTTTACATTCATTCACATCATCATCATCATACCTCTTTCTCGCCATACTCTCAAGCCTATGTGCATACATGTTCACACTTTCACTCTTCCCCATTCAAGCTTTCTCATATTCATTCACCCTTTTATACTTCACACACTCTTTCATTCATTTCACCTGCCCAATCAGTCTCTCCTTCGCCACCTCATACCTCAGTTCCCCCACACTTGTGATCATACAGAAAAACTCTTAATATACTTTTCCATCCAAACATTCCCTCAAAACATTCATCCAGTATCCCTTATTCTCTGGGTACTTGAGCTTGCAATACTGCTCAAATTCCCCAAAGAATTCTTCTACACTCTTCCCACCATGCAACCTAAACTTATCTACCTTTGGCACTTCCATTATCAAAATACCCTTTTCCACATTCACTTCATTCTCACTTGAGCTACTCTCGCTCTCATCAATCACACCATCACTCTCTCCTTCATCCGAGTACAATGAGTCCACACTCTTCCCTCTCACCTTCCGATCCTTTCCCTTTGACTCAGTCTTCCTTCTTCTCTTGCATTCCACTCTTTTCCATTCTCCATCCTTCCTATCACTCACAATCATCCTATCCTCTCTAGACTCACACACACTCCCATTGATCCCATTAGTTTTATCCCCTTCGGTCGGAGCCGGGGTCAGGGTCATGGGTCCTGGGGCCGGTCCTGACCCCTTCATCATTTCATACAGGTCCTGCATCCTTTGGTCAACCTGCCTTTGTCTTTCGTCCATTTCTTTCCTCATCCTGTTGTAGCGGGCCGAAAATAGATCTCTAATCCCAATCGATAATCGATCCAACCCGCTTCCTACACTGTCCGGACGTGAGAAATCGAGGGAGAATAAAACAGATTGTATATACAGTCCCTTTACTTACAAAAAAAATACAATGATAGCTACAGTTTATATTTACAAAAATTTTATATTTTACTAGGGAAGTGTGCACACTTCAAAATGAGGCTAAATTCCCAAATAAAAATAATGATACCAAACGAGAATCCTATAACGGGCGGATACAACAATTTACGTAAATTCTAGACAAAACAAAAAAACACAACCACAACCGAACGAAAAGGGGACACGCGCTATGTCTTGCTGGAGGTGGGTGGTAGTTGGTTAACTAGAAGGAGGCAGTATTGTCAACGAAGGCAGGTATGGCGGTTCAGGTGGATAGAGACACGAAAGCCCTCCTCTCAGGGCTGGGTGGAGCACTCTTCTACAGAACCCCTCTTGCTTCCAGTCCACACTTCCACTCTCTCTGAAGAAGAGATATATCCTCCTTCAGTGACCCATTTATTTTTACATGGATGGTGAAACTAATAAGTGGGCATTACCCGAAAATACATTGACTAGCTTACCTCTTTCCAGAATAACGCTTCGTTAAATTTTCTTAATACAAAATAATATCTTATTATTAGCTATTATCTTTCCAGAATAACGCCTGGAAAGAAAGAAAAACATGGTAATCATTTTATACATGAATTAAACAAAAATAAAACAAACCCATTCCCATTCACACACATTCTTACAGAGGGAGGGAGAGGGTACTGAGAAAAGGGGTGGGAGAATGGCCCTTTTACACACACTCACATTCGCCCCACCACACTGTCTGTCTTCTCATCCATACTCATCACATCACTCTTCAATTTCTCAATCACACTCCTCAACATCATACATTCCTCCTCTTTCTGCCTCAACTCCAGCCTCAGTCTCACAATCTCATCATGGAGGCCCTATTCCACAGAAGCCATCCTCCCAGGTTAGTAAAAATGATAGAAAAAGCGGAAAAGCAACCAAACTATTTGCCACTCTAATTGGGTGTGGACTGCAATCCAATCCTGTCACGCTCCCGATTTTGAGATCTCATGTTCCTATTTGGGCGCCAAATGTAGCGGGCAAAAAATCTAGACTCTAACCCCAATTGATCCAACCCGCTTCCTACACTAATTCGGACGTGAGAAATCGAGGGAGAAATGAAACGGATTGTATGTACAGTCCTTTACCTACAAAAATATGGGGTAAATATTTACAAGAGATCTCGTTACTTATGCACACAAAAATATAGATAACTAATTTTCCTATATACACAATTAATATTATCTGATGAATACCAATCATAATTTATATGAAAAAAAACAACATTCAATTAGACTATATATACGAAAGGAAGATACGCAAAGTCAAACAACAAAGAAATATCTGCCAGGGCAATATAAACCAACCGATAACACAGTAAACAAAGAAGTCAATAACAAGAGGACTAAAGCAAACAAGTGGACCAAAAAAAAGAATAAAGGCTGTAGCGGGCCGAAGGCAACACTAATCCCGTGTTCCAACCTTATCCTAGAATTTATGAGCCTTGAGAACCCTGGGAAAGTGGCGGGAGAATGGCCCTTCACACACACGCACACACACACACACTCACATTCGCTCCACCAGAGTGCCAGGCTTGTACGTACAGGCGAATTATGCACTGTGCATGGCACAGAGCGAGTGTCATCTCCCCAGCATCGACAAGTAGGCTGTCAATGGGGGAAGTGTGGAATCACCAGTTGCCAGGCAAAATCTAGTGTGGTAGCTTGGCTACAGATGCATAAAACTCACATCCATAGTCGTGCTTCAAATGTACAAAGGGTTGCTAAAAAAGTAAAGCAGTAGCTCTATCAGCGCCCAAGGCACTGAACATCGCGGAACAAAGAATGTCCATCGTGCAGGTACAATAGATCCTAAGGCTGCAAATATGAGCCTCACAGGTAAGGCATCAGTCAAATACAAGGTACAGCAATTTGCTTTCCTGGCTGCACTCCGTGGACCCCAGCTTAGCCTCTTCTCCTTCTTTCTTCTACCGGAGAGGAGGCTTACTCTTCTCCTTTGTCTACAGTTGCAAGGGATTCCCCCTCACCCCCTTCTCTCACTTTTTCCAATGGCAGTCCCCCCTTTACTTTCCAAGGGGACTGCCGAGAAAGCAGGGAGGCGGCACATAATTGACCACTCTCGGTTGGGGCGACTCTATAGGGCCAACCCCATTAGGGGAGCAAAAGACACCAGGGCCTGTTGGCCCGTGCCCCTTAATGTCCTGCAGATGTGTGCGACAAGTTTGCAGGGGGTCAGTGTACCTGCCACCCTCTCTTCCTGGACAGATGCCAGTTCATCAACATTGGAAGATAAAAAAAAAAGAACCTTGATGGGATCTGTGATGTCCTATGGGGGGGGGGATGGCTAAATGGAGGCCCCCCCCTTGAGATGCACTTGGTCTATTATGTGACCCAGCCTCAGATATAGCACCTTCCATGGGGTTTGAACCTGGGCTCAGTGCCAAGCACTGAACCCAAGTCCGCTCCTGTGCAAGGACAATCTCCGAGTTGGTGCTTTCCGGTTAGTATTGCTACTGCATGAAGGCATTTGTGCTACTGCTGCGGAGGTGCTACGCTCATGTAGACTCACAAAATTGGGGTTACCCAAAGTCTGTGTAAGTTACTCCACGTCTGCACACGATAAGTCCAAATTATGTATGCTCAATTGTGGAAAGCTGCACCATGCTTATTTCAAGCAATGTGGTGCATATCTCTTTGAAAAGGAAATCCTGGCTGTTCAAGCACAGCATTGTCTCTCATTTTGTGAGGCTAGGGACTTGGTCCTGGTGTGACTGGTGCTGCCTGGTACATCCTATGCCTCAATATTAAGAAAGATACCCTCTTCTCCTGGTCCCTCCAGGCCAACGAGCACGGTCGTTTCCCAGCTCAATGAGCACGGTCATTTCCCAGCCCATTTGGAACCCCTCCTTTCCTGCAGTGTGACTGCTTCTCATAAGGTGAAACGCTTTGCGCCTCCACTTTACGGGAAACAGCGTGACTGTTTCCCGTAAAGTGAAACAGCCATGCCCCTCCACCGAGTCAGAATCACAGGAGGCAACACCTCTTAAGTTGGTTGCCAGGCCATCTTCTGGGCCTCCCGGAAGGAGGACAGAAACAAATGAGCTTCAGCTCCTTCGCCCACACCTAGTGGTGGGCTGGGTGGCTCGGAGATGGTGGATCCTTAAAAAGAGGCCCCCCCCCCACCTAAGGTTTTGAGGTGGAGGGAGGAAAAGACTCGCATGGCGAGCCCAACCTCCCCCAATAAGTCATCAAAGGTGACAGCGCATTGTCCGGCCAACAGCGCCCGGGGTTCTGCCTCCGGAAAGTGTAGGGCCATTCCCATGAGGTTCTTTTCTTCGAAGAGGGCCCCCGCGTCTCCTCCAAGGTAGGCCTGGAGGGCATATTCCTTTAATGGAATTGCTGTGGACTGGGCCAACTGGGAGGAGCTGCGGAGGCTCGTCTCGTCCCGTTCCCTGTTAGCTATTTTTCTGCAGGAGACCATGCTAGGCACGTGCCCCCTGCCAGCCCTCACGGGGTATAAGGGTTTGGCGATTCTACCACCATGAGATGGGGGATGCGGGGTTTACACCCGGCATGATGTCTCTGTTCTTCTTTTCACTTTAGATACCTCCTTTCAGGCAGTGGCTGTGCAGATTCACTTGGATAGGAGGTATACTATTATTTCTGCGTACATTCCACCGTCAGCTGACTTCAATGTGGGGAATTTCCGCCGCGTCGTGGCACAGTTGCTGAGGCCCTTTCTCTTGCTTGGAGATCTGAATGGCAGGCATCCTCTCCTGGGAGATTACTCAATAAATCCCAGAGGAAAAGTCCTTGCCGATCTGATCGAAGAGCTTGAGATGGGTGTCCTAAATGTGGATGAGTTTATGCATCACTGCCCAAGAACTGCTTCATTTTCTTGCCTTGATCTATCTCTGTGCTCTGCGGATGCACAGCCTGATTTTGATTGAGGGGTAGTCGATGACCTCAATGGTAGTGATCACTTTCCCATTCAAATATCATTTTCTGGGCTGCTGCTGTCTGAGAGCCCACCTCGGTGGTGCTTGGCACGAGCGCAGTGGCCTGCATTTCAGGAAATGACTGAATTCTCTATCTCATTCAAGGAGTTTAGGTCAGTAGATGAGGTCGTTGAGTTCTTCTCCGGCAACCTCATCGCTGCAGGCTTAGCTACTATGCTATAAGGTCTGGCTGTTTTGCGCACCGACCACTCCCGTGGTGGTCAGCTGACTGTGAGACGGCCCTCAAGCAGAAGCGCTATGCCTACACGCACTATAAGCGCCGCCTGAACGATTTCACTGTCACTGAATTTCATCATGCTAGGGCTAGGTTCCGGTATATTTTGAAGCACGCCTGCTGCTCTTCTTGGTGGGCATACGTGTCTTCATTTAATGGGAAAGACCCCTCTAGCAGAGGTTTTCGAGCGAGTCAAAAGGATTTGGGGCAAGTTCTCGCAGGATTCCATTTCCATTTGAATGGGGGTGGAATCTCCGCATTCTCTAACAAGGATGGTGCTCCATCTGCATTCAATGCATGTCGTGGAAGGCCGCCAGCTTGACTTTACCTCTAGAGGTGGAGAAACCCTTCAATGACGTTGTGTTCCACTCTTGCTTCATGTGCGGACACTTCCCATGGTCCGGACAATGTCCCGTACGCCATGCTTCGACACCTGGGTGAGCAAGGAATAGCCTTTCTGCTAGATTTGTTCAACAGGATGTGGGTAGAGGGTAACCTCCCAGACTCCTGGCGAATTGCTACTGTGCTAGCCTCTCACAAACTGGGTAGAGATCATTCTACCTCGGCTGATTTCCACCCAATTTCTCTAATCTCCTGCATGTGCAAGTTGATGGAGAAATTGGTAAATGTTACATTGCCCTTTTTCTGGACAGCAG
This sequence comes from Ceratothoa steindachneri, assembly GCA_963969495.1. Classification (NCBI taxonomy): domain Eukaryota; kingdom Metazoa; phylum Arthropoda; class Malacostraca; order Isopoda; family Cymothoidae; genus Ceratothoa; species Ceratothoa steindachneri. Next base: position 59,443,023 of record OZ018318.1, read on the forward strand.
AGGCCATTTGTGTTCTGCACAGTGCGGCTTCCACAAGTTACATTCCACGTCGGATGCTCTGCTTCGACTGGAAAATCCTATCTGTGAGGCTTCCCTTCGTAGACATCACTTCGCCACGGTGTTTTTCGATTTGTAGAAGGCTTATGATACCGCATGGCGATACGGTATCATTGAGACCCTCCACACGATGGGGGCAGTAGGACGCCTCATGGTATGAGCCCTCTCTAAACTAATGGAACAGGAAGAGGGTGTCGCGCAGGAAAGTGTCCTCAGCGTTACAGTGCCTTGAGCATCAATGGCATTACCTTGGTGCTGCCAGAAGATGTTCTTGCTACGCTCTACATGGATGACCTTTCAATCTCCTTTTGCGCGGCCCAGATGCCAACTCTGGAGCGTCAACACCAACAGGCATTGAACCGCGTCTCTTGCTATGCTGAAGCGCACAGGTTTCGTTTTTCTTTGGCCAAGACTAAGGTGGTGCACTTCTGCCGCTATCCATGGCTCTACCCCGACACAGGTTTGTATATTAATGGGGTGCGCCCGGAAGTGGTTGAATCGCACCGTTTCCTTGGTCTTGAATTTGACCGACGCCTCACCTGGGAGGCTCATTCGCAGCCTTAGGGTCTCTTGTACCTGTACCATGGATATTCTTTGTTCTGTGATGTTCAGCGCTTGGGGTGCTTATAGGGCTACTGCCTTATGTTTTTATCGATCCTTTGTCCGTTCGAAGCTCGACTGTGGATGTGAGTTTTATGCATCCACAGCCGAGCATGTATTGCGGAAGGTGGACTCAATCCACCACACCGGCCTTCGCTTGGCGACCGGTGCCTTCTGCACTTCCCCCATTGAGAGCCTACTAGTCGATGCTGCGGAGATGCCACTCGCTCTACGCCGTGCACAGTGCATTATTCACCTGTATGCGCAAGGCCGGCGCCTCCCTCAGTTGCCAACAGCTCTCACTGCATCCGCAGCTGATTTCGACAGTGCCTATGCCGCCGAGAGATACCAGTTATACCCTAAGCCCTTTGGGTTTAGGGAGAGGAAACTCCTTCGAGAGCTAAGTATAGCGCTCTGGCCGGTGGAACCCCTGGTTCTGCCCAGGATGCCACCCTGGAGGGTACCATGTTTGGCTATTTGTCGCTACACCTCTGCTCTCAAAGCTTGTACAGCGCCGGGAGTATTGTGTGTGACCTTTTGGGAGCATACCTCATGTCACGCTGGAACCGTGCCAGTGTATATGGATAGCTCCAAGTCCCAAGAGCGGGTCGGTTTTCACGCCGTATCCCCGTTGTTTGAAGTCAGCGGGGCTCTTCCAGGCACTGTGTCTGTCTTCACGGCCGAGCTGGTGGCAATATACCACTAGGTACAGGAGATTACGCGACGTGCCCGGTTCGGAGACTGGATTGTGATCTATAGTGATTCACAAAACACCCTGAGTTCTCTTGGGGCATTGGAATCTCCGCCTTCTCTGGTTCGCGATATCTGTGGCGCCACGGTTTTGGCAAGCCGGTCAAATGGAGAGATTATCTTATGCTGGGTTCCTGGACATGTAGGAATTGCGGGGACTGAGGGCGCTAAAGAGTCTGTGAGGACTTTGCGACCATTTTAGCATTTTGCTCTTCCTCACACCAACTACCTTGCAGGAATACAGGCAGCTCTTCAGGCTGCTTGGCAAAGAAGATGGGAGACGGTCGAAGGGAACTTAAAGTTGCATGACATTGCACTGCGACTGTTCCCATGGACCTACCCTCCAATGCCATTTTGTTTTCCTTCGTCTCCAAATTGGACACACTTGCGGGACGCGCCACCATTTGATGGAGCGCTCGCCAGCGCCCTGCTGTGAAGACTGTGTTGTCCCCCAGACTGTTCCGCACATTCTTGTTGAATGTGGGCGATCACCGCGCACGTTGCCTGTCCTGGTACCAGGATTGCCAGGGTCTCTATCGCCTGTTCTTTGTACTTGGGATGAGTTTGTGCACATTGACTGGCTTTCTTATAGACTTTGGGGGGGGGGGAGGCCGGCCTTCTTCCATTTATTTAACTAGTTTTTTTTGTTGTTATTTTATTAGGTCGCATGTTCCTGCACCGGGGGGAAGGCGGACCTACCCCCGCCGCCGAGCTTGCTTTCTCCTTATTGCCTTTTTTCTTTGTTTTATTTTTTTTAGCATCCTCTTTTAAAGATGCCTAATATTAGGCACTGTTGAATATGGCGACTAATCCTCAAGTAGGCAGTCGCCAGATGACCTCTTAAAAAAAAAAATGCAGGCCAAATTTGAATCAGGAATGAAAGATTAGTTTGTGATAAATTATTTATTGAATTAGACCCAAGTGAATTATATTAATTAAAGTGTTCTCTTGGAAGTTAGTAAGAAGCTGAATACTGATTCAGGTAAGACTTAGTGTGAATGGGTGGGTGTGTATGTATGTCAGCGTAAGAATGTTTAAGTGTTGCAGTGAATTGGGGATTGAAAATGCCTCCTCCTTTCCAGCTTCTTGGTGCTGGCTAGTCAAGCGTATTCTGGCTTTGTGAGGCAGCAGCAGCCAGCCTAGACCCTCGCTCATACCTGAGACACACAAACGGGGACTGTTCCAAAGTGTGGGTGATGAGACTGCCTCCCAGTCACCCACGCATCGGTTGGAGCCAGAGCCCTACCATTTTCTGCCAGACCAGAATCCACACATCCCAGTCGTTGAGTGCAGAGTGTTTTGCATTAGCTGGAGTTCGGATCCTGGTCTCTAGAGACAGGACACCCTTAAGGAACTCCCCCTCCCTTCCTCCCATTTTCCCTGACTTGCGAGCTCTAGACATTTAGTTGAGGGTGCACCCAGTACACGACCCTTGGCAATTTTGATTTTGTATCAACTTATCTATGCTTTGCATACTTTTCTACATTGGCCGATAAAATTGTAAGGCCGTATAGATTAGATTAATGTGTACATATATATATTTAATCATTTTGGGCTTAGGTTATATTAGTATTTTTAGGTGGCTGTGATTGATTAAGGTTTTTTGATTTATTTTCCATTATTGTTTTAATAAAGTTAAAATTAGACTCACCCCTCAATATTCCTCTCTTTGAACCATTGAGCAGGCCTTGTCAGGACGGGAGGGATAGTTGGTGTGGTAGTTGTGATCCTACTGCCACAACCCCGCCCTACCTGACTTACCTGGCAAGTAATATGGCATTTTCCTAAGGTACTTTTTGTGGGTATGTAAAAAAATGCCAGTGTTTTTTTGGGCCTATAAAGAGAAACATCATTATATAATTCTTCTTTAGACCCCACTTTGAGTTTTGTATACAAACATTGGCTCATTATTATTGTCAGGATGTAGAAATGTTAAGAGAAGAGCTCTTTGATATCTAGCTTAGCTATCGAGAGATGTTACACAGTTGTGTATGTTTCCAGTTTAGGAATGGATATTTATGGACCACTTTTCAGGTACTTAAAATATTCTGAGGTTTAGGTATATCAGTCCTGTACCCAAGGTGGCCTCTATGAGCCTTTGTTACTCTTTGCCACATGTAAACTATATTTTTTTGAATAAATAAGTAGTTAATAGTACTTTATTGGCTTGTTTTAAAAGTACACTATTTGGATAGCTTATATTTTACATATACATTAGGGCGACTCGTTTTTACACTTTTAAAATCTTTTGATGATGGGTAGTGCAGAAAACTTGCGTATTGGTGAGAAAACACCTTGTGTAAAACTATTTTGAACTGAGTTGATATCTTCAGGTGGCACATCTCGGTTAAAGTTTTGATGAAAATATTCAACCGTTATAATCCAGAACTCACCATGAAGAGGTGGCTGTAAGATGAGTTCCACCCTAACTCCATCTCAACTGCCCTACCTTTAGTACTAGAGTTGTTTAGATTTTAAATTGCTCTTTGTTGTCAAAAACTGTCATCATCTTTCTTGATGATAATGTCTTTCTTATGTATCCATCACGCCTCTCTTTCCTACATACCTTCCCAGCAGTTTCTGTCACAATTTTAATGTGCTGTTCAACCGCTTTCTGAAATGTCCATTGTAAGTGGAGGTTCAGTTATACTAGCTTCCCAGTCTATCATTTCAAAATAATTCTCAGTAGCAAATTTGATTGGTGGCACTTTAAAACTCCTTATTTTTTTCTTTATCTTTGTTCTTTCTTGTTTTAATTATGCGCCACTAACCAAGTTCACAGATGTGACTTCTTTCATCTGTAATTATTATTAATAGGATGTTTTGGGGATGACAGAAGTAACCATTTCTTTGAATGACTGGCTTCACAATATCTTGAATGTAAACATTTAAGCTTCTTATACAAACAATTGCCTCATGCATGTGTTTTGCTCCATGGTTAATCTGCAAGTTGATGGAGAAATTGGTAAATGTTAGATTAGCCTATTTCCTGGACAGCGGAGGCCATCTGTCTTCTGCACAGTGCGGCTTCCGTAAGTTCCACTCCACGTCGGATGCTCTGCTCCGACTGGAAAATGCCGTCTGCGAGGCTTTCCTTCTTAGACAGCACTACGCCACGGTGTTTTTTGATCTGGAGAAGGCCTATGATACCGCATGGCGATACGGTATCATGGAGACTCTCCACACGATGGGGGCGAGGGGACGCCTCCCAATGTTTATATCTGAATTTTTGCGAGATCGTCGATTCCGCGTACGGGTGGGGGGAGCCCTCTCTGCCCCAAAGGAGCAGGAAGAGGGTGTCCCGCAGGGAAGTGTCCTCAGTGTCACACTCTTTGCCCTGAGCATCAACGGCATCACCTCGGTTATGCCAGAAGATGTTCTCGCTACGCTCTATGTGGACGACCTTTCGATCTCTTTTGGCGCGGCCCAGATGCCAACTCTGGAGCGTCGACTCCAACAGGCATTGAACCGCGTCTCTCGCTATGCCGAAGCGCACAGGTTTCGGTTTTCTTTGGCCAAGACTAAGGTGGTGCACTTCTGCCGCCATCCACGGCTTCACCCCGACCCAGATTTGTTTCTTAATGGGGTGCGCCTGGATGTGGTTGAGTCGCACCGTTTCCTTGGTCTTGTATTCGACCGACGCCTCACCTGGGAGGCTCATATTCGCAGCCTTAGGGTCTCTTGTACCCGCGCCATGGACATTCTCCGTTCCGTGACGTTCAGCGCTTGGGGCGCTGATAGGGCTACCGCCTTACTTTTTTATCGATCCTTTGTTCGCTCTAAGCTCGACTACGGATGCGAGTTTTATGCATCCGCAGCCGAGCGTTTATTGCGGAAGGTGGATTCAATCCACCACACCGGCCTTCGCCTTGCGACCGGTGCCTTCCGCACTTCCCCCATTGAGAGCCTGTTGGTCGATGCTGGGGAGATGCCACTCGCTCTGCGCCGCGAGCCCAGCACCTCCCTCAGTCGCCAACAGCTCTCACTGCATCCGCAGCTGATCTCGATGGTGCCTATGCCGCCGAGAGACGCCAGTCATACCCTAAGCCCTTTGGGTTTAGGGCCAGGAAACTCCTTCGAGAGGTAGATATAGCTCTCGGGCCGGTGGCGCCCCTGGTTCTGCCCAGGACGCCACCCTGGAGGGTACCACATTTGGCTATTTGTCGCCACGCCTCTGCTCCCAAAGCTTGTACTGCGCCGGGAGTATTGCGTTCGACCTTTTTGGAGCACACATCGTGTCACGCTGGTACCGTGCCAGTGTATACGGATGGCTCCAAGTCCCAAGAGGGGGTCGGCTTCCACGCCGTATCCCCTCTGTTTGAAGTCAGCGGGGCTCTACCAGGCGCTGCGTCTGTCTTCACGGCCGAGCTGGTGGCAATACACCACTCGGTACGGGAGATTACGCGACGTGCCCGGTTCGGAGACCGGATTGTGATCTATAGCGACTCACAAAGCGCCCTGAGTGCTCCCGGGGCATTCGAATCGCCGCATCCCCTGGTTCGCGATATCCGTGACGCCACGGTTTTGGCGAGCCGGGCAGATGTCGAGATTATCTTCTGCTGGGTTCCTGGACATGTAGGAATTGCGGGGAATGAGCGCGCCGATGAGGGCGCCAAAGAGTCCGCGAGGACTCTGCGACCGGACCAGCGTTTCGCTCTTCCTCACACTGACTACATGGCAGGAATACGGGCAGCTCTTCGGACTGCTTGGCAAAGAAGATGGGAGACGGTTGAAGGGAACTTAAAGTTGCGTGCCATTGCGCCGCGACTGATCCCATGGACCTATCCCCCAATGCCGCGGCGGCTTCAGGTTGCTTTCTGTCGTCTCCGAATCGGACACACTCGTGTGACGCATCGCTATCTGATGGAGCGCTCGCCTGCGCCCTATTGCAACGACTGCGTCGTCCCCCAGACTGTTCGGCACATTCTTGTCGAATGTCCCAGTCTGGGTGATCTTCGCGCATGACACCTGTCCCGGTACCGGGATGGGCGGGGTCGCTACCGCCTGTCCCTTGTGCTCGGGACGAGTGTGTGTACTTTGACTGGTGGACTTATTGACTTTTTGGGGGAGGCCGGCCTTCTCCCTTTTATTTAACCCGATTTAATTGTTGTTGTTGTTTTTGTAATTGTTTTGTTATTTTTGTAATTGTTTTGTTATTGCTTTGTTATTGTTATTGTTATTTCTTTTTATTGTTTTCTGTTTAATTTTTTAAAGTAGCCTAAAACTAGGCTGTTTGTTTACGGCAACTTATGCCTTAGTCGGCAGTCGCCAGATAGCCCCTTAATTAAAAAAAAAATAATCCATGGTTAATCGCTGGTTGACATTTGATCTTGAACCGCATTATGAAAGTAACTATTTCAAACAATTCATCTGATGGATTTTCTGTTGCAATATACAATCTAAAGATCCTATTAGCTGTTGTTACCCATCAGGAATGAGCTATCTTACCTGGACTTCTGTTTGCTAGAGAGTCTTTACAAGTTCCCTGAGTCACAGCCTTGCAAATATCCAACAGATATTGTTGGTCTGTGCTTAAATCACTTAGATTAGGAAAAGTATCAAAGTATTCTGAATAAATAGGTGTGTAATTTGCAACAGGAAACTTTTCACAATCACTCAGCTGCTTCCCGATTTCACCGGTGAAACCTGCAGGGCCGGATGTCTTGCCATCCAGGGAATTTACTGAGTGATGAAGGGGAAGCTCATTTCCATGCAGAAGACAAATGATCCATTGAAGAGGTCTTCTAATATGATTTTCTATACCAGAAATAATGCTGTTTTTAGATCCAGTGTTGGTAACTGTCCCATTGCATCCTATTGCTTTCAATTCACCTGTATTAATCTCTTCACTTTGCAAATACAGCAATCCCTTGATTAGCGTGGTTTTAATTAGCGGGACAAAAAAAAATTGAGACCCTTCATCAATATAGGCGGTGCCAATTTTGATTAGTGCGCCTTTTTTTTTTCTTCCATGTGCCATTTTTTCCCTCCAGTGATCATTGTCAACCCACGGCAGAGCCTTCAGTGAGGGAGAGTTGAAGCGGGCAGTCAGGCAGACGCCAGTCACTCGCCAACCTTCATCTAGGAAAGACCTCTGCCATACTTATTGCTCGTTTCCATCAGACTACGTACCTAATTTGATTTTATTTTATATATTTTTGTTTAATAAATTACCTTTATAATTATGGACAAAAAAGAAACTCTTAAACATAAACACATCACTTTGGAGACTAAACTTGATATAATCAATGGACCAAGGAACTATTTCAACATTCAAAGCATATTATTTGAGACAAACTTTTAATAAAGCCATTGTAGCTACAACTGGAAATAACCTGATTACTCTTGAAGAATTTTGGAAAAGATACGATATTAAACAAGCAGTCATAAATCATGGGAAGAAGTTACAGAGAGCTGCATGAGGGCTGTCTGACAGAATCTTTTGCCAGAGTGTGCAAACGATTTTTGTGGTTTCAACGATCGTGTTAATGAAGTTATTGATGAAATTGCTACAGTTGGAATAGAACTTGGTTGTGAAGCAGATTTGGAAAACGTTGGGAATTGTTGGAATCTCACTCAAAAGACTTGACTGACGATGATCTTCTCGCAATTGACCATGAATATGCTTACGAGGAAGATGAAAAGGAAACGGCTCCTAAAGAAATTTCAAATAAAAAGCTTGAAGAACTATTCAATCCAATTGAAAAAGCAAAAGAAATCATAAGAGAAATTGATCCAAATGAAGAGAGAAGTATGAACGTTTGTTGTGGAATCGATAAGCAAGTTGATTGCTACCGCAAGATTATGGAGGAAAGGAAGAAATCTAATACTGTTCAATTGAAGTTGGATATGTTTTTGAGTAAAAAAAAACTTTAAGTCTTACTTTATTTCTTTTATTTATATCCCTCTATTATTTGAAAAATATAAAATGAGTTTTTAGTGAAAAAAAATATATGCAATTTAAATATTTTTGAGAATTCATTATAATTATTACCATTGGTTCTTAAGTTTGATTAGCGCAGTTTTGCTTTACACGGTAAAACTCGGGGATTTATTAACCACGCTAATCAATGGATTGCTGTAATTGGTAATTGCAGTAGTTATATTTAAAGCAGAACTAGAAGTAGGAGTCATATGGCCAAGATATTCTGATCTTGGGTAACATGGTAATAGTTCTTCAGTAGTGATGTTCAGTGTTTTGTTGCACCTTTCTTTTCTTGAGTGAGAATTTTGTCCTTTCAATCATCAAAGTAAAGGGCTTGAAGGAGAAATTGCTGCCTTGAATCTTTGTGCTTTTCGAGACTTAGACCTCTGTCTAGATATTTTGTGATGATCAACTATTGACTCTCGATCTTCATTGACAATCCCAGCATCTTGCAGAACAGAAGTCACTATTAGAGCAGCTGAATGGTTTGAGACACCAGTACTGTCACACACAGCTCCTAGCGATGGCAGATCCTTTAATATTTTCTTTCTTGTTAAACTTAATTCAAGTCTATTCAGCAGTTCTTGTTCAAAATCAGAAACATCTGTCCCTGCAGTACTTGAAGAGCTACTAGATGCTAGTTCAACAATTTCAAAATTGCTATCATTTGTGGTTTCTTTTGTCAGTATGGAGCAGTCTGCCAGGCATCTGCTAATTCTCTTGATATTAGCTGTAGTTGTTTCCTTATCCAAGCCGCCAATAACCATTAATCTTGGGCCTCTTTGATCTGCTAAAAAGTTTGTTCTGCCTGAGGCACTTTGCTCTCAATCACACATGTACATTTCTCAAATTCTTTGCATTTATAAGAGGCAATATCAAATAATTGCTTTGACTTCTCCTGGAACGACTGTAGTTTTCTCTTGAATACATTGGAGTTTCTTCTGTTCATATTTACTTTAAGTAAATTCTTGTATTGGTCATGAAAGCTGCCTATCATATCAGATAATCGTTTTCTAGAAACAATTGGTATGGATGATGCTTGCCATATATTGAAGATCCTAGAGATAAGAGGTTCAGTAATTACTTTGTGTGGTAAATCTTTGCATTTTGTTTTCATCTCAATTTGATGCCAAAGATAAGCCCATAGAATAGCTCCAAATGTTGGAAGAACATTTGTAGCTAATTCTTCTGGCTGACCAATTTTAAGACACATTGTCTTCTGTCGGGTCATTGATTGTCAAGTGTTATGTGACATTATGGAAAACTCCTACTTCCCAAGCTGAGACTTGTGAATAAATGGTGTCTTAATGAAGTACAAGACATTCAATTACACAACCACTTGCAACAAATGCTGGTAAGCAACTGGCATTCCCAGTTTCCCTCTGCATCAATGCCGCTGCTCATACATCCCCCCTCCCCCATACACACACTCCACAATCATTAGTTACTCTTATGTAGTAGTTATACAATACAATCTAGACTGCTGCAGAGAATCATGATTCCATACAATAGGAAGGCGAATAGGATGCAAAATATGAGATGTATGTGTAGAGTAATTTTATCAATTTTATTAAAATTTAATAAATTGTGCCAGCTGAAGATACTATTTAATATTGATGAAACTTCTACAAAGTAATGTTTGGGTTAGAAAGAGCCAGAAAAAACTTACCCAGTTAAAAAATAATTGATGCAGAATTACTAATGATTTTTTGTAAATTAGGTACATTTTACCCTATTTTCGAAACTTTAAGTGAGATGTGCCACCTGAAGATATCAACTCAGATCAAAATAATTTTACACAGTGTTTTCTCCCCAATAGACAAGTTTTCCACACTACCTGGGTATCAACAAAAATTTTAACAAGTGTAAAAATGAGCCACCCTAATATACATCTATAAAATTACATTGTGATATTTTTAGATAAAAATTACCCATCTTTTTGGGATTGATATAAAATTGTATACATATTGCATATATGAGTATATATAAATATATCTGCTTGTGTTAGAGTGACATACCACTAGTGTGCACCCATTTAAGATGTCTTTATCTCTCAGTGGGGACCTACTGGTATCACAGTGTATGGGATTGTTTTGAAGAGGTGCAGGATTAGGGCAGGAGGTGTTTTTCGATAGTGAAATTGTAAAAAGAGTATAAATATATACCAAATAAACCATGTATAGTGAAAGAATTAAAGAATTAAATGACAAAGGAGATCAAATAGATATGAAAAAACTAGAAAAACTAATTAAGAATAATGCTGAAGGAACCCTTAAGAAAAAATATACGGTCCATTCAAAGAGGGTACATTTGGACTAGCAATCGAGCAGGCACATGGCTGCTCAATTGTTTTGCGTCCCGAAACGGCCACTTTTCAAGACTTTGTCTAGTCTTGACTTGAACTGGTCAACAGATTCACTGTTGACAACTTCCACTGGAAGTGCGTTCCACTTAGCGCAGATACTGTAAGTGAAAAAATTTCCACACAGATTGCGGTTGTAACGCTTCAGTTCAAGTTTGAAGCCGTGATTGAGCGTTCTGTTCTCACTCAGTGTGAAAATATCCCGGTAGTCAACATTGTCGAACCCTCAAAGTATTTTTAAAACTTCGATGAGCTGACCACGCAGTCTACAGGTTTCCAGCAAGAACAGATCTAATTCCCTTAGTCTATCCTCATAACTTTTATGTCAGATAGAGGAAATCAGCTTGGTTGCCCTGGCTTGTACGCGTTCCAACCTTGCGATATCTTTTCGAAATGAAGGACTCCAAAATTGTACGGCATACTCCAGGTGCGGCCGAACGAGGGAGTTGTGCAGACAAAGTACTATCTCCTTGTTACGGTATCCAAACTGGCACTTTATGTAGCCTAACATCCTATGGGCTTTCTTCTCTGCCTCGATGCACTGTTTCGAGAACTTGAGGTCGCTAGTAATAGTTACACCCAAGTCCTTCTCAGTATCCCCTGATTCAAGAGCAGTGCCCTTAAGTATATACTGAGATTGGGGGTTTCTGTGGCCGATATGCATTACTTTGCATTTGTTCACGTTAAAAGGCATTTGCCACGTGTCCCACCACTCCCCAATCTTCCCAAGATCTTCCTGCAGGTGGGCAGTGTTTCCATCCTTTGCAATGTTCGTACCAAGCTTGGTATCGTCCGCAAATTTGGAAATCTTGGCAACCATGTCACCGTCCATGTCGTTGACGTAGATGATGAATAGTAGTGGTCCCAGGACAGAACCTTGAGGCACCCCGCTAGTAATGGGCACCCACTCAGAAGCCTGTCCATTCACTACCACCCATTGCCGTCTGCCACTTAGCCAGTTCTTGATCCAGCCGGCTACTTTTCCGTCTATGCCCAGCGCTCGCACTTTCTGGAGAAGGCGGCGGTGTGGTACCTTATCAAAGGCTTTCTGAAAGTCTAAGTAGACCACATCCACCGTCTTGTCCCGATCGTGCTCACTGAACACGAAGTGGAAGAATTCCACAAGGTTCGTCAGGCATGACCGTTGCCTTCGGAAGCCATGCTGGGAACTCCTCAGTAGCAGGCTTGACTCTAAATACGACGTCATTTTGTCCACTATCATGCTTTCCATGAGTTTACCGACTATCGAAGTCAGACTGATAGGTCGGTAGTTTGACGGTTGTCTACGGTCTCCTTTCTTGAAGACAGGAGTCACTTCCGCTTCACGCCAGTCTCGAGGAACGCATTCGGTCCAGATTGACATGTTGAAGATTGTGCTCAGGTGTCGTGACACTTGATCGCGCACTTCTTTCAACACTTTAGGTAGAAACCCACCCGGGCCAGGTGACTTCTTCATCATTAGGTCACTGATCTTCTTTTTTATTTTCCCTTCGGTGAAGTCCATATACTCCAGCTTTTCCCCCCCGAGTAGGAATCCATTGGCTGGGGGATGGGACCACACTCTTCAGTAAACACTGTAGAGAAGTAGTCATTGAGGAGGTTAGCATTTTCTGCATCTGATATCTCTAATGCCCCCTCCTCATTTCTCAAAGGGCCAATCGTTCGACGGATTGGTTTACGGCTGTTCACATATCCAAAAAACTCCTTGGGATTCTCTTTACAGAGTCTCGCCACCCGGAGTTCCTCAGACCGCTTAGCCGCCCTTATGCTGGACTTCACTCTCCTGGCTAGCCTCCGGTATTCGTCAAAGTCGCCCGAGATCTTCGATTGCCGGTACACATTTCTCTTCTCCCTAAGCAGTTAGCCGATTTCTCGATTAAACCACTTTGGTTGAACAGAAGACCGACGGGGACATTTCAGAGGGATGAAACGAGATTGAAGACTCATGAACTTATTTTTGAAACTGTTCCACGAGTCTTCAACAACATCGCACACTTCTAGCCTTGCGTCCATCAGTCCAGCACGAAGACCTGCAAAGTCTGCTCTTTTCAAATCGAGTTTCCTCGATTTACTAGTTGCAGGCCCTGCCTTCGGGACTTTGACTACAAATCTAATTAGTCGGTGGTCACTGCCACCGAGCTCTTCGCCAACAGAGAGGTCCTCAACGATGTCATCCTCAGAGGTGAAAACCAAGTCGAGGATATTCTCTCCTCTCATTGGCTCTCTCACCCATTGAGTCAGGAACTCGTTGTTCGCGAACTCCAGGAGTAGTGCGTTCTTGCCACAGGGTTCTCTGGTTTCCCAGTCAACTTGTGTGTTGAAATCACCCATGATGATACACACTCTGTCTTCGACAAGTTCTCCTAGTAGCTGTTACAGATCTCTGTCCTTTTCAACGAGTTGGGCAGGACGTCTATAAAGCACCAGGGTCCTGTATTTGGCAGGACCTATCTCTAGGTCAACACCTAGTAGTTCATGGTCGGATACGATGTTGCAATCCGTCGAGTTGAGAGTATCCTTGACATACAACATCACACCACCACCCTCTCTGTCTGGCCTATCTTTCAGGAAGAGCTGGTAACCGGGAATCGTGAATTCACCTTGGGGTTTTTATCCACGACTCCATTATGGCCACCATCTCAGGTTCTTCTGTTGCTACGAGGGCACGAAGTTCTAGAAACTTGTTTCTGATAGACCTCGCATTAAACAGAAGAACTTTGAGGGAGTCCCCGACTGTAGAACTCCCTACGCTCTTCCATTTCCCGCTTTCTTTCTCTGTGGCGGGGTCACTCCCCTCTTTGTGACTTCAGAAAAGGTCTTTCCTGGAGTAACACGGGTGTACTGGCGTACGTCCTCCTTTACCTGGGGTCTGACACCTCTTTGGGTCCGCTCCACAACATCCTCGATCATGTTCGCGAGTGCAGCTTTCCCTTTAAAGGAAAGATGCACTCCCGTCCCTTTTGTACAGGTCATTTCTCCCGTAAAAAGTGCGGTAGGGCTCTACAAAAAAGACTCCTTCCGCCGTACAAAGATCTCCCAGGCGTTGGTTTATGGAGACGTTCCTCGCGTGAGCATTGCGGGATGGACCTCGTCTTGGGAGTATCCCAACCACGACACGTCTGCGGGTTTTTAGCTCACAGTCATCAACTCCTCCCATAACCGTGGTCAGGATCTTCCCGCTGGCGCCTACTTTGCCTCCTCGTAGGTAGAGATCGTTGCCACTTGCCATGAGGGCAACTACTGAGTTCTCAGAGATCTGAGATTTCTCAGCCTCCACCCTTATTTCTCCGTTTTTCTTTCCTGGAAGGCAGCTTACCTTCACACTGGTGCGAAGGCGGGCCGCTAGCAAGGGTTATAGATCCCGCGCTTGGGAGTCACCGATCACGATAACCCTCGCGCATTTGAGGACAGAGGCTTTCCTTTCAGTATGGGCTCTTTCGATTCCTCTTCCCCACTTTTGGGTTTTTTTCTTCTTTTTCTTCTTCGTTTTTTCTTCCGTTTCTACTTTCTCTTCTGTTTTATCTACTGTTTTTTCTTTCTTACTCTTCCTTTTCTTCTTTTTGATGCCCTGAGTAACCCAAGCAGCTGCTGGTTCTGGGACGTCGGATGGTTGTCCCATCTCTATCGACGTGGTGCATGAGTGCCCAACAGAGGAGCCATCCGCGTCGTTGGGAGTTTCTTGTTGCTGTTGCTCTACCTTGGTGGCTTTAATCTCTGCAATGATGGCTTCGAGATGATGGATTTGAGTCACATGCTCAGACTTGAGGATTTTCACCTTTTCTTCCAGCCGTTGTGTTTTTTCCTCAGAAGATTTAAAAAGTTCTTTAAGCTCCTGAAGTTCTGCCCTTAGGACGCAGCCTGTGCAGATACTTCCAGGGTGGCATTTTGAGAAACACCCCTCCAGAAAATCTACGCACCACTTGTCCTTTTGGCATGTTGAGCAGGTATACTTTAATGCACCAGGTCCTTTCTTTCCAGTCATGCTGAACACTTTATATCTCTGAATACTTTGTGACCACTCAATAAAAAAGAAAGGGGGTGGTGAGTTTGCCCCGTGTGAGTCGCTCCCGCCTATCGATCGGAGAGGTTTCGGATCTTTCAGAAGGCACGCTCCTTATGCTGCTGATCGTCCGACCGAGTCGTCAAGCCTCAGCGTGCCGTGGCTCCCAACCAAGCAGCACTGACGGTCCCCGAAGGGGCCATCAATTTCTCACCACGTGAACAACGGAGCACACCCTGTACTAAACTCCTACTAGTTCCCTTCACGACGGCCAAGATCTCGGAGCAGCGTTCAATGGATATCCCGCCACACCAAGAGACTCGACCCAAGGCTTTTTATTGGCCTGGCAACCAACCTGAGAACAAAGGGCCGTCACAACGGACCGATGCTACCAGAGGCACCCGTCAACGGTCACTGGGAATGGTCAATAATTACGCGCCAGGGAAGGGGTTAACGAGGCACTACCCTCATCCCATTCATCGTGCCCCAACGCCTAGGACACCTCTAGTCCTAGTCTCTCGCAACCAGTGAGCGTCGATTGGCGTTGTTTATAGAGGTTCCAAAGCCTCTCTTCTGACACATGAGGTAGCTGCCAGGTCCTTATATGTAGATAGAGGGAAAAAAGGGAAAGAGTGACTTGATAGGAGTAGGCTTTTTTTTGTTTTTTTCTTTTTGTATAAGTGGGAGAGATAGGATAAAAGTAAAAAAGGAGAAGGATAGAGTAGAAAAAGGAAGGAATGACACACTTAGTCTGGAACTTCGTTTCCGACCAAATCGACAAGGAAAGCCCTACCAGGGGTACCCAGAAGAGGTACCCCCGCCGACATAGCTCGAAAAGTCAAAGGTACACACAAGCTCTCTTCCCGCAACAAGGGGGCGTCAACTCTCCCCTCTACTTTCTTTATGAGAGAGAGAGAGAGATGAATAGAGAGATAAGTGAATGAATCAAGCTAAGGAAGCAATATAACAGGCTGAAAAGGAATGAGAGAGAACATTATGAGGGTCTCTACAACAAACAGAAGAAAAATGTACAACATAAAATAAAAGAGGAGATGACAAAACATGAGAAAAAGATTACTAGAGAATTAAAGAAACACATAACTCTGGAAAGATGTGGAATCTGATTAATAAACTAAGGGGAGTTAACCAAAGAGAAGAGAAGGAAACTGGAGTTTATGATGAGGAAGGAAATAAGATAGATTGGGAATTAGTACCTGAAAAAATGCTAGAATTCTA
Source organism: Ceratothoa steindachneri (assembly GCA_963969495.1). Lineage (NCBI taxonomy): Eukaryota > Metazoa > Arthropoda > Malacostraca > Isopoda > Cymothoidae > Ceratothoa > Ceratothoa steindachneri. The sequence continues at coordinate 59,458,953 of OZ018318.1, forward strand.
GAACACAGTATACAGGAATCACCCAAATGAGATCAAGGAAGAATGGGATGATAAGATTAGAGAGGAGTACACAACTGGCATAAGGAGGTGAATAAGAGATCCTAGAATAGTGTATGGAAAGAACAATGAAACAACAATTAAAAGGAAACTTGGAACCGGATGAAAAAGGTAAACTAAGAATTAATTTCAAGGTAGACGACTGAACACAATACTTTCCAAGAACATTAATGGAGCATATGGATAGCTTAGAGGGTACAATAATATGCCAGCACAGCGAAGCAATAGGATGGGATGGATGGAAAGAAGAGGAAGTGGAAAGTGCTTTACGTAAAATAAAAAGTAGGAAACAACCAGGCCCAGATAAGATAAAAGGGGAAATAATAAAATGGCTTAGTGAAAATCAGATATGCCTACAAGCACTAACAAAAAGTCTAAATAAGGTGATAACAACAAATGCTGTACCAACTGACTGGAAGGTTTCAAAAACAATAAATGTCTTAATGAAAATCAGATATACCTACAAGCACTAACAAAAAGTATAAATAAAGTGATAACAACAAATGCTGTACTGACTGACTGAAAGGTTTCCAAAACACTTATGATTTCCAAGATGAATAATCCTAAATCAAAAGAGCATAGACCAATAGCCTTAACTAACACCAACTACAAATTGACAATGAATCTGATAAAAGAAAATTTTTTGGAACACATCAAATCATTATAAGAACTAAATGTTCTACAGCTGGGGTTTACGCAAGGCAGAAGATTGGAGGATAATCTATTTATCTTAAAATACTGTATAGAGGATAGTAAAATGAGAAAACAGTAGCTTATTGTGACAGCCATAAACTTCAAGAAAACCTTTGACTTGGTAGACAGGAAAGCATTGATAAATATTGAAAAATTCTGAATGCAACCCCTTGATTATAGACATCATGGTAACAATGGATACAGAAGACACGACAGCTGTATGTGGGATCAAGAAAAGTTGGAGAAGTAGAGGTAAGCAGTGGAATACATCAAGGTTGCACAGGTTCCCCACTGCTCTTTGTGTTGCTTATAAATGGCATTATTATAAAGATAAATGAGAGCCATATGGGTTTTAGAAGCACTAAATTCTACATCCCAATGCTTTTTTTTTTTTGCAGATGATGGACTCATATTGTCAAATAGTAGAAAAGAGATGGCACAGATGATAAGCCTAGTTATGAAGGAATCTGCAGTGTGTCGCCTAAACATCAACAAACAGAAGAGCCAATGCATGATTATGAATCAGAAAGAACCCAAGCCAGAAAAGATCAATGATATAGAAGTTGTTCAAGAAATTAGATATCTAAGAATTATAATTACAGGAAATAGGAGATATATGAAAAAAAACATAAAGAAAATAAAATTGACAAGGCAAGGAAAATGTCAAACATGGCATCTCTGTGATGGAGAGATCATGCAACAAGATCCTAATAGGAAAAACATATTGGAAGAGTGTAGTGCTACCAAGCATACTCACAGGAGGGGCAGTGGTGGAATGAAACAAAACTGAACTGGAAAAACTACAAAAAATAGAAAATAAAGTTTGGAGACATGTGCTGGGTGCTCCAAATTACACTGCAGTGGAGGCATTAAGAGGAGAAATAGGAAGTGCCACAATGGAAGAAAGAGATATAAAGATAAAATTAAATTATACAAAATGTGTGATGAAAGGAAACAATGAATTACTAAAAGAAATATTGGAGGAGATGAAAGAAAATAATAAAGGAAACCAATGGCTAAGTACAGTAAGAGGATATATGAAAGAACTTAACATAGGAAGTATGGAAGAACTGAATCAGTTTAAGCAAGAAAGTATAAAGGAGAGAGTTAGGAAATGGGGAGAAGAGAGATGGAGGCTAGGTATGGAGGAAAAATCAACACTGAGTACATATTTTATGAATAAGAAGGTAATCAAGGAGGAAAATATATATGACAACTCATTTAAGTCCAAGCTAATGTTTAGATGCAGAACCAACTCACTGCCGCTGAATTGGAGGAAGAGGTTTACAGGAGAGGAGGAAAAATGTGACCTCTGCAACTGAGGAGAGCAAGAGACACTACGACACCTCCTACTAAATTGTGAAGGACTAATAGACATACGTAGAAAGTGTACTACTATAGGAGACACCACATTGGAAAAAGTGATTTTGTTCAACCCAACAAGTGAAGATGAAGTAGAAAAATACACATTATATATCAAAGAACTATGGAAAACTAGGAAAAGAAGGATCAAAATATCCCCCAAACCTGCCCTAAACCTAAATAGGAATTATGTCATTGTGTTGCTGTTGCAAAGACCTTAGCACACCCCTATTGTGCCTTAACTTTTCTAAAGTTACAAGCAGTGTTTCTACTCAGCTAATCCATAGCCCTCCAAATATAGGAAGTTTCCTTTACTCCCCCCAAATCACTTTCTTGAAATTTAATCCCAGGAAATTATAATCTTATGTTTATGGGATTTATGCTATGGGTTTTTGTTTTTTTTTAAATATTAAAATATGCCCTACCTTTTTCAGAAACCAATCATATTTTTGGTTATTTTATCATTCAGAGTAAAGGTTAAATTTACAATTATTTTTTAATATAAAATGATAAAACGTTTAATCTATTTCACTTTTCTTGTTTCCTTATGGCTTGGGGGACTGTAAGTTGTTTTTTTTCTTTTTCATAGATTTTAACCTTATTCAAAGTTTGTACTGGTATAATTCAATTGATTATTGAGTATTGTAGCTTAAAACTTAAGCATCTAAAAAGTTTGACTATTTTCTTGTCCTTTCTAGTTTTTTCTTGGTCTAGATATCCAGAATATAGGTTTCTTAAAACATACATGCCTTTGATACACTTATTATTTATTAATTTTACATTCAAGACTCATGAAGCGTCACTCACAAATTCAGGCCACTTAATGATGAAAGGTGAATTACTTAGCCAAATAATTAATGCTACTATTTTTTGTAAGGAGAAGTGCCTTTGAATATACATCAATCTTAATAGTTGTGCGCAAATATTTTATGCATTTTTCGAAGGCCTTACATTCAGATGCAATTCATAACTGCTCTCATATGCCCTGCTATTTTCTTTCTTTCATATACTTACGGTACATTTCACCATACTGCCAAGCTACTGAAATTTATTCATATATTCCATTTCCATACAATATCAGTCTTTGACTTCATTCTTTGATTTAAATACACATGATCATCAGCATAGCTTGATTACTCAAGGCTTACTCTTTCATTACACTACATACACCCTATTATCTAGAGCAGCGGTTCCCAAACACAGGGTAGTGACCCAAATGAGCATTGCGTGATAGCTAAAAAAAATAAAAGAGAGAGAAATATTAGAAGTAAAAATAGTTCAAACATAATTATTAAAATAATAATTGTGGAATATAAATGTATATTATCATTCATACTGGGACAGGAAAATAGGTGTGAATAATAAAGTACGATAAATGAAGGTAGGAAAAAAACATATATGAGTATGATCAAGTCCAATATTTGTACTGTACACCAAGGTAGCTGTAGCTTGACTTGATCTGTTTCTTCAGAATCTTCAGTTCCGACGTAGTTGTGTTGGTGGACAGAGGTGCGTATCACCAAGTTTTATTTGCATGTTACTTTTTATTTACTGTGATTATTAAGCTAATTCAGGACTAGAATATTAATAGTCTAATATAGAGGAAACAGCATAGGCTTGAGAATTTTCACTTATAAAAGAAACTTGCTAAAGATAAGGTTATCGTTATGACTGGTGTGATAAGGTTGGCAATTTATACTTGTGTGTTTTATGTCTGAAGTAATTTAGATTTAGTATGTGGGTGAATGTTTATGTCACTTTATGAATAAGTAATTTAGAAGAGTGTATGGGAGGGAATGATGCCCCAGCACAAATAACAATTGGCCTATAAACCTGATTTTTTGAAATATTGCTTCACACATCTGAGAGATAGATCAAGGAATGTTCGCACTCATTGTATTCGGTGTCTGCAAGTTCTTGCCAATGAATCAATGAAGGAAAACAAACTGGAACAGCACTCTTGTTCAGTTCATCCAAACTTTATTGAAAAGCCACTAAGTTACTGGAAGGATAAGGAAGAACAGGTAAGATGAAGTCGGATTGATACTCTTTCAGGCTCAATTTTTTTTGGAGAAAGCTTCCTTGACATCCCCTGAAATGGCATGGTATATTGCACAATCCAAAAAGTTTCACAACATTGGGGAGGAGCAGGTGAAACCAGCACCATTCACTATGGTGAAAAATACTTGTGGAGCAGATGTAGCTAAGAAAATTGAGCCTGTACCACTTTCTAACCACAGCATCAAACATGGAATTAATCTCATGTCATTAAATAATTTGTATCAATTAATTGTGGCACTGGAAAAAGCAGGTAAGTTTTAATTGCAGATAGATGAATCTGTGGCCATTGCAAAACCTCAACCATTGGTTTTTGTGAAGTACGGAGGAGATGGCAGAATTCTGGAAGAATTTTTGTTTTGTAATGCCCTGTCAGCAAGTGTCATAGCTTTGAACTCATTCATTTTCCATAAAATGCGTGAAGAGATGGGATCACATCACCAGGACTTACTTTTCCACTCTGATGTCCATTGAACTTAAAACTGAAATAAAAGATTTTCTCCAAGAGAAAAAGCATAAGCTTGCCAACTTTTCAAAGATGCTGCTTGGCTGGCAAAGCTAGCATATTTAGGTGACATCTTCAGGCACTTGAATGAATTGAATTCAGACAAGCAAGGCTGAAATCAAACTATGGTAGACATCAGTGAAAAAAAACATCATTCAAGAAGAAATGCTGCTTTTCTAGAGTTGAATGCAGCAGTGCTGGAAGATTGATCAAAAATAGAGCTTGCTGACATTAAATATTGTTTTTCCAAGATAATTTTCAGAAGCTTCAGCAAGAAATGAACAAATATTTGCCAGAAAATATTGATATATTTCAACACAGCTAGGTCAGGAATTTGTCCAGTGTGAACATCAGTGATGTTGGAGAATATATCCCAGGATTTCAAAAAGAACTTTTAGATCACCAGGAAAATTGGGTGCAGAAGCAATGTTTTGAAAGTCTCTCATACTCTGAATTCTGGGCTCAACTGAAGGATGAGCCTATTCTGATTCATGTGGCTGAAAAAGCTCTTATTCCATTTCCCACCACATACCTCTCTGAACAAGGATTTTCAGTTCTTGTGATGATCAAGAACTGCGCTGTTCTCTCCATCAACATCAAGCCAAATCTGGTGAAACTTATCCATAATATGAAGGAACATCACACGGTAGTCACTAAAATACTTTTTTCAATTTTTCAATAAAGTCTACTTGAAGAGCCAAAAGAAGTTGCCAGCCAAAAGCTTATTCTCTTTATTTGTTTTAATAAATTACATTAATATGAAAATGTGCCTTTAATATCCTTCAATAAACAGAAAAATATAAAAATATATTGTTTATTAAATAACAGTGAATATCCATAAAATATATTGGATAAAACTAAATGTAGAAACACTGAAGAAATTATTATATTTATCAGCAGTCAATAGTAGTTGAATAGTCAGAAGGGCTCATTCATGAAACAGTATTATAGTTGGCAATCAAAAGTTTGTTTATCTTTGCTTGAGTATGAAGGTTTGCCTCCAATTATCTTCAATCAAAAATATATTATATTTTTTAATTAGTAACTTTAGTAAAATTCAGTAAACTTTATTCTATTGAATAAAACTAAATACTGAAATATGTCATGGCTGAGACCCTCAGCCATGACAAAATCAATTTGTGTTCAGGGTCACAACAAAAAAAGTTTGGGAAACACTGATCTAGAGGAACCATACTATTTACTGAACTTTTGAATACTAGTTTCAATACTGGTTAGTCTGGAATCTGGCAAGCTTTATACAGATTTAGTTTGTTACTCAGCCACTTTGTTTTTATTTGTATTGCATATGTATTACACAACAAAGTTTTAGGTGGGCTAATAAAATAAGATCAAACAGACTCTAATTCAGAAGTGTATTAATTTGTATCTCTTAAATAGTAGCTCATTTTAAATCTGGTGGGTTTCATAGAACCTGTAGTGTGTAGTAGTATACCACTTGGTTACCTTCTTGTTTTTTCTCATGTACTTGGGTTAAGAAAGTCAAGCAGACTGTGCTTTAGGACTGTATTCATTTGTATCTGTTAAGTAGAATCTTTTCATTATTTATTTTGTAATTTAATTTTTTCATTCAACTTTTTCACTCCCTATTTCTTGCTAAGAGGTTGTATATTGTATTAACTCCATTCATATTATACAAATGCTCAAAATATTCTTTTATCATATCTTTAATCTTATATTTATAAATATTCCACTTCTATCATGTTCATCACAGCATATAATACAAGACAATGCCTTCTCAGTTTAGGTGTTGCTTTGACACATACAAATAATTCTAGAATTCTTCACATTCTTGTCTACCAGCATAAAATGAAAGAATTTAATCTCACCTTTTGTGCTATTTCAACACATATTTACAAAGAAAACTTTGAATTCTTTCAAGCGTCAAAAGTGTGTATTATATCAGATTATTATATATTCAAATTCTCTGAACTTAAACCCCCTATACCAGTGTTTCCCAACCTCTTTCCCCCCCAGAGATAAAAAAAAGTTAAAAAAATATGACTTTTTAATATTGTAATCCTAATTATTGACTACAAAAGAATTGACTAACTTATTTACCACTAAAGAATAAAACAACTAAATAAATATAAAATTTCCTACTGGCCTAATTAGCTGCTCAAGCACTGCAACTAAAACAGGAATTACTGTGTCAATCACAACTTTCACAGATGCTAATGACAATCAAGTTAAAGTGACTGAGTTAAATCATCCGATGAACCTATTTTTATCTTACTTGATATACATGTTGGTTACCAAGTTGCCATTTAGCAAAATTATATCTAAAATATGGATTCTCATTGTCCAAAAAATATTCTTGCATCTCATACCCACATACCACCAAAACTTTCCCAAGCCTTATTGGGTGGAATCATTGCCCTATGCTCATTCCCAAGATAACTTTATTGTAACAAAGGTTGATGTTAGAATGTTTTCTACCCCCCTCATTTGAACCACTTTGGCTATATGTATCTTCTCCACTTCTTCACTTCTAACTTTACCATTTTCTTTAGAATTATTTTCAAAAATCTTATGCCAATATACATTTTTTTTTTAACTTAGGCTGACTATTCTTGATTGAATATCTTAATTCTGGATGATAAGTTCTTTAAAGCATTTAACTCTGGTACTGTTTGTCTTTATACCAGCTATAAATCTTTAAGATCACCTGGGCTTAGCTCTAGCTTGCATCATTGCAAATGGGATTTCAGCTTTAATCTGACTTCATCGCCACTATTGTAGATTAATGAGTAATGGATATATGTTAAAAAAAAATCTAGGAGGATTACTCTATGAATAACCTTAGAAAATCTAGTAACAAAAATAATGAGTATTTCAATTTAATTTTGTCAGTATGAATGTTATTTAAAATCTACAATAGTCCATCTAATATGTCTTCAGTAGCCACCATAGAAATATCTACATTGACATTTAGATGCTAATAAAACAAAAATGTCTTCTTTTTTGTCATTATTTATGATATTTAGTATTTTCTCAGGTTACATTTTTGTTTAATCACCATTTGCAGCCAATTCAGTATTGATTCAATGATTTTGGTGATGTAGGAGTTGTATATCATAACCCACAACTTTCTCTAGTGTCTCCTGCAGGTCATTAATGCTAGTGGGTCAGGCCTCTTTCACTTTGTTTAGATTATCATTACATGCCAGCCATTAGTCTTGATGGCAATGACACCATCATGCATGAAATATTGGCACTCATAGACTACAAAAAGTCAACAATAGTCATGTAACACTTCAATATAATTAGCCCCTTTCATAGTCACATTCTTTGAAACTAAATTTTAGTCTTTCCTGTCCTTATGTCCACTAATATTACCTCCTGCCTTAATATTATCGTGTTTCATAATCTTAACCTTATACTTTGACTCCTAGTGACACATTTCTGGGACACTGCATGACCTTTGAGGTCCCTCTCACCAGACTGAAGGTACTTACATTACTGAACATTGCCTTCCAGTCATCCAGTCCTGGTATTTCTGATAGAAAATCCTTGAGGATATCAGGGTGCATCTTCAGTGAAGAAGCATCAAAAGCATGAATAACAAAAGTCATGAAAACCATCAAATCAGTGTGCGTTAACCCCACCCCTCGGACCCATGAAGCTTTCCTAACAACAAAATCCCTTCCTCAAAGCTTCCACACCATAAACTAACCTCCCCATCAAACAGCATAATAAAAAAATGCCTGAATGACTCACATTCACCCAACAGATCCTCCCTCCTTCCAACCAGCAGACTGACTAAATCATCAAAACACTGAAAAACTCAACAGCCACATAGGCCCAGACCACATCTCAAATTTACACCTGAAGCTCCTAGGCTCCACTTTGAACCAAGTCTTTACCAAAATATTCAACCACTCATGGCTTCACAAGACTACAACCAAATCCTGATAATCTGGAAAGAGCAACTATTGTCCCAATTCTCAATCCTCCAAAGCACCAAATTAACCAGACAATGTGTGCTTGACAGTAAAATTCACCCAAGAAGCTTCCTCGGATAAATGAGCTTATCATGGCTTTTAGAATTCCTTTTGTTAGTACAAGATATGCCACCATGATCTACTGTTATGCTCCGACGCTTTCATTTCCAGAAGAAACTAAAGATAAGTTTTACCAACAACTAGATAACCTCATATTTGCTATTCTCCAAAATAAAGAAGTTGACCTTTTAAAGATGCTTTATAGTGCTACAGCCTGTGCTTTAAAGACATCATCAAATGCAATTATCTTTTTAAAAATATATATATATATATATATATATATATATATATATATATATATATATATATATATATATATATATATATATATATATATATAATGGTAAATTTAAAAAAAAATACCCTTTTTTTTATAAATCCACCTTGGTGTAATAATTTTCAAAACATGGAACAGCATATAATCTCATTTGCTTCCTGTAACATACCAACCACATAGTATTGTAGTGGGTGTATTTCTTTGTTCATTATCTGTTGGGCTTTCGATATTAGCTTCATCAATAAATTTATCTTTACTATTAGATATATTGAAACTTGATTCATCATTAGCCCTTTTCAGAAATTCAGTAAGATTGTCATCAATACTAACATGGATTGGCCATTGTGAAAAAAAATTAAAGTACATCCACTCACTTTGATTGCTCATTAAAGACTAATTTCATTAAATTGCGGTCATTATTTACACTCAATGGGATGAAAGGCTTGAGTTGCCATCAATTACAAATTTTCATTATCCTTACTTTAGCTACTAAAGTTGTATTACAAAAAAAAAAAACCTTCTTAAAATGTTAATATTCCTTGGTGATTTTAATGTCATAATGGGCTCTTCCCACATTGTTTGGCACATGATTATTGGTAGACATTGAAAAGAAAATACTGAAGGTCTTTCTCTTAGACTTATGTGCTCTCTACGATATCTGCATTACCAAGACCACCTTCCAACTACCGAACAAGCAAAAGATATTGTGGATGCACCGATATCCAGTCATTGTCATCTCATTGACTTTATCACCTGTAAAGCTAATTTATGAGACTTTAAAAAATACAAAAGCTCTCTAAGCGGCTGAATGTTGAACTTATGATCAATGATTTACTTAAGTCAACACTAACTTCAACATTGACCAAATAAATGAGAACTGAAGCTCCTTCACTGTGGTTCTATATTTCACTAATGAAGCTCTAGGCTTCTAATGAGAAACACCAAGACTGGTTCAACTAAAATCATGCAGGTATTATACAAGAACTACTAGCTAGAAATAATCAGGCCCACTCACCCCTTCTGAAAAGCCCACTTGACCCTACACTTCAGAAACCTTACTCTCTGGTGAATGTAGATCCAACGGATCTCAGAGCAAAATGATCATTTAAGATTTTATGATACTGCCAAAGCTACATCTCAAAGCTTGACAGCAACATTGATATTGGCTTATGTTGAAATTGTTAAGGAACAACTGGGTATTATGAATCTTGGGTCAAATACCCGAGTTAGTTACTTACCATGTGAGCTCCATCAACCTTTACTTTACTGACGGCTTTCCAACCCTACCATGGCTTGAGCATCTTAATGATACTCATCTTAATGATACTCCTTTTAATGAATAAGCTTGCAAATCAAAATCATCAAAGCTGATGGCATATCTGCAGAGATCTTTAAGCTAGGAGGCCTTGCAGTAACCTGTCATATCCTTAAGATGATTGAGGTATTTTGGGAGGCTAGCCATATCCATGTCATTGAAAGATCCCATTATTATTATTATGATATACACAGAGGGGAGAAGCAAAGCTGTGTCTGCTAATTATTGGAATATCTTCCTCTCTGACATAGCAACATATTTTCATAGGTTCTTCTTGTGCAATTTCTTAACTTTTAGTGTATTGATCCTTCCTGAAACCGAATGTATGTAGCTTTCAGAAGTACCACAGATGTTATCTTTTGGGCTAGGTTACTCCTAGAAAAAAGGCTAGAGAACAAAGACAAGAACTTTGGATTTATTGATTTGGAAAGGTGTTTGACACGCAGCTGTGAAGTGTGGGTGGGCTTCATATCTGATACATTTGATGTGTCCTTCCCTAGCTTCTGTCTCTCCAAAGAAACAAATGCCTATATAGCTGGTTTTATGCCATTACATGCTGACAAGACAAAGGTGTTCTAATATCTCTGATCATGGATCCTACCTATGGAGGAGCCAAACCTCTTCCTATATTTAAGGTGGGTGACAAGAGTTTGAAGAATAAAAATACCTTGGGATGATCCTCCCCTCCTATGACCTTGAACCCAAGCTCCAGAATTGAATACGATGAACAACAATGATCTTCAGAAGACTCATGTTTACCTCAATAAAGATGAATATCAAGACCAAGGTAAAAGTCTACAGTGCTGACTGTATATCAATCCTTCTCTTTGGCTGTTAGTCTTTCACCCTTTATAGAATTCAAGTCAGCAGACTGGAGACATTCCATAACCAATGCCTCCATTAATCCTTGACATTACTTGAGACACTCTGTGGCAGCAGGGTCGCGACTCCCTCACCAATTCTTCCCACCACCCAGCCAAGGTTCGGTTGGTGGTTCAAAGAGGGGATATTGAGGAGAGAGTTTTTTAACTTTTGATTTTATTTAAAATCTGATAAATAAGGCAGAAATGACTAAATGAATAGCAAACCCTTCACAATCTCTCACTCACTACTCTAGTAACAGTCAATGATGATTTATTTGTCACAGGTGCAGCATATGCAAATTTACTCTTATGATCCACTATCACAACCATCCCTACATACCCTCTTACAATACTCGGAAAAGAGAGACAATCAATTGCTACCATTTCAAAGGGTTCATTCACACTCACTGGTATGGTAACATACACTCTCTGATACTTTTCCTTCTGGCACACTTCACACTTAGTCACTACATCCACACAAATCTTTCTCAAAAAGGGACTAAATATACATCCTTTCATACATTCCCATAATTTATTCTTACCCATATGTCCAAACCTATCATGCACAATCTTAACCATTTCAATCGTGCCACACACAGAAAACACCAGAATATATACATCATCATCTATACATTGCACAAAATACACTAAACCCTTGCCTCCTACAAAATTTCCAGCAAACCTTCTAAACTCTCTTAATATGCATCTCCATTTATTCACAGAAACACTGGTCATCATGCTATCTTTCAATTCATGTACCATCAGACATGACTCTTGCATGCTCTCTATATCTACAGCAGTCAACAGCTCTTCACTCAAATCGACACCTGCCACTCCTACAAATCCAGTTGAACCTACAAGCTCACTGTAAATTTCCAACTGTTACACCATCTTTCACTAAATATTCATTACATACATCCACTGAAATTCTATTCTTACACAGAAAATCAATTGTAAACAGAAAACAATATGGTAACTCCTTCTTGATTAACACAAGAAATTCATGCAATATGTCATTCAACTTCCCCATGCTTACAGCCAAACTCACTTCCTCTCATGCCATAATACGTCCACTTTTGAGTCCACTTATCAAAACTGTCACACCTTTTCTTGAAACATTCCAACTCATATTATCAACATCACGCACAACTTTTGCATTCACCAAGGAAATTTGCGCACCTGTATCAATCATTCCACAATACCTCTTCCCATTCATAGTCATGGTAACTTGCACTCTCTCTTCAAGTCCATGCTCACATATTACATTTAACACTTCTGTCTGTTAAACAAACACTTCTGCAGCATCTAAACCTTCATCTTCACTAACAGGAACAATTTCTTTGCAAACATCATCAATCTCTCTTCTTACATAATTCTTCTTCTCAATCAACCAATTATAATGCACACCACTCAAACATTGCAAATGCAACTCACATCCATTCTCTCAGTCTACACCTTTACCATGATACATCACTGTCTTCTCCACACCATAATGCACATATACTCTCACACCAAACAGCTTACTCACTATCACTAACACTTCCTGAAACATCATCACGCTTGGCATACACATACTTCTCAACTCTTTTTTTAACCTACATGAATTTTTCCATTCCCAATTGCTCTGGTCTTCTACACGCTTCTTTCATAACCACCTTTTGCAACGCATTCACACTTTCTGCCAGCTTATCTTGCTTTTCCTTCTTTGTCTGGCCACGACCCATTCATACAATACCACAGGCACTTAATTAAATAGACAAACTGGTCAAGATATAACTACAGCACTGAAAACACAAAGTACCTGATAGTGCTTTGCCCAACCTTCAAACCCCTCTTTCAAATGCACAATGTTTTGTTAGTCAGAGACTCTGGTTGATCCATCCCACTGCATTGTAGGCTTTTCTAGGGGATGCAGTCTGCCATGATACAAGTTAAGTTGACCTAAAAAGTAATATAATTATTCAAACATCTCTTCCAGTGATTCTTTTAAGAATATAGCTGTAGATTCTTGAGTAGCAGATGAATTAGATGTATTAGCTCTGGCCTTCAAAGATTTGTTCACTTTCAACTCTTATAACAGATAACTTTCTGTGCCCTTCTCTATAAATGATAATTCTAAGAAAAGTTTTTACAATATTGATATTATGCTTCTTAGTTTAAAAATTTCAATGCTTTCATCTTTGTAAACATTCCCAACTCATTGCTAAAGTAGATATCCTCTTATTATTTTAATTTTTAAGGGTATTGTTTGTAGGATATCTTGTCTTCTAAATTTATTTGTATTTTGCTTGAATGTATATATGTATTTTTTTCTTTTAAAATTCAAGAGCTTTGTTGTATTAAGGTTCCTTGTATAGGCAAGAAAATGCTTATTGTTTTATTTACAAATGTCCAAATTATTGAGTTTTTATTTTAGGGAATTTGTATTCTTAGTGGAAGTACCATCATTTAATCATTTTTCCTTAATAAATATCAGGAATATATCAGTATTGCTTTCTTTGTGTGGTTGGTATGCATCAGATAGCATACAGAGAAAAGGAGATATGGAAATGCAATTTCCCAGGCTAGCAGCACCTAATCCAGGCTTAGTGGCCTTTTATTTATAATGTGCCAGAAAATGGTATTGATATTTTTCCCACCTAATTTGACTATTAACTATTCATTTTCAAGGGGGTACCCAAAAGAAACTGGAATTTCACCATTTTATTCATTGGTTTTTAGACATCAACACTCTTGTCACCTTCAAAATACTCTCCATTTGAATTAATGCACTGGTCCAGATACATTTTCCAGCGTTTGAAATACTCCCGGAACTCTTGCAAAGTGATGCCTTGCAACGCCTCTGTCATTTTCTTCTTCAACTCTTCCACGTCGCTTTCCCTTGAGGACACTTTTCATTCGGGGAAACAAGAAAAAGTCAACACAGAGTGAGATCTGGTGAATAAGGAGGGTGGGTAATTTTGGTCATGCCACTTTTAGTCTAAAACTGTCTCACACTCATGGCAGCATACACATGTGCATTATCATGATACACCCCCCCCCCTCTCAATTTAACCACAGGTTGGGGCATTTCCATCGCACTCTGTCCTGCAAATGCTTGGAACTTCAAATAAAAAGTTTGATTAACAGTTTGGCCAGAAGGAACAAATTCCTTGTGGACAATCCCTTTTGCATTGAAGAAACAAATCAACATCGTCTTGACATTGAATTTCCTTTAATGCATTTTGGGGGGTTGTGGTGAGGTTGAATGCTTCCATTGACTTGATTGCTGCTTTGTTACCAAGTTGTAGCCACCAGTGATAATAACCTTTGTAAAAAGATCTGATCAACTTCTAACTATTCTTTCAGTTTGTGACACGCATTTATTTGTGACTGCTTCTGATCTTTTGTGAGCAAGTGGGGCACAAATTATTTTTGCAACTCATTTCATTCCCAATTCCTTGCTCAAAATTCTTTGGCAGGAGCTCTAGGACACACCAGACAAATCAACAAGTTTGTCAATTGTTCAGTGACAATCTTCCAAGATGAGTTCATAAATTTTCATGGTTTTTGTCCATTCTGGTGGTTGACAGTCAGCCCGAACAAGGTTTGTCTTCAAGTGACAAGCGACCATTCTTAAAGCATGAGAACCCCTCATAAAATTGTCTTGCTAATGGCAGTGTCCTTGTAGGCTGTTTGAAGCATGACAACTGTTTCAGCTGCCCTTTTTCCCAGCAGATAACAGAATTTCACAGAAGCATTCTGTTCCTTTGCTTCACCATTGCAAAACCCTGCAAACCAAATGGCAAACTAATGCCTAAGGGTCAGATTCAAATGCTCCTAGTAGCGGAAGCCTGAATTACAAGGGGACTGTCCTGCAGAGAATGATTCCAGTTACTTTTGGGTACACCCTCATATATATATTTTTTAGTAATATCTTTACCAATGCATTATATCTTTAGTCTCATACAATATTGTGAGCTTTTGTATTTTACTTATGAATGTGTTACTATGAGAATTCTAAAACTGCTTATGCTAATGTGAAAGAGTCATGCTAAGAAGAGTTATAAACAAGTTTGGAAAATAAAGAAAAAATAAAATTGAGTTAAAGTAGCTTACAAATATTAGAGAGGGTTGAACCTAAATTAGCCTTATTCTTGATAAGGCCTACCATGTATAAACTTTTATGGCTCCTTGTAGGTTCCAATGAATTGTTTGTTTATTCAAACAATAGTTTAAATAATGTTAAGCTCATCAGTTCTGATGCATGGACAAAGGAATGCCATAGGAAGTACTAATTGTCAAAGTTATTTCTCTTGGATAAATGTGGAAATATTTAGGTATAGCTATGATGTTATTTAATATAAAGTATATAAGCCATGTTTTTTCTTAGTCTTTACTATATTTCCAGATCTGTGAAAACTGTTTTGATTAGCTCCCTGTTTACCTTGTTTTTTACTTACATCATACTGCCATTGACATATCATTACACCCCTGCAGTTCAGCGTCACCTTGTATTTTTGCCATTTGGTAGGTTTCAGTTTATTATATTTTATCTAAAAATGAAGTATATTTCTTTTCTCAAATTAGTCCAGCTGCCTCAGGTGTTTAAGTTGCCTCTAATGTTATAAAAATAAGTCATTCAGATAATTTTATTTTCACTATGCTGATATATTTTTTCTAAAGGTTTGAAAAATTCAAAATTGGCTTTCACTTATGGATGAAAGTGCAAATATTATATAGTAAACCCTTGATATAATGAACTATATGGGGCGGGGGGGGGGCCATTCATTAAAGCCGATGGGCATTAAAAGCAATGGAAATAATGAACCAAGTTTGTTATGGATATGTAATACGTATGTAATTACTAATAAAGTTAAGTGGACTACACAACATAGTATTGATACAAACTTTGCACTGTAGGAGACATGTGACACACCAACACTCACTTAGGCTGGTCGTAACACTTGCCTGTTAAACCCGATGGAGTTTGGCCAGGAAATTTGGTTTGTTATATCCGAAATTCATTATATCGAGGGTTTACTCTATATGTCAAAATATTTTATAGTAAATGTGCTACTGAGTACTCACCTCTACAAATTTATAACAAACTTGGTAATGTTTTATTGTAGAAAACAAACCATATTAGATGTCACAAAATCTATTGGACAAGTTTAATTTTAAATGTAGTTTTAGGTGGAGATGTTATACTTCCATTCATCAAGCTCTCCCCCGTAAGGGGCGCGGCGATTTGCCATCCTGGCCGCCGTGCTGACGGGATCCAGCGCCCCGTCCGGCCCCAGCTTAGCCTCTCTTCCTTCCTTCAGATAGCCTGTATTCCTATCCTACCTCGTCGCTTTTCATACAACCTCTCCCACAACTTTCTCTGGTCAGCCTCTAATTTCACAGGGTAGAAGCTGACCTTCTTCTCAGCCAATCGTCCCGGATCGGGGCTGAGGGGGGAGGGGACAATGTCCCCTAACCCCTGAGCTCCGGTCTGGGGTGGTTGGCTTTTAACAACCTGCTTCATCCCCACCCATACCTTCCTCACATCCCTTTTCCTCTCGTCTTCAAAATCTATCCGTTTTACGCCGTGTTCAAGGTGGAGCCGCCATGCCGAAGGACTGCCAGGCCACCAGGCGGGAGGGGTGGTCCCAAATGGCGGCGCCTGGCTCTGCCGGGCCTGTAAGCACCTCTTGCAGTGCGGGCTACTGCAAGAGGTGGTGAGCGATTGCGTCCCGTAAAACAAAGAGGGTCACCATGCCCAATGATGAAAAAAAAAAACATCTCCCCTTAATTCCCCCTATAACAACAATGGAGCCGCCCTCGTGCAGCTCCACAGAAAAGATGGAGGTCCCCCCCCCTGTGCTTGCGCAGGGGACCCTCCATACCTCTTTAACCGGAGAGGAGGCTTACTCCTCTCCTACGCCTACGGGTGTAGGGGACTCCCCCTCACCCCCTTCTCTGGAGGTGCTTTCGGGCACCTCCCTATCTCCAGCGGCAGTCCCTCCTACGCTTTCTAAGGGGACTGCCAAGAAAGCCAGCAGGCAGCCCATTGCCGACCGCCCCTCGTACAAGCAGCTCGGTAGGGCAAACCCCCTTAGGGGGGAGAGGGAAGCCAGGCCCCTTCGGTCGCTTCCCTCAAAAGACCTGCTGGCAAAAATATTAAACCTTGCCGGGGTCAAGGCCTGTGCCTCCCCACTAAAGACTTATGACGCTGCCAAGGGGACCTGCGATGTCCTGGGAGGGGATGGCCAACTGGAGGCCCCTCCTGTGATAGACATGGTCCTTGAGGAAAACCAGCCTCAGAAGGTAGGGCCTTCCATGGGGGGGAATCCGGGCTTGGTGCCAAGCACCGAACCCGAATCCGCCCCTATGCAAGGTCCTCATCAAACGGCTGTGGATTCTCAGGCAGGACAAGGAGGGGAGGGATCTCCTCCGGATGAATCCCCTGCGCCCACCGGGACCTTCTCCATTTCAGAGAAGGACCTGGCTGAGGCCGGTCCATCTGGCCTGGGGGCTTCTACCGGCGGGGGTGAAAAGCGGGTTCATTCCCCGCCCTCCTCTCCTAAAAAGAAGAAAAAGACAAGAAAGACGAAAAAGACTCGGGGCTCCTCTCCATCCGCGGGGGCTGCGGGGACGGATGGGTCTGCTGCCACTTTGGTAGGCGACCAAGCCAAGATCGGCACATCCGGCCCCTCTACCCCCTCGTGTGCGGAGCCCCTGACTAAGACCAAGAGTGCACAGGGCGGAGCCTCGATGACATCGGGGCCCCTGATTCAGAGGTTACCTGGCGTTTTCGAGCCCGCTGGCTTCAAACGCTTCCTCGTTATTCGCTCCACTGATGGCACCATGTTGTCCAAGGGCAACATGATCCATCAGAGGAGAGGATTAGCTAGTGCAATTGGTAGAGAGCCGAAGGTAACCCGTTTCTCGGACGGGAGCCTTCTGGCGAATGCGGCGAATCCCGCCGAGGCGGCCAAGATAAGTGCTCTTCGGACACTTCATGGCACCCCGGTGAGTGTGACGCCGCACTCTACCATGAACTTTGTAAAAGGAGTAGTTTATGCGAGGGAACTCGTTGACTACTCCATAGAAGACATCACCCTAGAGCTGGCCGACCATGGGGCGGTCAAGGTCGAACGTGTGATGAGAAAACAGGGAGGGGCCTCGAGACCCACCCCTACACTCTTCATCACGTTCGACTGTGACAAGCTCCCTGAGTCGGTGCGTGCCGGTTGGTACCGCTACCGCGTAAAGGCATTCGTGCCACTGCCGCGGCGGTGCTATTACTGTCACCGCTTCGGCCACACGAATCGATCATGTAGACGTGCAAAATCGGGGTCACCCGAAGTCTGTGTAAATTGCTCCAAGGTCGCACACGATAAGTCCAAATCGTGTGTGGCCAAGTGTGTCAATTGCGGAGAGCCGCACCCTGCTTCTTCGAAGCAATGTGGTGCATATCTCCTTGAGAAAGAAATCCTGGCCATTCAGGCCCAGGATCGACTCTCATTCCGCGAGGCTAAGGACTTGGTCCTGGCGCGCCCGGCTCTGCCTGGGACGTCATATGCCTCAATAGTTAGAAAAGCACCCTCTGCTCCTGGCCCATCCAGGCCAATGAGCACGGTTGTTTCCGCGCCCATTCGGAGCCCTTCTGCGGGCTCTACTACACCCGGGCGCTCCCCTGGTAGAGCTGGCGGCAAAAAGGGTTCACACCCAGCCCCGGCTAATACCAGGGCTCCCCCCTCTTCCCCCAGCGTGACCGTTTCCCGTAAGGCGAAACGGCCACGCGCCTCCACAGAGTCGTTAGACTCACAGGAGGCAACACCCCTGAAGATGGTCGCTAGGCCATCTTCCGGGGTTCCTAAAGCTGTTCCCCGAAAGGAGGACAGCAACAAAGGAGCTTCGGCCCCTTCGCCCACGCCCCGAGGTGGAGCGAGTGGCTCGGAGACGGTGGTTCCTCGAAAAGAGGGCCCCCCGCCTCCCAAGCCGCAACGCCCGCCTAAGGTTTCGAGGCGGAGGGAGGAAAAGACTCGCATGGCGAGCCCAACCTCCCCCAATAAGTCCTCGAAGGCGACAGCGCCTTCAGCGCTTTGTCCGGCCAACAGCGCCCGGGGTTCTGCCCCCGGGAAGCGTACGGCCATTCCCGTGAGGGTCTTCAATTCGAGGAGGGCCCCCGCGTCTCCTCCGAGCTAGGCCTGGAGGGCATATTCCTTCAATGGAATTGCCGTGGACTCCGGGCCAACTGGGAGGAGCTGTGGAGGCTCGTCTCGTCCCGTTCCCCGTTAGCTATTTTTTTGCAGGAGACCATGCTAGGCGCGTGCCCGCTGCCTGCCCTCCCGGGGTATAAGGGTCTTGCGACCCCACCACCGCGGGATGGCCGGGCTGGGGGATGCGCGGTTTACACCCGGCATGATGTCTCCGTTCTTCCTTTCTCTTGAGATACCTCCTTTCAGGCAGTGGCTGTGCAGCTGCACCTGGATAGGAGGTATACTATCATTTCTGCGTACATTCCACCGTCAGCTGACTTCGACGCGGGGGACTTCCGCCGCGTCGTGGCACGGTTGCCGAGGCCCTATCTCTTGCTTGGAGATCTGAACGGCAGGCATCCTCTCTGGGGAGATTACTCCATAAATCCCAGGGGACAAGTCCTTGCCGATCTGATCGAAGAGCTTGAGATGGGTGTCCTAAACGTGGATGAGTTTACGCATCACTGTCCGAGAACCGCTTCATTTTCTTGCCTTGACCTATCTTTGTGCTCTTCAGATGCACAGCCTGATTTTGATTGGGGGGTGGTCGATGACCTCCATGGTAGTGATCACTTTCCCATTCAAATATCATTTTCAGGGCAACTGCCGCCTGAGAGACCACCTCGGTGGTGCTTGGCGCGGGCGCGGTGGCCTGCATTTCAGGAAATGACTGAATTCTCTATCTCAGTCGAGGAGTTTAGGTCGGTAGATGAGGCCGTTGAGTTCTTCTCCGGCAACCTCATCGCCGTAGGCCTGACTACTATTCCTAGGACGTCTGGCCGTTTTGCACGCCGACCACTCCCATGGTGGTCGGCTGAGTGTGAGACGGCCCTCAAACAGAAGCGTTATGCCTACATGCGCTATAAGCGCCGCCCGAACGATTTCACTGTCGCTGAATTTCGTCGGGCTAGGGCTAGGTTCCGGTATATTTCGAAGCACGCCCGCCGCTCTTCTTGGCGGGCATACGTGTCTTCACTTAACGGGAAGACCCCTTTAGCTGAGGTGTGGAAGCGAGTCAAAAGGATTTGGGGCAAGTTCTCGCAGGACCCCCCTCCCGTTCTCCAGGAGAATGGGACCGCAATCTCGGACCCCGCGTCCGTGGCGGAATCCTTAGCGACCGCTTTTTCCGCATTCTCTAGCCGTGATGCTGCTCCGCCAGCATTCAATGCACGTCGTGATGTCGCGGAAGGCCGCCGGCTGGACTTTACCTCCAGAGGCGGAGAACCCTTCAACGACAAGTTTACTGTGAGTGAGTTGCGTTCCGCTCTCGCTTCGTGCGCGGACACCGCCCATGGTCCGGACGATGTCCCGTACGCCATGCTTCGACACCTGGGTGAGCGAGGCATGGCCTTTCTGTTAGATTTGTTCAACAGGATCTGGGTGGAAGGTCTTCTCCCAGACTCCTGGCAAATCGCTACTGTGCTCGCCTTTCGCAAACTGGGGAGAGAGCACTCTACTCCGACCGGTTTCCGCCCAATCTCTCTAACCTCTTGCGTGTGCAAGTTGATGGAGAAATTGGTAAATGTTAGATTAGCCTATTTCCTGGACAGCGGAGGCCATCTGTCTTCTGCACAGTGCGGCTTCCGTAAGTTCCACTCCACGTCGGATGCTCTGCTCCGACTGGAAAGTGCCGTCTGCGAGGCTTTCCTTCGTAGACAGCACTACGCCACGGTGTTTTTCGATCTGGAGAAGGCCTATGATACCGCATGGCGATACGGTATCATGGAGACTCTCCACACGATGGGGGCGAGGGGACGCCTCCCAATTTTTATATCTGAATTTTTGCGAGATCGTCGATTCCGCGTACGGGTGGGGGGAGCCCTCTCCGGCCCAAAGGAGCAGGAAGAGGGTGTCCCGCAGGGAAGTGTCCTCAGTGTCACACTCTTTGCCCTGAGCATCAACGGCATCACCTCGGTGCTGCCGGAAGATGTTCTCGCTACGCTCTACGTGGACGACCTTTCGATCTCTTTTGGCGCGGCCCAGATGCCAACTCTGGAGCGTCGACTCCAACAGGCATTGAACCGCGTCTCTCACTATGCCGAAGCGCACAGGTTTCGGTTTTCTTTGGCCAAGACTAAGGTGGTGCACTTCTGCCGCCATCCACG
Organism: Ceratothoa steindachneri; assembly: GCA_963969495.1. Lineage (NCBI taxonomy): Eukaryota > Metazoa > Arthropoda > Malacostraca > Isopoda > Cymothoidae > Ceratothoa > Ceratothoa steindachneri. Next base: position 59,480,438 of record OZ018318.1, read on the forward strand.
GCTTCACCCCGACCCAGATTTGTTTCTTAATGGGGTGCGCCTGGATGTGGTTGAGTCGCACCGTTTCCTTGGTCTTGTATTCGACCGACGCCTCACCTGGGAGGCTCATATTCGCAGCCTTAGGGTCTCTTGTACCCGCGCCATGGACATTCTCCGTTCCGTGACGTTCAGCGCTTGGGGCGCTGATAGGGCTACCGCCTTACTTTTTTATCGATCCTTTGTTCGCTCGAAGCTCGACTACGGATGCGAGTTTTATGCATCCGCAGCCGAGCGTTTATTGCGGAAGGTGGATTCGATCCACCACACCGGCCTTCGCCTTGCGACCGGTGCCTTCCGCACTTCCCCCATTGAGAGCCTGTTGGTCGATGCTGGGGAGATGCCACTCGCTCTGCGCCGCGAGCCCAGCGCCTCCCTCAGTCGCCAACAGCTCTCACTGCATCCGCAGCTGATCTCGATGGTGCCTATGCCGCCGAGAGACGCCAGTCATACCCTAAGCCCTTTGGGTTTAGGGCCAGGAAACTCCTTCGAGAGGTAGATATAGCTCTCGGGCCGGTGGCGCCCCTGGTTCTGCCCAGGACGCCACCCTGGAGGGTACCACATTTGGCTATTTGTCGCCACGCCTCTGCTCCCAAAGCTTGTACTGCGCCGGGAGTATTGCGTTCGACCTTTTTGGAGCACACATCGTGTCACGCTGGTACCGTGCCAGTGTATACGGATGGCTCCAAGTCCCAAGAGGGGGTCGGCTTCCACGCCGTATCCCCTCTGTTTGAAGTCAGCGGGGCTCTACCAGGCGCTGCGTCTGTCTTCACGGCCGAGCTGGTGGCAATACACCACTCAGTACGGGAGATTACGCGACGTGCCCGGTTCGGAGACCGGATTGTGATCTATAGCGACTCACAAAGCGCACTGAGTGCTCTCGGGGCATTGGAATCTCCGCATCCCCTGGTTCGCGATATCCGTGACGCCACGGTTTTGGCGAGCCGGGCAGATGTCGAGATTATCTTCTGCTGGGTTCCTGGACATGTAGGAATTGCGGGGAATGAGCGCGACGATGAGGGCGCCAAAGAGTCCGCGAGGACTCTGCGACCGGACCAGCGTTTCGCTCTTCCTCACACCGACTACATGGCAGGAATACGGGCAGCTCTTCGGACTGCTTGGCAAAGAAGATGGGAGACGGTCGAAGGGAACTTAAAGTTGCGTGCCATTGCGCCGCGACTGTTCCCATGGACCTATCCCCCAATGCCGCGGCGGCTTCAGGTTGCTTTCTGTCGTCTCCGAATCGGACACACTCGTGTGACGCATCGCTATCTGATGGAGCGCTCGCCTGCGCCCTATTGCAACGACTGCGTCGTCCCCCAGACTGTTCGGCACATTCTTGTCGAATGTCCCAGTCTGGGTGATCTTCGCGCACGACACCTGTCCCGGTACCGGGATGGGCGGGGTCGCTACCGCCTGTCCCTTGTTCTCGGGATGAGTGCGTGTACTTTGACTGGTGGACTTATTGACTTTTTGGGGGAGGCCGGCCTTCTCCCTTTTATTTAACGCGATTTAATTGTTGTTGTTTTTGTAATTGTTTTGTTATTGCTTTGTTATTGTTATTCCTTTTTATTGTTTTCTGTTTAATTTTTTAAAGTAGCCTAAATTAGGCTGTTTGTTTACGGCAACTTATGCCTTAGTCGGCAGTCGCCAGATAGCCCCTTAATTAAAAAAAAAAAAAAAAAATTCATCAAGCTCTCAGTCAAAATGTTGAAAGATAAGCATAGATAAAGAGGAATTTATGAAAAGATATGAAACTTGGAAGATTAAATATTGGAGGAGGCTTATGTAAATTGTTGTAAATAAACATTTAGGCACCTCAACTTATGAACATAATTTAGTCTATGAGTGTTATTCTTTTATTATTTTTAATCATATAAAAATAAATAATATTTTTTATTGGTTCTTTGCTATATCTCATTTGAGGCAAAAACTTGCTCACTGCTTGAGTATTGAGTCAGTTCCCCTCCGCCCCTTCTTATACATGCATAGACACTATCAGGTTAAAATTTCAAATAAATACAATAATTTTACTTTATTGTGGGATCCATAGTATATGATGGTCACTTATCTCTCAAAGCATATGTTTGCTAATATCTGAAATCCTCTCATGCTTTCTTTGTAATCTTCATCACAGCTCCCACTTTGATTACAATAGTTTTGAGATTGCTATACTCTTTCATTACCTCCATCCTTCATTACTGTAAGACCTTGCTAGATTCTTTGCTTCCACTCTGACTGCCTCAACTTGTTCAAAACTTTGTAGCCTGTGTTCTTCTCCACTAGCAACATTTCTCGCATTTAACCCTCTTCTCTGCAAACTGTATTGGCTACCCATTTGATCCAAAAACCACCTTCAAGACCCTCCTTCTACCTACAAGATCATAAATGCACTGGTACCCTCCTATCTGTCTTCCTCCTATGTCCCCCGTAAGGGCCGCGGCGATTTGCCATCCTGGCCGCCGTGCTAACGGGATCCAGTGCTCCCTCCGGTCCCAGCTTAGTCTCTCTTCCTTCCTTCAGATAGCCTGTATTTATCTCCTACTTTGTCGCTTTTCATACAACCTCTCCCACAACTTTCTCTGGTCAGCCTCTAATTTCACAGGGTAGATGCTGACCTTCTTCTCAGCCAACCGTCGCGGATTGGGGCTGAGGGGGGAGGGGACATTGTTCCCTAACCCCTCAGCTCCGGTTCGGGATGTGTTTTTTTTTAACAACCTGCTTCATCCCCACCCATACCTTCCTCACATCCCCTTTCCTCTCCCCTTCACATTCTATCAATTTTACGCTGTGTCCAAGGTGGAGCCGCCATGCCGATGGACTGCCAGGCCACCAGGCGGGAGGGGTGGTCCCGAATAGCGGCGCCTGGCTCTGCCGGGCTTGTAAGCACCTCTCGCAGTGCGGGCAACTGCGAGAGGTGATGAGCTATTGCGTCCCATATTAAAAAGAGGGTCACCATGCCCATGTATGACAAAAAAAACAAAAAACAACCCCCAACTTTCCCAAGAAAATCAACGGAGCCACCCTCGGGCAGCTCCACCGAGAAAATGGAGGTCCGCCCCCTTGTGCTTGCGCAAGGGACCCTCCATAATTCTTTAACCGGAGAGGAGGCTTACTCCTCTCCTACGCCTACGGGTGTAGGGGACTCCCCCTCACCCCCTTCTCTGGAGGTGCTTTCGGGCACCTCCCTATCTCCAGCGGCAGTCCCTCCTTTGCTTTCTAATGGGACTGCCAAGAAAGCCAGCAGGCAGCCCATTGCCGACCGCCCCTCGTACAAGCGGCTCGGTAGGGCAAACCCCCTTAGGGGGGAGAGGGAAGCCAGGCCCCTTCGGTCGCTTCCCTCAAAAGACCTGCTGGCAAGAATTTTAGACCTTGCTGGGGTCAAGGCCTGTGCCTCCCCACACAAGACTGGCGACACTGCCAAGGGGACCTGCGATGTCCTGGGAGGGGATGGCCAACTGGAGGCCCCTCCTGTGATAGACATGGTCCTTGAGGAGACCCAGCCTCAGATGGTAGGGCCTTCCATGGGGGGGAATCCGGGCTCGGCGCCAAGCACCGAACCCGAATCCGCCCCTATGCAAGGTCCCCCTCAAACGGCCGAGGGCTCCGAGGCAGTAAAAGGAGGGGAGGGATCTCCTCCGACAGATGCCCCTACGACTACCAGGACCTTCTCCATTTCGGAGAGGGACCTGGCTGAGGCCGGCCCATCTGGCATGGGGGCTTCTGCCGGCGGAGGTGAGAAGCGGGTTCATTCCCCGCCCTCCTCTCCTAAAAAGAAAAACTAAAAAGACGAAACAGACTCGGGGCTCCTCTCCATCCGCGGGGGCTGCGGGGACGGATGGGTCTGCTACCACTTTGATAGGTGACCAAGCCAAGATCGGCACATCCGGCCCCTCTACCCCCTCGTGTGCCGAGTCCCTGACTAAGACTAACACCAAGAATGCACAGGGCGGAGCCTCGATGACATCGGGGCCCCTGATTCAGAGGTTACCTGGCGTTTTCGAGCCCGCTGGCTTCAAACGCTTCCTCGTTATTCGCTCCACTGATGGCACCATGTTGTCCAAGGGCAACATGATCCATCAGAGGAGAGGATTGGCTAGTGCAATTGGTAGAGAGCCGAAGGTAACCCGTTTCTCGGACGGGAGCCTTCTGGCGAATGCGGCGAATCCCGCCGAGGCGGCCAAGATAAGTGCTCTTCGACACTTCATGGCACCCCGGTGAGTGTGACGCCGCACTCTACTATGAACTTTGTGAAAGGAGTAGTTTATGCGAGGGAACTCGTTGACTACTCCATTGAGGACATCACCCTAGAGCTGGCCGACCATGGGGCGGTCAAGGTCGAACGTGTGATGAGAAAACACAGAGGGGCCTCGAGACCCACCCCTACACTCTTCATCACGTTCGACTGTGACAAGCTCCCTGAGTCGGTGCGTGCCGGTTGGTACCTCTACCGCGTGAAGGCATTCGTGCCACTGCCGCGGTGGTGCTATTACTGTCACCGCTTCGGCCATACGAATCGATCATGTAGACGTGTAAAATCGGGGTCACCCGAAGTCTGTGTAAATTGCTCCAAGGTCGCACACGATAAGTCCAAATCGTGTGTGGCCAAGTGTGTCAATTGCGGAGAGCCGCACCCTGATTCTTCGAAGCAATGTGGTGCATATCTCCTTGAGAAAGAAATCCTGGCCGTTCAGGCCCAGGATCGACTCTCATTCCGCGAGGCTAAGGACTTGGTCCTGGCGTGCCCGGCTCTGCCTGGGACGTCATATGCCTCAATAGTTAGAAAAGCACCCTCTGCTCCTGGCCCATCCAGGCCAACGAGCATGGTTGTTTCCGCGCCCATTCGGAGCCTTTCTGCGGGCTCTACTACACGTGGGCGCTCCCCTGGTAAAGCTGGCGGCCAAAAGGGTTCACACCCAGCCCCGGCTAAAACCAGGGCTCCCCCCTCTTCCCCCAGCGTGACCGTTTCCCGTAAGGCGAAACGGCCACGCGCCTCCACAGAGTCGTTAGACTCACAGGAGGCAACACCCTTGAAGATGGTCGCTAGGCCATCTTCCAGGGTTCCTAATGCTGTCCTCCGAAAGGAGGACAGCAACAAAGGAGCTTCGGCTCCTTCGTCCACGCCCCGAGGTGGAGCGAGTGGCTCGGAGACGGTGGTTCCTCGAAAAGAGGGCCCCCCGCCTCCCAAGCCGCAACGCCCGCCTAAGGTTTCGAGGCGGAGGGAAGAAAAGACTCGCATGGCGAGCCCAACCTCCCCCAATAAGTCCTCGAGGGCGACAGCGCCTTCAGCGCCCGGGGCTCTGCCCCCGGGTAGCGTACGGCCATTCCCGTGAGGGTCTTCAGTTCGAGGAGGGCCCCCGCGTCTCCTCCGAGCTAGGCCTGGAGGGCATATTCCTTCAATGGAATTGCTGTGGACTCCGGGCCAACTGGGAGGAGCTGCGGAGGCTCGTCTCGTCCCGTTCCCCGTTAGCTATCTTTTTGCAGGAGACCATGCTAGGCGCGTGCCCCCTGCCTGCCCTCCCGGGGTATAAGGGTCTTGAGACCCCACCACCGCGGGATGGCCGGGCTGGGGGATGCGCGGTTTACACCCGGCATGATGTCTCCATTCTTCCTTTCTCTTTAGATACCTCCTTTCAGGCAGTGGCTGTGCAGCTGCACCTGGATAGGAGGTATACTATCATTTCTGCGTACATTCCACCGTCAGCTGACTTCGACGCGGGGGACTTCCGCCGCGTCGTGGCACGGTTGCCGAGGCCCTATCTCTTGCTTGGAGATCTGAACGGCAGGCATCCTCTCTAGGGAGATTACTCCATAAATCCCAGGGGACAAGTCCTTGCCGATCTGATCGAAGAGCTTGAGATGGGTGTCCTAAACGTGGATGAGTTTACGCAGCACTGTCCGAGAACCGCTTCATTTTCTTGCCTTGACCTATCTCTGTGCTCTTCGGATGCACAGCCTGATTTTGATTGGGGGGTGGTCGATGACCTCCATGGTAATGATCACTTTCCCATTCAAATATCATTTTCAGGGCAACTGCCGCCTGAGAGACCACCTCGGTGGTGCTTGGCGCGGGCGCGGTGGCCTGCATTTCAGGAAATGACTGAATTCTCTATCTCAGTCGAGGAGTTTAGGTCGGTAGATGAGGCCGTTGAGTTCTTCTCCGGCAACCTCATCGCCGTGGGCCTGACTACTATTCCTAGGACGTCTGGCCGTTTTGCACGCCGACCACTCCCATGGTAGTCGGCCGAGTGTGAGACGGCCCTCAAACAGAAGCGTTATGCCTACATGCGCTATAAGCGCCGCCCGAACGATTTCACTGTCGCTGAATTTCGTCGGGCTAGGGCTAGGTTCCGGTATATTTCGAAGCACGCCCGCCGCTCTTCTTGGCAGGCATACGTGTCTTCACGTAACGGGAAGACCCCTTTAGTTGAGGTGTGGAAGCGAGTCAAAAGGATTCGGGGCAAGTTCTCGCAGGACCCCCCTCCCGTTCTCCAGGAGAATGGGACCGCAATCTCTGACCCCGCGTCCGTGGCGGAATCCTTAGCGACCGCTTTTTCCGCATTCTCTAGCCGTGATGCTGCTCCGCCAGCATTCAATGCACGTCGTGATGTCGCGGAAGGCCGCCGGCTGGACTTTACCTCCAGAGGCGGAGAACCCTTCAACGACAAGTTTACTGTGAGTGAGTTGCGTTCCGCTCTCGCTTCGTGCGCGGACACCGCCCATGGTCCGGACGATGTCCCGTACGCCATGCTTCGACACCTGGGTGAGCGAGGCATGGCCTTTCTGTTAGATTTGTTCAACAGGATCTGGGTGGAAGGTCTTCTCCCAGACTCCTGGCAAATCGCTACTGTGCTCGCCTTTCGCAAACTGGGGAGAGAGCACTCTACTCCGACCGGTTTCCGCCCAATCTCTCTAACCTCTTGCGTGTGCAAGTTGATGGAGAAATTGGTAAATGTTAGATTAGCCTTTTTCCTGGACAGCGGAGGCCATCTGTCTTCCGCACAGTGCGGCTTCCGCAAGTTCCACTCCACGTCGGATGCTCTGCTCCGACTGGAAAATGCCGTCTGCGAGGCTTTCCTTCGTAGACAGCACTACGCCACGGTGTTTTTCGATCTGGAGAAGGCCTATGATACCGCATGGCGATACGGTATCATGGAGACTCTCCACACGATGGGGGCGAGGGGACGCCTCCCAATGTTTATATCTGAATTTTTGCGAGATCGTCGATTCCGCGTACGGGTGGGGGGAGCTCTCTCCGGCCCAAAGGAGCAGGAAGAGGGTGTCCCGAAGGGAAGTGTCCTCAGTGTCACACTCTTTGCCCTGAGCATCAACGGCGTCACCTCGGTGCTGCCGGAAGGTGTTCTCGCTACTCTCTACTTTGACGACCTTTCGATCTCTTTTGGCGCGGCCCAGATGCCAACTCTGGAGCGCCGACTCGAACAGGCATTGAACCGCGTCTCTCGCTATGCCGAAGCGCACAGGTTTCGGTTTTCTTTGGCCAAGACTAAGGTGGTGCACTTCTGCCGCCATCCACGGCTTCACCCCGACCCAGATTTGTTTCTTAATGGAGTGCGCCTGGATGTGGTTGAGTCGCACCGCTTCCTTGGTCTTGTATTCGACCGACGCCTCACCTGGGAGGCTCATATTCGCAGCCTTAGGGTCTCTTGTACCCGCGCCATGGACATTCTCTGCTCCGTGACGTTCAGCGCTTGGGGTTCTGATAGGGCTACTGCCTTACTTTTTTATCGATCCTTTGTTCGCTCGAAGCTCGACTACGTATGCGAGTTTTATGCACCTGCAGCCGAGCGTTTATTGTGGAAGGTGGATTCGATCCACCACACCGGCCTTCGCCTTGCGACCGGTGCCTTCCGCACTTCCCCCATTGAGAGCCTGTTGGTCGATGCTGGGGAGATGCCACTCCCTCTGCGCCGCGTGCAGTGCATCGCTTGCCTGTACACGCGAGCCCGGCGTCTCCCTCAGTCGCCAACAGCTCTCAATGCATCCGCAGCTGATCTCGATGGTGCCTATGCCGCCGAGAGACGCCAGTCATACCCTAAGCCCTTTGGGTTTAGGGCCAGGAAACTCCTTCGAGAGGTAGATATAGCTCTCGAGCCGGTGGCGCCCCTGGTTCTGCCCAGGACGCCACCCTGGAGGGTACCACATTTGGCTATTTGTCGCCACGCCTCTGTCCCAAAGCTTGTACTGCGCCGGGAGTATTGCGTTCGACCTTTTTGGAGCACACATCGTGTCACGCTGGAACCGTGCCAGTGTATACGGATGGCTCCAAGTCCCAAGAGGGGGTCGGCTTCCACGCCGTATCCCCTCTGTTTGAAGTCAGTGGGGCTCTACCAGGCGCTGCGTCTGTCTTCACGGCCGAGCTGGTGGCAATACACCACTTGGTACGGGAGATTACGTGACGTGCCCGGTTCGGAGACCGGATTGTGATCTATAGCGACTCACAAAGTGCCCTGAGTGCTCTCGGGGCATTCGAATCTCCGCATCCCCTGGTTCGCGATATCCGTGACGCCACGGTTTTGGCGAGCCGGGCAGATGTCGAGATTATCTTCTGCTGGGTTCCTGGACATGTAGGAATTGCGGGGAATGAGCGCGACGATGAGGGCGCCAAAGAGTCCGCGAGGACTCTGCGACCGGACCAGCGTTTCGCTCTTCCTCACACCGACTACATGGCAGGAATACGGGCAGCTCTTCGGACTGCTTGGCAAAGAAGATGGAAACGGTCGAAGGGAACTTAAAGTTGCGTGCCATTGCGCCGCGACTGTTCCCATGGACCTATCGTCCAATGCCGCGGCGGCTTCAGGTTGCTTTCTGTCGTCTCCGAATCGGACACCCTCGTGTGACGCATTGCTATTTGATGGAGCGCTCGCCTGCGCCCTATTGCAACGACTGCGTCGTCCCCCGGACTGTTCGGCACATTCTTGTCGAATGTCCCAGTCTGGGTGATCTTTGCGCACGATACCTGTCCCGGTACCGGGATGGGCGGGGTTGCTACCGCCTGTCCCTTGTACTCGGGACAGATTCGTGCACATTGACTTGTGGACTTGTTGACTTTTGGGGGGAGGCCGGGCTTCTCCCCTTTATTTAAGGTTCTTTTTTTGTTATTGTTTTGTTTGTAGGTTGCACTCTCCTGCACCGGGGTGAGGGGGACCTCCCTCCGCTGCCGAAGATTGCTTCCTGATTGTTAAGTTTTTCCAATTTATATCGATTGTTAAGTTTTCATATTTTTATTTTAAAGTAGCCTAGTTCTAGGCTGTCGTGTTTTTCGGCGACTTATGCCCAAGTGGGTAGTTGCTAGATGGGCTCTATAAAATTAAAAAAAAAAAAAAACGGCGCCGGGAGTATTGCGTTCGACCTTTTTGGAGCACACCTCGTGTCACGCTGGAACCGTGCCAGTGTATATGGATGGCCCCAAGTCCCAAGAGGGTGATGCTTCCACGCCGTATCCCCTCTGTTTGAAGTCAGCGGAGCTCTGCCAGGCGCTGCGTCTGTCTTCACGGCCGAGCTGGTGGCAATACACCACTCGGTACGGGAGATTACGTGACGTGCCCGGTTTGGAGACCGGATTGGGATCTATAGCGACTCACAAAGCGCTCTGAGTGCTCTCGGGGCATTGGAGTCTCTTCATCCCCTGGTTTGCGATATCCGTGACGCCACGGTTTTGGCGAGCCGGGCAGATGTCAAGATTATCTTCTGCTGGGTTCCTGGACATGTAGGAATTGCGGGGAATGAGCGCGCCGATGAGGGCGCTAAAGAGTCCGCGAGGACTCTGCGACCGGACCAGCGTTTCGCTCTTCCTCACACCGACTATATGGCAGGAATACGGGCAGCTCTTCGGACTGCTTGGCAAAGAAGATGGGAGACGGTCGAAGGGAACTTAAAGTTGCGTGCCATTGCGCCGCAACTGTTCCCATGGACCTATCTCCCAATGCCGCGACGGCTGCAGGTCGCTTTCTGTCGTCTCCGAATCGGACACACTCGTGTGACGCATCGCTATTTGATGGAGCGCTCGCCTGCGCCCTATTGCGACGACTGCGTCGTCCCCCAGACTGTTTGGCACATTCTTGTCGAATGTCCCAGTCTGGGTGATCTTCGCGCATGTTACCTGTCCCGGTACCGGGATGGGCGGGGTCGCTACCGCCTGTCCTTTGTACTCGGGACGAGTGCGTGCACATTGACTGGTGGACTTGTTGACTATTTGGGGGAGGCCGGCTTTTTGCCTATTATTTAAGCCGGGTTTTTTTGTTTTGTTTTGTTTTGTTTTTTGCTTTTGTTTTGTTTTTCCTCTTATAGGTCGCACGCTCTTACGCCGGGGGGACCTCCCCCCGACGCAGGAGCTTGCTTACTGCTCACTTCCCTTTCCCTTTTTTTTGGGGGGAAGGGGGTTGTTTTTTATCTTGAATTTTATCTTAAAGTAGCCTAGTCATAAGCCAGTTTTTAATACGGCGACTAATGCCCAAGTAGGCAGTTACCAGATGAGCTCTTAAAAAAAAAAAAATATCCTCCTATGTCTTATTCTCTAAACCTATCCCAACCCCTGTATTCTGGTTCTGTCCCCTTACCGAGTGTTCCTCTTAGTTGATTGCGCTACATGGGTAATCATGCTTTCTCAATATTCTCCTAATTGTGGAATGATATATCTGATAATACCCCCTAAGGGGCACGGCGATTTGCTCTCCTGGCCGCCGTGCTGATGAGACTCATCGCCCCGTCTGGTCCCAGCTTAGCATCCTTTTTCTCCATCTGCTAACCCCTACTTCATCTTCTGTACCAATTCTCTTTCACCCTGCATCTTCCTTCTACGTTTGTTTGTCGATCTCGGTGTATCAGAGCTGTCTGTTTGGGGGCGTGACCCTTTAGCTGGTCCTGCCTGTGTTGGTAGGTGGGTCCCTGAGCCGTTGTGGCGCTCTTGGGGATATTTGCTTCACCAACCGGTAATTTTCCGACGCTGGCCGGCCATTTTTAAAACCATGGTTGGGTCAGGGGTTGACGGGCTTACCCTCCTGGTTGGGCCAGCGCTCCGTGTAGGTGTCTCGATGGTAGGCAGTGACTTCGCTGCACGAGTTCGCACCTCCTTTTATACTCTCGTACTACGCCTGTCAATAAGTCCTCTTTTCTGCGATTGTTAGATCCCTTCGAAGAAGAGATAGATCCTGATTTCGATTATCCTCGTTTCCTGGTGCTGAATTCCAGTTCCGGGTCTCCGCTTTCTAAATTAGACGTGTTTGATTTGAATGAGGAGTTTGAGCGCCGCTGTGGTGCGCTCCGCCGTATGTGGGCCCGTGGTAGTGGCGATTTAGTGATTGTATCTTCGCGAGAGCAGTGTGGCGCCGTGCGGGATTTGTCCTCCCTTTTGGAGGTCCCGGTTTCGGTTGTGCCCCACCCTCGCCTTAATTTTGTTAAGGGAGTGATTCGCTACAACGAATTATTGCAATATGTTTCGAGACTAAAAGATAAACTTTCGTCCCAGAGGGTTAGGGACGTGTATAGGGTTTCTAATTCTGTTGGTCCCGCTAAGGTTCCTACGAGTACTTGTATCGTTACCTTTGAGCGTCAGGATCTGCCCCAGTTTGTTTGTGCTGGTTATCTTCGTGTTCCTTTGTCCCGTTATGTTGAGCTCCCCAGACATTGTTTTAATTGCTGTGTGGCTTGTGGGTTGGCGTATCATGGGTCCTCTTGTGGGATTCATGAATATGGCACCAATTGTGGATGTTCCCATAGCGCGGCTTCGCATTCTTGTCCCGTATTCCTTTTTGAGAAGGAGGTTCTGGCTCTTAGGACTCCCTCAGGCTGGACTTGTTTGAGGCCGTCCTTAGGGCGCGGGCGCAGCTCGCCCTTTCCGGCCGTCTCTTCTCTGACGTCCTCTGGGAGGCGGGGTCCCGCCGCCCTCCTCCCAGTCGTCCCACTCCTCCTTTGTCTTCTCTCGGTCCCTCTGTTGCTCCTTCTCCCCTGCCTTTGGTGCCTCCTCGCGGGTCCTCCGTTGCGCCCTCTCCTTTGTCATTGGTCTCCTCTCATGTTCCTCCCTCTTTCGCGGACCATGAGACCGACCGAGCTGAGACGCTGGAGGATATCCGGCAGTTCCTCCAGGCGTCTGTCCATGCTGTTCCTCCCGTTCCTTTGCCTCAGCGCAAACGGAAGGGTTTCTTCTCACCCCGTTCGGAGTCCAAGCGCGCTGCCTCTGAGAAAGCTGGTTTGGCCCCCCCGAGTCGGTTGTTGAGGTGTCCTCCGTTTTGATGTCTTCTTCTTCCCGGTCTTCGCTGGCCTCTCCCGTTGGCATCACCGATGTCATTGTCCGGGCGGAAGTTCACCCGGTTCCCTCTTCTTTGCCTCCTACCCCGGCCCCTTCTTCCTTGCCCCTTACCTCTATGCAGTCTTCTATGTCTCCTACCCCAGTTTCGTCTCCCTCGCCTCCTACCCCTGTTCCTTCATCTCCTTCTGAACCTGTTCCTTCCTCACCCTCTGACCCTGCTCCTTCCTCTCCATCTGATCCAATTCCTTCCTTACCCTCTGACCCTGTTTCCTTCTCACCCTCTATCCATGTTCCGCCTTCTGTTCCATCTTTTTCGCATCTTAGTTCTCATTCATCTCTACTCGATCTCCCTTTCCCTCCGGGCTATGAGCCCTCCAAGTTGGGGGTTCGGTTTGGCTCTCAGCTGTCACCTCCCGCTGTTCACGCTGCCAAGTCCGTGCCGGGTGCGTCTCCGGCTCATCGCAATTTGCGTTTGCCCCTTCTGGGCCTTCTAGTAGTCGTGAACCTTCGACGGTCTCTGTCACTAGAATCCCGATGTTGGTGTCGAGACGACATTTTTTTTTTTTTTTTATGGAGTCCATCTGTGTCGAGACGACAGTAATGTCTGTCATCCTACCGTGGAATTGTCAAGGGGTTCTCCCCAAGTGGAAAGAACTTCCCCTCTTGCTTTCTAGCGTTTGGCCCTCGGTGGTCTGTTTGCAAGCAAATAAGCTTGGGGCTCTTCCCTTCCCGCCACTTCCGTACTTCCGGGTGTTTCATTCCATCCCCCCGGCCGGGGGCGTGTCCCATGATGGTACTTCGTTTTTAATTTCCTCGTCACTGTTCTCTGCGCCACTTTCCCTCCGTACTACCTTGCAGGCTGTTGCTGCCAGGGTTTTTACTTCCAAGCTTTTAACTGTTTGTTCTGTGTATATCTTCCTGGATTTTAATTTGAGTTGGTCTGACCTTTTAGAGCTCACAAGTCAGTTACCTACCCCGTTTTTATTACTTGGTCATTTTAATGCTCACCACTCATCTTGGGGTGATACTACCCGTAATCCCTGGAGCGGAGTGGTTGAGTCCTTCTTATTATCCAATTCCCTTTGTCTTTTAAATTCCAGCAACTTTACTTCTTACAATGTTCGAATGGATTCATTTAGTGCTGTAGACTTGTCCTTATGTTCGCACGACTGTTTCCTCAACTTCCGGTGGTCGATTCGGGTAAATGTTGCTATTTAGCTGAGGTGTTTCAGGTAATGGTGGTTGAGTGTAGTGTTGATTTTATGAGTATTCTCTATTATTATTGTTTTTGCATGTTTGGTTGTTTATGGTTGATTTTTGAAACATTTATTACTTATTTGAATGAAGTGACTTACTCTGGCACCCGTAGGTTCTCTTCACTCAAACCAGGCAACACTCATAAAAGCTGCCACAGTGTGTGTTCTTCCCTAGAGTTATCCCAGAGAGGTCATATTGAAAGTAGTTGAGATATTCAAGAGGGGGCAGGGTAGGGTGAAATTGGCAGTGTTTTCAGGTTGCAATGGTGGGGGTGGGCAGTTGGGTAGTGAGGGGTGTCAGGTTCTAATGTTTTTGTATATAGAGCAGTGTGGTGCCCTGATCACGGGCAAGTCAGAGAGAGACTGGTTCCCATTTGTTGCATGAGGGGATGAGTTTCTGTTCTGTCACTGGCTAAGGTTTGGAGGAGAGAATCGGTTGCTGGGCTACCACCCATCATGAAGAAAAGGTTGAGGTATAGGATAGAGATAAAGGGGGTGGAGACATTGGGCCCAGCCAAGCTGATCAACATCCTGACACTGCATCCTTTTCCTGGGATAGGAAAAATTTGTTATGGGGACTTCATATGCTGATTGTTTTGATTTTATGTAGCAATTGAGCAGTACCATGTAGTGCTCAAATGATTTCACTAGCAAAGTGGTTATCAATGCTGAAAACTATTCCAATAGCATAGGTTCAAACTCTTCTTTTGGCTATTGCAGCTGGCATGAAGCCACTGTAGCTCTTTATGATTAAAAGGGCATTTTTTTAAGCCATAAGTATTGAGGGAAATCTCCTGCAGAAAGTTTATAAAGAGAGATGTAATTAGTGTGAAAGATATATAGCCATTGTTCCTCCTGTAAGCATTGTAGGTCTTGAGGTCACTTAACTTCCCTCCCTTGAATATATTATAATAGATCTGGCTAACCAAGGGAGCATCAGGCATTTGTGCTATTTCTGCCAAAGATATTAACAATGCTACCACTTCAGTGACTTGAAGCTTGCTGATGTACAAAATTTGGTCAATCCCAGATATGTGTAAACTGTTTTAAGGCCTTAAACAATCAGTCTGTTTTGTACAAGGCCAAGTGTATGAATTGTGTCAGCTCGCACCTTGCTTCTTCAAAGCATTGCAAGACATATTTTAAAATGGTGCCTTGGCATTCAGACTATAGACTGCAGTTTGTTCCGGGAAGGTAGGGAGATTGCACTGTCATTATCTGCATGACTTGTCATGTCCCACTCTTGGCCATTCCAGGCCTATGAGTGTGGTAGTTCCTGCATATATTAGGAACCCTTCTGTGGGTTCTGCCTCCATGGTACTTATGGCACCAAAATGGGTGTAAGCATTTCTCCAGCCAAAACTGGGGCTTCACCTATCCAAGATGTGACTGCTTTAAGAAACACAAAAGCGGCCACACTCCACCGAGTTCTAGAATGGAGAAGGTACAGCCCAGGAAGAAGGTGAACCACCCCAGCTCTTCACCCCCTGCCTAGACATGCACAGTGCACATAAAGTGGCTGCCTCCCTCCAAAAGATGTCACACACAAGTGCCCATTCTGAAAGGACTCTAGCCACACCTTCTTGGATGTCTTTGAAGACATCAGTGGCATTAGCACTTTCTGTGACTAATAGCCGCTGGAAATCTGAATCTCAGAGACCTACAACCATTTCCCTGATGGCTTCATCTTCAAAGGGGGCACTCATCTGCTCCCTAAGATAGATCCAGAGGAATTGCTGTGGACTCCAGGCTAATTGTGAGGAGCTGAGAAGTCTTGTCACCTCATACTTTCCTTTATTGATTTGTCAGCAGTAGATCATATTGGGTGTGCTTTTACACCTGGTGCAACTCTTTTTCTCTCTGCCTTAAAATACCTCATTACAGACATTAGCAGTGCAGTTGCATCCGAACTGGAGGTACTCATTTCTCTCTACAGAGACATGCAAGAAATAAATATACCCACAGTTTTATGATAAAATGTCTTTATTGCAAATTTTTGCTACTAAGACTAGTATTTGTTTCCATCTTTTCTGTGTTTAATATTAGAATTATTAAATATGCATAGAAAGCAAAAATTTGAAGAAAACTTTAGATTTTCAAAGAGGACTGATTGTTAGTCAATCTGAGGGTAGACTGTCCCAAGGACAAATTGCTAGGAATTTTTGAAATCCCCGTTTCTTTCATTAACAGAATTATAGTTCGATTTAAAGACAAAGGTAAAACCACTGTAGTCATCATGACCTGGTCATAATGGGGCCTTCTGAAAGATGTCTTCATGCTATTTGAAGATTGCTTAAGAATGAGCATTGGTTAAAAGCTTCAGAAGTGGCAGAAAGATTCCAAGTCAGCCCAAGAGGAGCAGTAAATTTCCTGCACTCTCTTGGATATTATAGGTGTGTAGCCAGGATGAAGCCTCTTTTAACTATGACCAATATTAAGAAGAATATGCATAGAGGAAAAAGTAAGGGGAAGAAATGAGTGACAGGTCTTTGGAATCTTGGCAGGGCATAATTTTTTGTGGTAAATTGAGGTTTGCTCAATTTTCCAACATTAATTAGTGTAGGTTTGGTAATTCCCCCCCTCCCCCCCAGTTCGAAATAAGCAGGTTACAACTACCAGTGAAACGTGGCTTTTTTCTTATAGTTTAGAGAGCAATATTAACTTTCAAAAATACATTTCCATTCTTGAAGAGGGATTTTTGCCATTGTTTCCCAATGGTATGCTTGAAAAAGAAAGTTGTTTATTCATGGAAACTTAGCTCCTTGTCATAGTGCAAAATGAAACAAACATGGGAGTCCAAAGCAGCATCAAATGACTTCCATGACCAAGTCACTCCCCTAACATGAACCTAATAAAACATGTGTAGGGAATACTAGACAAGACTTTACAGAAAAGTAAATAAAACAAAAACATGAACACAGTTAGACTTGCTAAAAGGAAGTCCACAAAGTATTAATAATGTACTTTCAATGTACTTTCATTCTTTAAATTTACAAATATATTTAATTAACTGGTTATCTACTTACATATCTTTGTATATTCAATCTTCTGCCACTTTCAATAAGGCAGAATTGGGTTATGTTGTAACATATATGCAGAGGCCCTTTCTCCCCTTGAAATTGAAAAGTAGGCATCCCTTTCCTGGGTGATTAAAACTGTCAGCCCAAACCTGATGAATGAACTGGAGATTTGTGTCCTTAATGTGAATGAGCTCACATAATACTGCTCAAGAACCACTTCATTTTCCTCTCTCATTGCACAAGTGGATTTTGGATCCAGAGTGTTGATGACCATGGTCGATCATTTTCCCATTCAAATCTTGCGTCAGGCTGAGGTCACCTGAGAGACCATGTAGGTGGTGTTTGAACTAGAGAGTTTAGTTTAGTAGATAAGGCTGTTAAGTTTTTCTCTGGCATCCTCATTGCCCCAGGTCTGGTTACCCTTCCTTGAATATCTGGGCATTTTGGATGCTATCCACTTCCCTGGTGGTTGGTTGAGTGTGAGATGTCTCTGAAAAAAAGTATTAATCCTATTAGCACTGTTTGTGACAGTTCACTCTGTGTGAATTTGGTTGGATGAGGAACAGATTTTGTTTTATTCTGAAGCACACACACTGCTTTTCTTGGTAGGCATATATCTCTTCACTTAATGGAAGGACTCTTCTTGCAAATGTGTGGGAGTGTGTCAAAAAGGTTTGGGCCTGTTTAAACCAAAATCCCATTCACATCCTCCACGAAGATAGGCCCATCAGAGTCCTTAGGGACAAAACTTAATATTTTTGTAATTATATGTGATGTATTATGACACCATTGTAATTCAGTGTGAAGAAATTGTTTTTGTTAGCAGTCTGTGATTTCTTTTTGCTCTCCTCTCCTTTGACCTTTTTAACTAAATGATTTTTTTTTCTCTTCCCCTTTCCAAAGTTCAGCAATCATTTCCATTTTTTAGTTTACCATTTTTATATGATTTCAGTGAATTATCCAAGAGGTGTCAACTTCTATGAACCTGAAAAGGAAGGCCTTCTAGGGACTCGCAACTTTTATCTTGAAACAGAGAAAGGAATCAAAGTAGGCATATGGTAAGTGCATTCATCCATTTTGCAAAGCTTTATTATATTATTAAAGCCATCAAATTCAAGAAATCCTAGCCCTAACTTCAACTTTGGGAGATGAAAGAAAAAGAATATAGATCTTTCTAAGAAGGTCAAAATATAGTCATGTGTCTCAGTCTCGCTGAAACTATCAAATGAAGCATTAATAAGGTAATATGATGGCACAAACCTTTTTTCCTCACTCATTATGAAATTTCTTGTCTTTGACTGGAGTGAAGCTCATGACAAGTGCATTTACAGTCCAATACACCAAAACTGAAAAATTAAATGAAAGAAAAAGTTTGAAGTTTGTGACATCAGTTCACTACAAGGGGTTCTCCGAATGATACACGAGCATTGGCTTCACCTTAAAATCACCGCTAGCATTGCCAAAAAGCAAGAGTTAGCCTGTCTTCATAGGCTTGTGTCCAGGCAAAGCCTTTTCCTCCTGGGTTATGTATGTTCTTTTGGGCATTTTCTTTGAAAACAGTCCAGTTTCATCACAATTAAACCCTTGCTGGGGGATAAAACCCTCAGCACTCACATACGCACCAAACTCTTTCACAAACTCTTCTGCATCTTTTTTTTTAGCACTTGCAGCTTCTCCATGACGAACCACACTGTGTATGCCACTTCGCTTCTTAAACTTTTCAAACCAGCTTCGACTAGCCTTAAACACATCAGTCTCCCCTCCCTGAGGATCACTGTGCCGTGGTGGAGGGGCTTGCATACTTCAATGACACAGTGGGCTATGTCAGTGAAGAATGATGGACATTGTTATCCATCAGTCTGTCTTCAGGGGTCCTACCTTACTGAACAGGCCACTATGGAGGAGTCAGACGGAGGGTCCTCACACCCTTGTGTTGAGTACCGCTGTACGGGTTGCCGATCATGTTCGCCGGAGGTATCGCCTCGAAGGCCACACTTGTTCTGGGGCTGATAGTGGTTCACAGCGTGGGTCTTAGCCTAGCCATTGTAAAACTTCCATTCATGATGTTGCACTGTTTTTAAAATGACAGCTGTAGCGTGGGGGAGAGCGACCCTGAGGACGGTGTAAAGTGCCTAGTCTGGGGGCAGCTACAGTAACATGACTCCACTTTCCCAGGGGTACGTTTTCCTTTAATACAACTATTTATGGGTAAAAATAATAAAAACTTTTTCCAGAGGCCCCAGGCATCTGGTTCCCGTGCCACCAATGACCATGATCTTGGTAGACTCGATCCTTTTGGTTCCGAGGTCGACGATGATCTTGATTATGATAGATTTGTAGTTTTAAAATCAGACAATGATACACCATTAAGTAAGGCTGATATTTTCAATGTCTATGAAGACTTTGTTGCCAAATGTGGTGAACGTGCCCAAATGTGGCCTAGGAATGATGGCTGCCTTGTTGTGGAGTCCTCTTCATTTGATCAGCATCAAAAAAATCAAAGCACTGGATTCTCTTGCTTCCCCCAATATCTCCTTGTCAGCCTATCCTACCTTTAACACCTGCAGGGGGGTTATCAGGTCGGGTGAGCTTATTGAATATGATGTGGACCGGCTTGTTGCCAGCTCATTTCTCAGAAGGTGGTTGGTGCATACTGTGTCACTCGTAATGTTAATGGCACCAGAGTTCCTTCCACTACTATCATATTAACTTTTAATAGGTTGGAACTCCCTAAGAATATCAAGGCTGGTTATCTGTGTATTCCCGTGAAGCCCTATGTGGAGAATCCCCGTAGGTGCTTTCATTGTCAACGTTTTGGACATGTCAGTAAACACTGCAGACAGGTGAGGATATGTGTCAATTGTTCCTCTGATTTCCATGGAACACCGTGCCCTCGTCCCCCTTGTTGTGCCAAATGTGGTGGCGACCATCTAGCCACCTCTAAGCAGCGAACCTTTTTCTTGTATGAGAGAGAGGTTGTTGCTTTTCAGAATAAATTCTGAATCAGCATGAAGGATGCTAGAAGAAAGCTAGAGAATTATGCATACAACCAGGAGTGAGTTTTGCGGATGCTCTTAGAGCGACCAGACCAGTTCGTAAAGGAAAGCAGATACCATTCAGACTCCACCTTTATGGCCGCAGAATATCCATCAAGAAGCCCCAATAGAATCTCTGCCTCAGAATGATGTTCCTCCTCCCTCTCCAATCATTAGGGAGGTTCCTGCTTCTCCTAAACCAAGGCGCAAGAGGACTCGCTGTTCCTCAGATTCCCCTCTATCAACATCCAATCAACCATTGACATGTCCTGAAGACATAGAGGCAGATTCCGAGGATGTTCATGTGGTGTTCGTTTCACCTTTGGGCATTCACCCTCCTCCCACTGAATCTGCCTTGAGTCCATCAGCACAACTAGCCAGCCTATTACATCCACAACATCAGTAACTCCAGAAGAAGCTGAGTAGATTTTTTCTGATCTAGCTTTGGCTGTGGCCCTTTTAGAAGAGGAGAAACAGCCTCTGGGGTTTCTTCACCCACCCAATCTGACCCACCAACCACCTCTCAGAATGACTTGGTACCATCTCTCTCAACATTACTACCTACCAGTACAGAGGACCCAATATTTTCAGAGGCATCTTTGCCAGCAAAAACAACCCTGTCATATTCACAACTGACAGATGGTTCTTTGCCCTCTAATAAAAGTGCCATCCCCAAAACATTCAAATTACCTATGCCTCAAGTGTCTGTGAAGACATGGAGGCAGATTCCGAGGATGTTCATGTGGTGTTCGTTTCACCTTTGGGCATTCACCCTCCTCCCACTGAATCTGCCTTGAGTCCATCAGCACAACTAGCCAGCCTATTACATCCACAGCATCAGTAACTCCAGAAGAAGCTGAGTAGATTTTTTCTGATCTAGCTTTGGCTGTGGCCCTTTTAGAAGAGGAGAAACAGCCTCTGGGGTTTCTTCACCCACCCAATCTGACCCACCAACCACCTCTCAGAATGACTTGGTACCATCTCTCTCAACATTACTACCTACCAGTACAGAGGACCCAATATTTTCAGAGGCATCTTTGCCAGCAAAAACAACCCTGTCATATTCACAACTGACAGATGGTTCTTTGCCCTCTAATAAAAGTGCCATCCCCAAAACATTCAAACTACCTATGCCTCAAGTGTTAATTACACCTAAAAATCAAAAAGGTTCAAAATTCCCAGTCACCTTCACCAGGTGCAAAGAAAAAATTAATTACCCTTAAATGATGAATATGTTTCCAATTGTTCATTGGAATCTACAAGGGATCTTCTCCAAATGGGAAGAATTTAAACTCCTGCTTCATGATTACAACCCTAGTTGTATAGCATTACAGGAAACCCAATTGGGTATTCGTCGATTACCCAATATCCCCTACTACTTGGGATATTTTAAGAATCCACCAGAACCCATTCACAGTTAGGCTATTTTTGTCTGTGAAGACTGTTCTGACTTAGCAATCCTGTTGAGAACAGACCTGCAAGCAGTGGCGATTCGTGTGTATACCAGTCTGCTTACTGTACCTCCCTCCTGGTGAAGGAGTAGTTGCTTCATATTTGGCTCACAAATTAGCCAATCTCATCTCCCAACTCCGGACCCCATTCCTACTAGTTGGAGACTTTAATGCAAGACACCACCTTTGGGGAGACTATGATGACAACCCCAAGGGAAATCTGATTGTGAGACTTATGGAGACCTTGGATGTGTCATTATTTAATGATGGCACTCCAACATCCTTTCATGTCCAGACCAACAGCTATACCTGTGTAGATGTGTCACTTTGTTTCTCAGACTGTAGAGCAGATTACAGCTGGTCGGTGGATCCTGATCTGAGAGGAAGCGAACACTTCCCAGTTGTTTTGACATCATGCTTGGGTGGCCCTCAGACACTAATAAAAAAGACCAAAAAGAATCGGGGGGGCACTCTTCTCCCTCAACGGGGGCCGCGGGGACGGACGAGGCCGCTAACATCCTTGACGCGACCAAGCCAAGATCAGCACGTCCGGCCCTGGTGCTCGCCTGGGAGGGGAATCCAAAAATAAGACAAAAATGGACAGAGCGGAGCCTTGATTACGTCGGGGCCCCTCATTCAGAGGCTACCTGGCGTTTTTGAGCCCCCTAGCTTCAAATGCTTCGTAGTTATTCGCTCCACTGATGGCAGCATGTTGGCCAAGGGTAACATGATCGATCAGAGGAGAGCTCTAGCTAGTGTGATTGATAGAGAGCCGAAAGTGACCCGTTTCTCGGATGGGGGCCTTCTGGCGAATGCGGCGGATCCCTCCGAGGCGGCCAAGATAAGTGCTCTTCGGACACTTGATGGCACCCCAGTGAGTGTGACGCCACACTCTACCATGAACTTTGTGATAGGAGTAGTTTATGCGAGGGAACTCGTTGACTACTCCATAGAGGACATGACCTAAGAGCTGGCAAACCATGGGGCGGTCAAGGTCGAACGTGTGATGAGAAAACAGGGAGGGGCCTCGAGACCCACCCCTACACTCTTCATCACATTTGACTGTGACAAGCTCCCTGAGTCGGTGCGTGCCAGTTGGTACCTCTACCGCGTGAAGGCATTCGTGCCACTGCCGCGGCGGTGCTATTACTGTCACCGCTTCGGCCATACGAATCGTTCTTGTAGACGTGCAAAGTCGGGGTCACCCGAAGTCTGTATAAATTGCTCCAAGGCCGCACACGATAAGTCCAAATCGTGGGTGGCCAAGTGTGTCAATTGTGAGAGCCGCACCCCGCTTCTTAGAAGGCATGTGGTGCATATCTCCTTGAGAAAGAAATCCTGGCCGTTCAGACCCAGGATCATCTCTCATTCCGTGTGGCCAAGGACTTGGTCCTGGTGCGCCCGGCTCTGCCTGGGACGTTGTACGCCTCAATGCTTAGAAAGACGCCCTTTCTCCTGGCCCATCCAGGCCAACGAGCACCATTGTTTCCGTGCCCATTCGAAGCCCTTCTGTGGGTTCTACTCAACACGGGCACTTCCATGGTAAAGCTAGCAGCACAAAGGGCTCACAGCCAGCCTCTGCTAAAACCAGGGCTCCCCCCTCTTCCCCCACCGTGACCGTTTCCCGTAAGGCGAAACGTCCACGCGACTCCACCAAGTCGTTAGACTCACAGGAGGCAATACCCCTGAATTTGGTCGCCAGGCCATCTTCCGGGGTTCCTAAACTGTCCCCCGAAAGGAGGACAGCAACAAAGTAGCTTCGGCTCCTTCGCCCACGCCTAGTGGTGGACCGAGTGGCTCAGAGACGGTGGTTCCTCGAAAAGAGGGCCCCCCGCCTCCGAAGCCGCAACGCCCGCCTAAGGTTTCGGGGTTGAGGGAGAAAAAGACTCGCATGGCGAGCCCATCCTCCCTCAATAAGTACTCGGGACGAGTGCGTGCATCATGACTGGTGGACTTGTTGACTTTTGGGGGAAGGCCGGCCTTGTCCCTTTTATTTAACTTGTTTTTTGTTATTGTTGTTTGTTTTGTTTTTTTGTAGGTTGCAGGCTCCTGCGCCAGGGGGAGGGATACCTCCCCCCGACGCCGGAGCTTGCTCCCTGATTGTTATCCCCTTTTTATTGTTGTTTCTGTTAATTTTTTTATTTTAAAGTAGCCTAGAACTGGGCTGTTTGTTTGCGGCGACTTATGCCCAAGTGGGCAGTCGCCAGATAGCCCCTTGAAATTTTTTTTAAAAAAATTCCTCAATAAGTCCTCGAAGGTGACAGCGCCTCCAGCGCTTTGTCCGGCCAACAGCGCCCGGGGTTCTGCCTCCGGGAAGCGTACGGCCATTCCCGTGAGGGTCTTCTGTTCGAGGAGGGCCCCCGTGTCTCCTCCGAGCTAGGCCTGGAGGGCATATTCCTTCAATGGAATTCCGTGGACTCTGGGCCAACTGGGAGGAGCTGCGGAAGCTCGTCTCGTCCCGTTTCCCGTTAGTTATTTTTCTGGAGGAGACCATGCTAGGCGCGTGCCCCCTGCCCGCCCTCCCCGGGTATAAGGGTCTTGCGACCCCTCCACTACGGGATGGCCGGGCTGGGGGATGCGCGGTTTACACCCGGCATGATGTCTCCGTTCTTACTTTCACATTAGATGCCTCCTTTCAGGCAGTGGCTGTGCAGCTGCACCTGGATAGGAGGTATACTATCATTTCTGCATACATTCCACCGTCAGCTGACTTCGACGCGGGGGACTTTCGCCGCGTCGTGGCACGGTTGCCGAGCCCTTTCTCTTGCTTGGAGATCTGAACGGCAGGCATCCTCTCTGGGGAGATTACTCAATAAATGCCAGGGGACAAGTCCTTGCCGTTTTGATCGAAGAGCTTGAGATAGGTGTCCTAAACGTGGATGAGTTTACGCATCACTTTCCGAGAACAGCTTCGTTTTCTTGCCTTGACCTATCTTTGTGCTCTTCGGATGCACAGCCTGATTTTGTTTGGGGGGTGGTTGATGACCTCCATGGTAGTGATCACTTTCCCATTCAAATATCATTTTCAGGGCAACTGCCGCCTGAGAGCCCACCTCGGTAGTGCTTGGCGTGGGCGCAGTGACCTGCATTTCAGAAAATGACTCAATTCTCTATCTCTGTTGAGGAGTTTAGGTCGGTAGATGAGGCCGTTGAGTTCTTCTACGGCAACCTCATTGCCGCGGATCTAACTACTATTCCTAGAACATTCTGGCCATTTTGCACGCCCACCACTCCCCTGGTGGTCGTCCGAACGTGAGACGGCCCTCAAACAGAAGCATTATGCCTACATGCGCTATAAGCGCCGCCCGAACGATTTCACCGTCGGTGAATTTCGTCGGGCTAGGGCTAGGTTCCGGTATATTTCGAAGCACGCCCGCCGTTCTTCTTGGCGGGCATACGTGTCTTCACTTAACGGGAAGACCCCTCTAGCAGAAGTGTGGAAGTGAGTCAAAAGGATTCGGGGCAAGTTCTCGCAGGACTCCCCTCCCGTTCTCCAGGAGAATGGGACCGCAATCTCGGACCCCGCGTCCGTGGCGGAATCCTTCGCGACCGCTTTTTCAGCATTCTCTAGCCGGGATGCTGCTCCGCCAGCATTCAATGCACGTCGTGATGTCGCGGAAGGCCGCCGGCTGGACTTTACCTCGAGAGGTGGAGAACCCTTCAACAACAGGTTTACTGTGAGTGAGTTACGCTCCGCTCTTGCTTCATGCGTGTACACCGCCCATGGTCCGGACGATGTCCCGTACGCCATGCTTCGACACCTTGGTGAGCGAGGCATGGCCTTTCTGTTAGATTTGTTCAACAGGATCTTGGTGGAGGGTCTCGTCCCAGATTCCTGGCGAATCGCTACTGTGCTCGCCTTTCGCAAACCGGGGAGAGATCACTCTACTCCGACCGGTTTCCGCCCAATCTCTCTAACCTCTTGCGTGTGCAAGTTGATGGAGAAAGTGGTAAATGTTAGATTACCCATTTTTCTGGACAGCGGAAGCCATCTATCTTCTGCACAGTGCGGCTTCCGCAAGTTCCACTCCACGTCGGATGCTCTGCTCCGACTGGAAAATGCCGTCTGGGAGGCCTTCCTTCGTAGACAGCACTACGCCACGGTGTTTTTCGATCTGGAGAAGACCTATGATACCGCATGGCGATACGGTATCATGGAGACTCTCCACACGATGGGGGCGAGGGAACGCCTCCCAATGTTTATATCTGAATTTTTGCGAGATCGTCGATTCCGCGTACGGGTGGGGGGAGCCCTCTCCGGCCCAAAGGAGCAGGAAGAGGGTGTCCCGCAGGGAAGTGTCCTCAGTGTCACACTCTTTGCCCTGACCATCAACGGCATCACCTCGGTGCTGCCGGAAGATGTTCTCACTACGCTCTACGTGGACGACCTTTTGATCTCTTTTGGCGCGGCCCAGATGCCAACTCTGGAGCGTCGACTCCAACAGGCATTGAACCCCGTCTCTTGCTATGCCGTAGCGCACAGGTTTCGGTTTTCCTTGGCCAAGACTAAGGTGGTGCACTTCTGCCGCCATCCACGGCTCCACCCCTGGAAGTGGTTGAATCGCACCGTTTCCTTGGTCTTGTATTTGACCGACGCCTCACCTGGAAGGCTCATATTTTCAGCCTTAGGGTCTCTTGTACCCGCGCCATGGATATTCTCCGTTCTGTGATGTTCAGCGCTTGGGGTTCTGATAAGGCTACTGTCTTACTTTTTTATCGATCCTTTGTTCGTTCGAAGCTCGACTACGGATTCGAGTTTTATGCATCCTCAGCCGAGCGTTTATTGCGGAAGGTGGACTCGATCTGCCACACCGGCCTTCACCTTGCGACCGGTGCCTTCCGCACTTGCCCCATTGAGAGCCTGTTGGTCGATGCTGGGGAGATGCCACTCTCTCTCTACGCCGCCGCAGTGCATTACTTTCCTGTACGCGCGAGCCAGGCTCCTCCCTCAGTCGCCAACAGCTCTCACTGCATCCGCACCTGATCTCGACGGTGCCTATGCTGCCGAGCCACGCCAGTCATACCCTAAGCCCTTTGGGTTTAAGGCCAGGAAACTCCTTCGAGAGTTAGGTACAGCTCTCGGGCAGGTGGCGCCCCTGGTTCTGCCCAGAACGCCACCCTGGAGGGTACCACCGTTGGCTATTTGTCGTCACGCCTCTGATCCCAAAGCTTGTACAGCGCTGAGAGTTTTGCGTTCGGCCTTTTTGGAGCACATTTCTAGTCACGCTGGAACCATGCCAGTGTATACGGATGCTTCCAAGTACGAAGAGGGGGTCGGTTTCCACGCCGTTTTCCCTCTGTTTGAAGTCAGCAGAGCTCTTCCGACTACATGGCAGGAATACGGGCAGCTCTTCGGACTGCTTGGCAAAGAAGATGGAAACGGTCGAAGGGAACTTAAAGTTGCGTGCCATTGCGCCGCGACTATTCCCATGGACCTATCCCCCAATACCGCCACGGCTTCAGGTCGCTTTCTGTCGTCTCCGAATCGGGCACACTTGTGTGACGCAGCGCCATTTGATGGAGCGCTCGCCTGCGCCCTATTTTGACGACTGCGTCGTCCCCGAGACTGTTTGGCACATTCTTGTCGAATGTCCCAGTCTTGGTGGTTTTCGCGCACGTTACCTGTCCCGGTACTGGGATGGGCGGGATCGCTACCGCCTGTCCCTTGTACTCGGGACGGATTCGTGTATACCGACCTGTGTACTTTTAGACTTTTTGGAGGAGGCTGGCCTTTCTCTCCTTTATTTAACTAGTTCGGTTTTGTTTTGTTTTTGTTATTTTAATAGGTCGCACGTTCCTGCGCCGGGGGGAGGCGGACCTCCCCCTGACGCTGGAGCTTGCTTCCTGCTCATTGCCTTTTTCCTTTTTTATTTTTAGTGTTGTTTTTTTTTTGTTTTTTTTAAATCTTATTTTAAAGTAGCCTAAGTACTAGGCATTTTTAATACGGCAACTAATGCCCAAGTAGGCAGTCACCAGATGAGCTCTTAAAATTAAAAAAACAAAAAAAAAAAAAACTGGTTGAAACACCAGGAAAGCCAATTGGCCAAAGTTTAAATACCTTTCTCACCATTCTGGACACTTCCCTCAGGGCGACATTGACATGGTCCTGGAGAACTTCCATGATCATGTCAACCAGGCGGCAAATTCTTCCATGCCCCTCTCCAAAACTGCTTCCCACAAGACCCATCTCCCTTTTTGGTCTGAGGAATGCAGTAAAGTGGTGACAGAGTGTAAGCGAGCTTCTCGTCGCTACCATCGAAACCCTACTGCCATCAATAAGTATGCTCGTAGCCGAACCAGAGCAGTACGACAGCGTACCCTCCGCCAGGCTCGCCGAATTTCCTTGAAAGGGTACATCAACTCTATCATCTACCAAACTGCACCAGATAAAGTCTGGAAAAGAGTGAAAAAGCTCATGGGCAGAGCAAGTGGTTTCTCTGCCCCCAATATAGTTGAAGTAGGTGAGCTTTTGTGAGACTTGTCCAGAATTTCAAATGTCCTGGCAAAGACATTTGCTGACATTTCCAGCCCTAACAATTATTCCTTAGAATTTCAACATGTCAGGAAAATACAAGAGCGGTGCCACTTGAACTTCATGAATCCTTGTATGGATAATGAACTATACAATAAGCTCTTTTCCATTCATGAACTTCGAAGTGCTCTTAAAAGATGTGGATCCATCGACCTGGTCCTGATAGTATCTCTTATGATATGATCGGGAATATGCATTCAAAACTCATTTCATATATCCTCAATATATTTAACTATATCTGGATTAAGAGCTGTTTCTCTTCCAATTGGAGGGAAGTAATCATACTTCCCCTTCGTAAGCCAGGAAAGGAAGGGACGCTTCTGACCCACTATGGCCCAATTGCCCTTGTTCCCCATGCAAGCTTTTTGAAAGGATGGTGAATGCCAGGTTGGTATGGTTCCTGGAGAAAGACAACCTTATTTCTCCCTCAGAGTCGGGTTTTAGTAAGAGACAATGCACCACAGACCTGCTGGTCAGGATGGAGGATTGCATTTGACAAGCTTTCTCAAGAGACAACACTCCATTGGTCTTTTTAGATATAGAAAAAGCATATGATACCACCTGGAGGTATGGTATCCTGAAGCAATTATATGACTGGGGTATCAAAGGCCATCTTCCTAGGTTCATACAGCAATTTCTTGCTGGAAGCACATTCTGTGTTAGGGTAGGAAATGTCATATCGGAGCCTGTTGCTCAGATAGAGGGTGTGCCACATGGAAGCGTTTTGAGCATTACCTACTTCTCGGTGGCTATCAACAGCATTATTACTGATCTTCCTGCGCAGAGGCAATGACAACTCTTTATGTGGATGACTTGGCGATTTTTTCAGCATCGCCTCAGCTGCCATTTGTCATCCGTAAATTGCAACTGGCCATTAACATCATTGCCAAGAATGCTGCTGCAAAAGGCTTCTGACTGTCATCCTCAAAAACAAAGGCAGTTCATTTCTACAATTTCTGGCAAGTTGACTGGGAACAGCCAAATTTATCTGTGTATGGCTCCCCCATCTATCTCGTTTGAGCCTCATTGTAAATTTCTTGGGTTATCCTTGATTCAAAGCTCTCCTGGGTCCCCCATATAACAGCCTTGAAAAAATCCTGCTTGAAGAGAATGGATATCTTAAAACTTCTATCACATGTTTCGTTGGGAAGTGATCACTGTACCCTGTGGTTTTTATATACAACCTTGATCCAGTCTAAGCTGGATTATGGTTCACAGGTGTACTCTTCAGCCTCATCCTCAAACCTAGATAAGCTCAATTCTATCAGGAACCAGGGAGTGTGTCTAGCTTTGGGAGCATTCAAGTCCTCCCCAGTATGGAGTCTCCATGCAGAGAGTGGGGTCCTTCCACTATCCTTTCACCACCTTAATTTTAACCTGCAGTACCTTTTCAGGCTGCAACAGCTCCCCCACTCACCTGTATATGAGTGCACCTATAATATTCACTCAGGGGCCTCATATGGCAGGTTTCCTTCGCTGACTCGCCCCTTTGCCCTGCGTATGACTGGAGATACAGGTCAACTGAGGGAATTATCAGTTATTCCATATCAGATCCCTAAAGTACCCCCATGGCTATTACCACCCGTGAGGATTTGCAAGGTGCTGGCATGCGAACCAAAGACCAAGTTCTGCCTTCATTTCTACAAAGCCTCTTTTATGAACACACTTTGTGCCACAAATCAAGCACTTTTATCTACACAGATGGATCTAAATCCTCTGATGGGGTAGGAGCTTCTGCTATCTTCACCTCCCGTCATGTGTCTGTGTGCCTGCCCAATACAGCCTCTATCTTCACGGCTGAGCTTGTCGTGATACTGATTCCCTCAGCTCTTTGGAGGCTTTAGTCATTTTATTTCCAGATCACCCACTGGTTTCAAAGATCCAACAGTGCTTTTTATTTATCCTCATCCACGAAGTTTTATTCTGTTAGGTCTAGCCACATAGGTATAAAAGGAAATGAGAGAGCAGATGCTGTTGCCAAGGCAGCTGTATCTCTAGGAATGTCCACCCCTGCTCCTCTTCCTTTCAGTGATGCCGTGCCATACATCCGTGAGTACGTGGTTGGCCAGTGGCAGATGACTTGGGATGAACCCCCCCCCTCCCACTAAACTGCATGCCATCAAACAGTCAGTCCGCCCTTGGCTACGCACTACTAGGACTCGTACTCAGGATGTTATTCTATGTCGTCTGACACATGGCTTTCTAATGGAAGGCTTTCAGCAGCCTCCAATGTGCACTCACTGTGGAGTACCAATGTCTGTACTCCACCAATTTGCTGAATGCCTACGTTTCCATACTCTGAGGCAAAGGCTTTTTTTCCTTTATTTGCCAAGGGATGTGTCCCCAGCAGGTTCTGAGGAGCATCCTTTCCGAACATGAGTGCACCTTTAACATGAATCTTTTGAAGGAAATTTAATGTTTTATAACTTTTAGAACCGGATAGACATGCTGTGTCTTTTGATTTTACAGCATTCTAGAGGCATTTATTTTTCTACGTTTTTACTCCCTCTTCCTTTTTTTTATATATCTTTTAAATTTTTGACCATAGTCTATGTTTTTAAAGAACATTTGAAATTTTAATGAATCCTCTCTTTCCGAAAATGGCTGCGAGTCTGCCCACTTGGACTTACGCAGCACTCATCTATTTTGTACCATTCATTCAAACACATCAGTCTCAGAACTTGTACCTGGGGTTTTCTTGAGCAACTCCTGATGCAAATGCTTCACTTTCTCACAAATTATTGTCTCCCTGAAATACTGTCACCCGTCAACTGCTTTTCATTGATCCAAATCAGTAGCAACTTTTCCACTACTTTTAATGTCTGAGATCTTTGCTGGTGATCACAGTCACTCCTTTGGCAACCTTAGCTTCTTTTATTGCTTCCTTGTTCTTAAGGATAGTACAAATCGACGACTTTGCTAAGCCATACTGTAAAGCTAGATCTGATACACGAACGCCATTCTCATGCTTTCATATAATCTCTTTCTTCACTTCTATTGTTGTTCTCACTATTTTTATTTCTACCTTTCCACTTTCACTAGCTTTCTTAGGTCCCATGGTGGCTTATGAAAAAAAAAGAAGAAATAATGCACAACACAAGAAATACTGGCAAAATCAGACAACAGTTTTTAGTGTGTATACTCCGAGTGGGGGCTGAGGCAAGACTGACGCCACATGCTCAGTTACTCAATGGTCATATGCTGCTCGCTTGGTATTGTTGGCTTGTTCAGCAACAGAGTTATGGTATGACAACTGGGGCAATTTTTAGTTCTAGTTTTCTACTTTGAATAAGTCAATTAACATTCTTACATTGATTTCATTTATGAAATAGTATTCAGGTAGGTTTAGAATTATTTAATTGTAGTTTGAGTAAAGTTTTCTGAGGTTATTCTTTTTCTCAAAATTCCAGGCACATTCTTCCGCACTCACTAATAGATAAAAGCCCCACGAAAGATGCTTCTAACTATTGTGATTGGTTTGAAAAATCTTTATCAGATGATCGACCTGTCTTTCTCTATCTCCATGGCAACACTTCTTCTAGAGCAGTGGCTCACAGAGTGGAACTTTATTCTGTCTTAAGAAGTTTGGATTGGCACATCATTGCATTTGACTATAGAGGTATTGTACTTCCACACTGCATGTACATATTGATTAAATATAATTTTTTAAATTAATGTTGATAATATCATCCAGTAGCCAAGACTTAGTCTAGCCAGTCCCAAGGAGCTGAAAAAAAGGCATTTCAGTCAAAGATTCACTGCCACACTCAAACATCCCTACCACTAACACACTCACAACCACACCCACTCACACAGACAATCACTCACCCAGTCTTCTACCCAGTTCCATTTTCTTATTCACGCCAGTATTCTGAATACACCAATTTTCAAGAGTCAGTCACGAAATTATGCTCAAAAATATGCCTCTGAGAGGAGACGGGAGATGAATGGGGTGTATGATGGAAGTACATTGGATCCCCCACTCAGTTCTTGATCATCCTAGCCATCCTGGAAAAGAAGAAAGGGATTAGTCATTTATGGTGGTGAGGTGAGGCGGACTCCTACATAACTACTACAGTACATCTGCCCCACACTCACTTATTTTAGTATGGCTTAAGCACCCAATCTCTTATTCACACATTGCAGCACACATGTCTAGCAATGCAATCAATCACCTACACCCAAAAATGAAATGAGTGCATTGCGCCATTTTCCACACTACATGAAACAGTTACTGATGCCACCATATAAGATCCATACCATCCTTTGTGCAACACTCCAAGAACTCTAGCCCTCATCACGTCCATAGCAGACAGAGCAATCCTTTCATTCAGGGTCCAAACCATCTTCCTAAATACCATGCCACCGACTGTCTCAGAAGAAGCACCCATTCTGCACACGGATCCTTGCCAAGGCTTCCTATTCATCATCCAAAACTAAACATACATCACTGCATTCGTCTGAGCGATGCAGGCATCACCACCCACCGCCACTAGCAGCCTGACATGGCTAAACACATTCACAACATGCAGGCCAATACAATTCACTACACTTACGAAATACTAAAAAATCATTTACGCACTCTAGTTCTACACCATCTATAGATATATTGCAAGCCTCAACACCTACACCATCGACTACTAATACCTTCCTCCCTTTCCCATTTATATTTGCAACCGTTTCAATTGTTGACTTAGTTCACTCACAGATTGACATACCAACACAAGATTAGCAGCATAGAGTAAGACTTTCATTCGCCATAGCTTATCCCCTCTCACCAAGTTACACCTTTCTTACCACACCTCATATACTTTCATTATACCATCCATTAACTCATTGAAAAGACATTGTTGCACATTCATGTGCGCACTACAATATATACTGTCACTTGCTTTAACTTCCCTGCTTCAGCCTTCTGATTACAACGAAGTTAAGCTAAATTGGGTGCTGGAAATTGTAAGGTGAAGTCTTGATTTTGTAAACTTCACAGCAGCTGTCATATGTTGTAGTTCACATCCCACCTTAAACTGTAGGACTCCACTGAGAAATAAAAGGCATATGAGTGGTATAACCCCTTCCATTTTGTTTCACAGTTTACTTTGTCATTGTTTTGTTCTTTGCCTTTAGTCTTTTGTTTGTTTTGGATTTGGTTTGGTTTTTGTTGTCTTTTACACTTTAAAAAAAAAAAATTAGCCTAGCATTAGGCTATGGATGATTACAACGACCTATGCCTTAGTAGGCAGTCGGCAGATTAGTACTGAAAAAAAAACAATCTTCCTGTCCATTCTTGCATTCATTATGATATATATACACAAACTTTTCATTGATTTCAACAAACAACCACTAACACCATATATCTTCAAAACATCATACTGTGCAAATCCATATAACTGGCTTACACTTATGTTCTCACAAGGGTTGCACGTTCTGCGCCGGGGGGAGGCGGACCTCCTCCCGACGCTGGAGCTTGCTTCCTGCCTCTTGCCTTCTCCCTTTTTTATTTTATTGTTGTTGTTTTTTATTATTTCATGTTGCTATTTTAAAGTAGCCTAGTACTAGGCAGTGGTGAGTACGGCAACTTATGCCCAAGCAGGCAGTCGCCAGATGGGCTCTAAAAATTTAAAAGAAAAAATGTTTCCATGAGGTTCTTTCTGAACAACTGTTGCAGAGGAAAAACTTGATCTACACAGTCTCTCCTACATTTATAACCCCTGCTCATCCTCAATCAAAGCATCATTTAAGTCCTTCTCATTACCCTACTTAACTTTTTCCAGTCATACTCAGTGCCAGCAAAACCATCACATTCACATTTGTTTTATTCTCATCTGCCCCTGTAATGTACTGTCAGGGGTAGCCTGGGCAACTGTGCTATAGCTGGCATCCTGAAGATTCTGTGCCATCTCCCCCTGAATGCCTGCATCTGAATCTGCAGATATCTATTTGACCAGTGGTTTTTAATCTTTTTATGATAGTTGCACCCTAGTTGTTATCTAGAAGCAGCTATGGCACTTCAATGTAGAATAATTTATGTATAATTACTTAATTATGTGGAAAACGCTTCAAAATGAACCTTGATTGACATTTAACCTAATTTAATTGAAATAAGATAAAATTAGAAAATAAATAAATTTTGCCTTTAAAAGTTTAATGGGAAATTTGAGTTTGATGATTATAACATAATTCTTTAATATCAGGACGTAGAGTTGACAAGGCAACTCTCATTTCTTCATTCACTGTATGCAATTTTTCTGTTCTTGTTTTTATGTTGCACAAAGCAAAGAAATTAGTTTCAAAATACTTTCAAGTGTCGTTTGATATTTTAGAAATGTTTGAAATGCATATTTCTTGCAATTCAGGCATTTTAAAAATGATTTCTTGGTTGCTCCGGTGGCACTCCAGTTTAAAACCACTGTATTAAAGGTACCAGGAAGTAATTTTACATCTTCATGTCAATAGTTTAGAATCATGGTACTAGGTAGTTATCATTTAAAGGTTAAAGTGTATGTTCAGATATCAGTTTGACTGTTGTTTTGGTTGATTTCACATATTTTTATTTTATTGTATCTGATAACCGATGGATGATTAAGAATTTGAAGCGTGACACATTTGACATTACATGCTCTATAAATTTCATAAAAGACAATGATGCAACACATGCCAGGAAGAATATAGTGTATATCCTGATAGAGCTATTATTTACCCATATCATAGTGAGATGTAGTTTAGTTATGTTTACTAAAGATTATTTTGGTCTCCCTGATGGATATCAGTTTGGTATACCTAATGTTATTGATAATGACACATGAAAAGCTACAGTGAAAGAGAATCCACACCAAAATATCAAAGACATCCCAGAAACTTATCTGCCTTAGTCCGCTGTTCAAAAGCATATCAAAAATATTGGAAAGACATAGAGAGAGTGGATTTCAATACTTCATGAGTTCTATCCAGAGGATAAAGCTTTGTGTTCAACAGTTTGCTGCTAATCATGAGTACAAAATAAATCTTTTCCTTCAGGCTGCTTGAACACTTTACCAGTGAGGAAAGAGTCTAAACCACTTCAAATGTTGACTAATTAAAGGAGGGGGGGGGGGGGGGTCTTCTAAATTGAATAACCACTAATTTCCCACCAGAGTATTAAAACCACATATGTTCCCTTCTCTTATTCCTATAAAATATTCAAACAAAAGCCATGGCCTATGTTTCGCAAAAATTGATTGAAGATTGAAGCCCATCGAAAGACCTGTAATCGTGTCTTTCATCACAAAGTAAAATGAGCCAAATGGGTCAAGTTTCTACTTGTATCAATTTGGAGACCTTTATCAAAGCATAAAGTTAAAATTGCTTTTGGAGTTACCCCACTTTGTGGGAAAGGTTGTTTTTTTTTGTAGGTCTTGAATCTCTTCAGGAAATATTAATGCAGATTAATGCCTATTTCAGGATATGCTGACTCAACTCAATCTACTCTCAGTGAAGTGGGTGTCGTTCATGATGCTAGAGTAGTGTATGACTATGTACAGAGACTCATTGGTACCTCACCTCTCATTGTGTGGGGACATTCCCTTGGAACAGGGTAGGTTATTTATGAAGGTACAGCATACATTGATCATAGAGCATTGCATGCACGAATTAGCCAGTTTTCCTCTTAACTTTCTAGTCTTTCAACTAATTCTTTGTTTCATCTCTCCCTTAAAATCATTCTCACATTTGTTCCTTTCTTATTATAAATAGGGCTATGGGCCCACTAAAATTTAGGGTATGAAAAGTAAGCAGCATTAATGATAATTTTAAATGAAAGAGTTAATTTGACTCATTGATTCCTTCCAACCTTGCGAGAAAGCAGTTGATGAGGAGTTTAGCACACTCGCCGGATGCACCGCCACTTGATGGAGCGCTTTCTCCTGCATCTTATTTTCCACCAGACTGTTCAGCACAATCGTGGTTGAATGTCCCTGTCTGATGGGGATCTTCGCACATGTTACCTGTCACCGCACCGGGAGGACTGGGGTCACTACCGCTTGTCCCTTGTACTTTGGTAGATACCGACAAGCTTCCTCTCACCCAACTATCCTGGATTAGGGCTGAGAGGGCAGGGGACAACATTCCCTCACTGCTGAGCTGCAGTCTGGAATGGTGGGTTTTTAACAATCTGCTTCATCCCCATCCACACCTTCCTCACTTCCCCTTTCTCCTTTCAATCTCTATCCATCTTACTCCGAGCCCAAGGTGGAGCCGCCATGCCGATGGGCTGCCAGGCCGCTAGGCGGGAGGAGTGGCCCCAAATGGCGGCAGCTGGCTCTGCCGGCCCCGTACTCACTCAAGTGGAGCCGCCCTCGGGCAGCTCTACTGAAAAGAATGGAGATCCCCCCCACCCCCCTGTGCTTTCGCAGGGAACCCTCCATAACTCTTCAACTGGAGAGGAGGCTTACTCCTCTCTTTTGCCTATAGGTGTAGGGGACTCTCCCTCACCCCCTTCTCTGGAGGTACCCGCAGCTGAGCGTGTATTGCGGAAGTTGCCTCGATACACCACACCGGCCTTCGCCTGGCCACCGGTGCCTTCCGCACTTTCCCCATTGAGAGCCTACTTGTCGATGCTGGGGAGATGTCACTCACTATGCGCGTGCATTATTCGCCTGTATGCGCGAGCCCGGCACCTCCCTCAGTCGCCAACAGCTCTCATTGCATCCGCAGCTGATCTCGACGGTGCCTATGCCGCCGAGAAACGCCAGTCATCAACTAAGCCTTTTGGCTTTAGGGCTAGGAAACTCCTTCGAGAGCTAGGTATAGCTCTCGGGCCGGTAGCGCCCCTGGTTCTGCCCAGGACGCCACCCTGGATGGTACCACCTTTGGCTATTTGTCGCCACGCCTCTGCTCCCAAAGCTTGTACAGCGCCGGGAGTATTGCGTTCGACCTTTTTGGAGCACACTTCGTGTCACGTTGGAACTGTGCCAGTATATACAGATGGCTCCAAGTCCTAGGAGAGGGTCGGTTTCCACGCCGTATCCCCTCTGTTTGAAGTCAGCGGGTCTCTGCCAAGCGCTGCCTCTGTCTTCACGGCCGATCTGCTCGGTACGGAAGATTACGCGATATGCCCGGTTCGGAGACCGGATTGTTATTTATACTGACTCACAAAGCCCTCTGAGTGCCGTGCTCTCGGGGCATTGGAATCTCCACATTCCTAGGTTCGCGATATCCGTGACGCCACGGTTTTGGCGAGCTGGGTGGATGTTGAGATTATCTTCTGCTGGGATCCTGGACATGTAGGAATTACGGGGAATGAGGGCGCCAAGAAATAGCGGGACGCATCGCTATTTGTTGGAGCGCTCCCCCAACACCTTACTGCGACAATTGCGTTGTCCCCCGGACTGTTCGGCACATTCTTGTTGAATGTTGCCGTCTGGCGAGTGTGGTTGCTACCGCCTGTCCCTTGTATTCGGGACAGATTCGTGCACACTGTCTTGTGGACTTTATGCCTCTTTGGAGGATGCCGGCCTCCTCCCCTTTATTTAAATATGTTGTTGTTGTTTTCTTTGTAGGTCGCACGTTCCTGCGCCGGGGAGAGGCGGACCTCCCCCCGGCGTCAGAGCTTGCTTCCTGCTTGTTGCCATTTTCCTTTTTCCTTTTTTTTAATTGTTATTGTTGTTTTTTGTTTTGTTTTGCATATTGTGCCTTGGTAGTAGGTAGTCCAAATTTAAATGTATTTAAGAGTAGGTTGGATGAGTTTATGGGGAGGGAAGGTTGTGATGGTTCCTAAGTTTTGTATATATCTATAGCTGCATGATTTAGTTCTTGACAAACCTTGATTGGTGATACCCTTGTTTCTGGACGCAATCCTCTGGATGTAGTTTTCTTGGGAATTTGGGTGCCTTAAAAAAGAGGTCGTTTGACTCGGATGACCTATGATGAGCCCTTGTGGCTTTTGTCATCTGTTATATTATATTGTGGGGGACTTTGATTTTGTCTTTCCCTGGCGATAGTGCTTTTTGTGGGTGGGTTTTGACGGATGCGGATGACCTTTGATAGGCCTTTGTGGCTTTTGTCATCCATG
Organism: Ceratothoa steindachneri; assembly: GCA_963969495.1. Lineage (NCBI taxonomy): Eukaryota > Metazoa > Arthropoda > Malacostraca > Isopoda > Cymothoidae > Ceratothoa > Ceratothoa steindachneri. The sequence goes on from OZ018318.1 coordinate 59,518,081, forward strand.
AAATTATGTTATTGTTATTTTAAAGTAGCCTAGTACTAGGCTCTCGTGAGTACGGCGACTTGTGCCCAAGTAGGCAGTCGCCAGATGGGCTCCTAGAATAATAAAAAAAACCTCCATTTTATTTGACTTTTCTGGTGTTGGTCGCATGCTCGAGGGTCGGGGGGGATGCAGGCCTTCCGCCCTCCCTCCGACGCTGGAGGAAGGACAATGAAATGATGATATTGTCCCAAACTGCAGAAGATTATCAATGTAAAACTGTTGTAGTAGAGATTTCAAGACTTACATCCGCTTCATGCTGAAGTTTTGTCAAAAGTGAATTAGATTATATTATATATAGACGTGGAGTGCTTCTGATTGATGGGGAGTTGCTTTAAACGCATCCACTCTTCCCACAGATTGTGTGAAAGTAGGCTTGTCTGGTAAGCAATTATTTCCAGCTTATGGCCTGATGTATTCTCACCATACATGGTGGATGCTATGCAACAAAAACATACAAATTGCGAGAAAATCAGGATATTAATTTTTTTCTTTAGCTGACCCCTGATTAATGGGTGGAGCTTGATAAGACTACAGTTGGTCTTAATATGCAGATTATTCATCAAACTTTTAGAAGTGTAAACAATCTAAGAATAACTTATAGTTTAAGCCCTACGACATGGTTAAATAAAGTTTCCATGTTTTACATGGGTAAATTTAAATGTAATGGTCCTGAACCCCCCCCCAAAAGGATTACACCCATGAGGAATTTATGATAAAGACAGGATGCTTGATAGGTATTTATTATTCTCTCATCACTGAAGGACAAAAGACGGGACTTTGGTGTTTTGTTATTAAATACACAAGACATTTAATGAATAAAATTAACGCGAGAGATTCAATTGGGAAATAGAGGAATGATTTGAATTACACAAATGATTAAATGGTTTTTCCCATGTGGGAAAACAGAGCAGAATTTTATTTTTTTGACATGATTACTTCTGCACTGAAAAATAATTGTGTGTGGAAAAATATTGATTATTTCAATTTTGGAAAACACAAATTAGGAATTTTACACTATTATATCACTTCTGAACTAAGCGTGAATCCAACATAAGGCAGTTCAGTCACATCGCGATAAATGCAATATGGCGAAGCTTAGAGTTGCAAGGATTTAGCTCTCGAAGAATTGAAGCAGATGAGGCTAGGAAATAAGATGAGATATCTCGTGTCCTCATGATGTGTTCTGGGCTCAGAGGGAAACCGTCCAAAACAACGCCCTTCGCATCGCAGCTGTCGGCACCAAAAAAATAATATTCCACCTATATGCTGAAACAAAATTTCTCCCCATCAATGACCACCTAAACATCTTAGGCAGAAAATTGCTCAGTAAGCTGTGCTGCTCCTCGCACCCTCTAGATGCCCGCTTCATTCTCACCTCCACTCCAAGAACCTCAAAAACTACCCACCTCACCCATTTATTAGCTAATCTTGGCCCCAGCCCCAATTCCACTAAATGAGAAGACAATAAAACACACTACAAAGCCCATCCACCCACTGTTCCTCAATCTGAAGCCACTTTAGATCACCAAACCAGCTTCACCTTCCCCACATGTGATTATGACACCACCTCTCCTTACTGCTTACATGAAAGCAAAAAATACCCCCCTTCCCTTCTTCACTGTAACCTCCAGCAAGCTAAAAGCACTGCCCTTCTCATCAAATCTTGCCCCTGCCTTATGACCATCTCAGTTTACCCTTCCGGCTCTAATGCCTGCAGGAGAGTTGGCGCCTCTATATTTTCTGTACTTTTTCGCTCTACATTATGAAATTTCTGCGTACAACTGCCTCGTCGCTATTGGGCTTTAAATTTGAGGGAGGAGGAACTATAACCTCTTTTTGACCTGAAAAAGACCACGTGACGTGCACTCATTTCTGATTGTTGCTGGGCTCGACGGAAGAAAATACGGGAGACGACAAAGTAATTAAAAGCGATGGATTTAAGACGCTAACCACTCGGAGAATGACAGACAGGATGAGATTGGAGGAAATGTATCCTCGAGCAAAGAGGTCATCTGCAAGGGAAAGTGTCACATGTGACAAGAACTATACAGTCGTATCCTTGACTTTGTAAATTGCCTGCGTGGAAATTGACCAACTGGACAAGATGGTTTGCTACTCTGTCAGCCCAACGACTGTTTGGGGCGCTCTCTCAACTCACGAGATGAATGCTTTGCCAACACTCCATATGGCTATCTTAACACTTGAAAATTTGGACCCCAAGTCTCACCTACAACTATCTTCACACAGTTTTGTATTTCCCCAGTTGAGGGAAATAGGTTATTTTCCCCAAACCTTAGTTGAAATGGTATTTTTAAAGAAAAGAGAATTATAGACGTCGCAAAATAGTTGTTTCACTAAAACCGCTCTTCAGGCGTTTATATGAGGATCATTAATCTTGGTCGATCGCTTTTGTTGGTAAAATATTTGTTTTACAACTTAAACCATTTTCTCTGAGGTGAAATGTGTTTTATTTGTAGATTATCGTAGCCAATGTGCATTTGTTTATTAAGGCCTTATTCAGTGGAAACCTACAGTTTAATGTGCACTTCGAACTACGAATTGCTGCAGCATATGGCCGACATTGTAAATTCAAACTGGTGACTAACCACGCTCAATGTGACTTTAGCAGTTCACTAAGCATTTTTCCACTTGACTAGGCCGTTTCTCCAGATGGAAGCATTTCTCAAGTCATAGGAAGTTTTTTAGATGTAAACCCACTTCCCCAAATTCTAAATCCAACCCCGCAATTCTTGACCACATATTTCCTCATTTACTTTGAGAATAACTAAAGCAGTACTTTTCATTTCTTCCGCATACATTTTATTGGTTTCATATTGTACTTTTTGGTGTGTGGAGTATGTTACAAGCACTCGCCCACTGTTAAACAAATTGATAAGGCAGTCAACATTTTCACTTTTCCTCCACTACATCCAAAAAGTAGCTGATAAAGGCTTGTTATCACATGTTTTGACACATTACTTGAAAGGATGCCATTTTTCTTTTTTTACTTTCAGGGTGTCGTGTCATGCTGTTGGGTCTTTATGCATTGAAGAAAGATCCCCTTCAGCTCTAATCCTCGAATCCCCCTTCAGCAACATCAAAGATGAAGTCAAATATCATCCTTTATCATCAGTGAGTGTAGTAAATTGATTTTCATGCATCCATTCTAAGGGCGAACAGGAAAAAAGAGATTGGCAGGATACATTTGAGTTGGTTCAAAAAGAAACGACTCTTCATAATCGTTTTTCTTTCACACCTCTTCCATTCTGTCCTTTCAATCCACTTTCCAATTTTCCAGGTCTTTATATCCAGCTTTCTTATAATTTCATCCCTCATATTTGTCTTATTTCCACTTTGCAAGAGGGAGGGGGGGGGGCTCCTCGTTGCGCAAAGAGTTTTTTTGTTCTCTCGGTACTTAATGTAATCCAAATAGTATCCTCGCTTAGATAATTAATCGGGCACTTTTCTTTTTCTAATTATTTTTGTTTATCATCATGGTTTTTATATGTTTTTCTTTTGTTTTTTTATTACAGCGACTTTTACCCTAGTAGGCAGTCACCAGATGGGCTCCTTAAAATAAAATGTTTATCATCCTCCTTCACCGAGGCATCTTTGAGATTTGCGGTGTATGATCATGAGGGGTGTGCAGTCTATGGTCACGAGTGTGTGATTTGCATTGTGCTAGGCGAATATGAGAGTGACTGAACAGTTTAATTCCAAAGGAGATGAGACTGAACAAAACTTCATCGAAAGCGTGGCACTGCTGCCCATGCTCATTTATCATTTAATATTTATTTTATCCAATTTTCAACAAAATAAATACTGAAGGAAGAATAGTTCCAGCCAAGAAGAAAAGATAAAATTAAAGCAAAATGAAGTGGGCCTCTTCTATATATGCTTCACCCTTGGATAGCCTGTTTGGAACCCAGTGTGAGGCATTTGTGAATAGGATTTTGGTTTTGTTGGCTTGACAAGAGGTGGTATCATTGTGCGTTGTAACATATCTTCTCTTCATATAAGTTTGTGGAATTGTTAGATGGCTTTGGATAGATCGCGAAGAGTCGCCACTCCCGATCTCCCTAAACATGTCTGATTTTCTCCGTGTGTTACTTTCTCCTTATCTCTCCCTTGTTCTTTAGTCTCTTCGTTTCATACTATAGCTGTGTCCTGACTTGGGATCTCACTTCATTGTGGAGTTTGTGTAGGTTCAGGAAAATTGTCTGCCTTCCCAATACCTTCTGCCCCCTTAACGTCACCTCTACAAACAACTTCAAAGACCTTTGTGGCAGATATCCCTCGTTCCTTTTCAATTCTTAATAATATTAATAATTATCTTGACCAATCTATTTTTTCTTGACAGATTTTTGTGAAAATGCCGTGGTTTGATTGGTTTTTCCTTCATCCTTTGCCTAAGACAGGAATTGAGTTTAAAAGTGATGAACACATCCGGAAGATAAATGTTCCCATTCTGATTCTGCATGCCAAGGATGACCTGGTTGTGCCTTTTCACCTTGGCCAAAAGGTAAATGAAATGTGTTTTTTTTTATTATTATCATCAAATATTTTGCCACCAAGTGGGTTCGACACACAACAACACTAAAAACATACCCATCATCTACCATCCTTAATGCCCTATCAAGCAGAAAGCCCTCTCATGATTTTTATGTCTTGCCAAATTGGCTCTCTCATAGCGATGAGGAGCTATGTGCTGTAACATTTCATCCTGTCGGGGTTTATCCCTGGGCAGAAGGTCCCAAGCATGCCTCCCCCTTCTCATAAACCCTTTCCATAAACCTATCACACACATCATGATCCACATTTTTCTATGTCAGCCCTTTCTCACTCAAACACTCATTCACCAATATCATCAGCGCTGATAGGGCTACTGCCTTACTTTTTTATCGATCCTTTGTTCGCTCGAAGCTCGACTACGGATGCGAGTTTTATGAATCCGCAGCCGAGCGTTTATTGCGGAAGGTGGATTCGATCCACCACACCGGCCTTCGCCTTGCGACCGGTGCCTTCCGCACTTCCCCCATCGAGAGCCTGTTGGTCGATGCTGGGGAGATGCCACTCGCTCTACGCCGCGTGCAGTGCATCGCTCGCCTGTACACGCGAGCCCGGCGTCTCCCTCAGTCGCCAACAGCTCTCACTGCATCCGCAGCTGATCTCGATGGTGCCTATGCCGCCGAGAGACGCCAGTCATACCCTAAGCCCTTTGGGTTTAGGGCCAGGAAACTCCTTCGAGAGGTAGATATAGCTCTCGGGCCGGTGGCGCCCCTGGTTCTGCCCAGGACGCCACCCTGGAGGGTACCACATTTGGCTATTTGTCGCCACGCCTCTGCTCCCAAAGCTTGTACTCGCCGGGAGTATTGCGTTCGACCTTTTTGGAGCACACATCGTGTCACGCTGGAACCGTGCCAGTGTATACGGATGGCTCCAAGTCCCAAGAGGGAGTCGGCTTCCACGCCGTATCCCCTCTGTTTGAAGTCAGCGGGGCTCTACCGGGTGCTGCGTCTGTCTTCACGGCCGAGCTGGTGGCAATACACCACTCGGTACGGGAGATTACGCAATGTGCCCGGTTCGGAGACCAGATTGTGATCTATAGCGACTCACAAAGCGCACTGAGTGCTCTCGGGGCATTGGAATCTCCGCATCCCCTGGTTCGCGATATCCGTGACGCCACGGTTTTGGCGAGCCGGGCAGATGTCGAGATTATCTTCTGCTGGGTTCCTGGACATGTAGGAATTGCGGGGAATGAGGGCGCCAAAGAGTCCGCGAGGACTCAGCGACCGGACCAGCGTTTCGCTCTTCCTCACACCGACTACATGGCAGGAATACGGGCAGCTCTTCGGACTGCTTGGCAAAGAAGATGGGAGACGGTCGAAGGGAACTTAAAGTTGCGTGCCATTGCGCCGCGACTGTTCCCATGGACCTATCCCCCAATGCCGCGGCGGCTTCAGGTTGCTTTCTGTCGTCTCCGAATCGGACACACTCGTGTGACGCATTGCTATTTGATGGAGCGCTCGCCTGCGCCCTATTACAACGACTGCGTCGTCCCCCAGACTGTTCGGCACATTCTTGTCGAATTTCCCAGTGTGGGTGATCTTCGCGCACGATACCTGTCCCGGTACCGGGATGGGCGGGGTCGCTACCGCCTGTCCCTTGTACTCGGGACAGATTCGTGCACATTTATTTGTTGACTTTTTGGGGGAGGCCGGGCTTCTCCCCTTTATTTAAGGTTCTTTTTTTGTTATTGTTTTGTTTGTAGGTTGCACTCTCCTGAACCGGGGTGAGGGGGACCTTCCCCCGCTGCCGGAGATTCCTTCCTGATTGTTAAGTTTTTCCAATTTATATCATTGTTAAGTTTTCATATTTTTACTTTAAAGTAGCCTAGTTTTAGGCTATCGTGTTTTTGGCGACTTATGCCCAAGTGGGTAGTTGCCAGATGGGCTCTATAAAATAAAAATAAAAAAATTCACCAATATCAACCCACCTTTTACATGTTGTCTTACCATCTCTTTCACAGCCTGGTATTCATTTTCGTATATTATATTCACAAGTCTATTTCTGTCTATTTTCTTACTACATGCCAATACCACCCTCGTGATTGCGGCGACTTGTGCCCAAGTGTGTAGTCGCCAGATATACTCCTAAAATAAAAAAAAATTAAAAAATGCCAATACCACCTCGAAATGCCTTCAGTCACACCAGAAATACTTCTTACATACTCGTTCCTATTAAGCCACCCTTCATACCCCAAACATTCGTCTTAAATTGTTCATTTGGACTGCTCTCACCCTAAATCTTTTGCGGGACAAAGGGTTCGCACCCAGCCACGTATAAAACCAGGGCTCACCCTCCTTTCCCTAGCGTGACCGTTTCCCGTAAGGCGAAATGGCCGCGCACCTCCACCGAGTCGTTAGATTCACAGGAGGCAACACCGCTGAAGTTGGTCGTCAGGCAATTTTCCGAAGTTCCTAGAGTTGACCCCGAAGTGAGGACAGCACTAAAGGAGCTTCGGCTCCTACGCCTACACCCAGTGGTAGGCTGCTGGATCGTCAAAAAAGAGGGATCCCGCCTTCTTAAGGTTTCGAGGCAGAGGGAGGAAAAGACTCGCATGGTGAGCCCAACTTACCCCGATATATCCTCGAAGGCGACAGCGCATTGTCCGACCAACAGTGCCCGCGGGAAGCGTACGGTCATCCCGTTAGGGTCTTCTGTTCGAAGAGGGCCCCTACGTCTCCTCCGAGCTAGACTTGGAGGGCATATTCCTTCAATGGAATTGCCGCGGACTCCGGGCCAACTGGGAGGAGCTACCGAGGCTCGTCTCGTCCCGTTTCCTGTTAGCTATCTTTTTGCAGGATACCATGCTGGGCGCGTACCCCCTGCCCTTCCTGCCTGGGTATAAGGGTTTTGCGACCCCACCACCACGGGATAGGGGCTGAGCGGGAGGCTGCGCGATTTACACCGGTGATGTCTCCGTTCTTATCTTCGCTATAGATACCTCCTTTCAGGCAGTAGCTGTGCAGCTGCACCTGAATAGGAGGTATACTGTTATTTCCGCGTACATTCCACCGTCAGGCGACTTCGACGCGGGGGGCCTTCCGCCGTGTCGTGGCACGGTTGCCAAGGCCCTTTATCTTGCTCGGAGATCTGAATGGTAGACACCCCCACTTGGGAGTCTACTCGATTAATCCCATGAGTCAAGTCCTTGCCGACCTGATAGACGAGTTTGAGATGAGTGTCCTAAATGTGGATGAGTTTACGCATCACTGCCCGAGAACCGCTTCATTTTCCTGCCTCAATCTATCTTTGTGTTCTCCGGATGCACAGCCTGATTTGGGGTGGGGGTGGGGGTCGATTACCTCCATTATTGTGATCACTTTCCCATTCAAATATCATTTTCTGGGCCGCTGCCGCCCGAGAGCCCGCCCCGGTGGTGCTCTGCATTTCAGGAAATTACTGAATTCTCTATCTCAGTCGAGGAGTTTAGGTCGGTAGATGAGGCTGTTGAGTTCTCCGGCAACCTCATTGCCGTGGGCTTAACTACTATTCCTCGAACGTCTGGTCGATCTGCACGCCGACCGCTTCCGTGGTGGTCAGTCGAGTGTGAGGCGGCCCTCAAACCGAAGCGTTATGCCTACATGCGCTATAAGCCCCGCCCGAACGACTTTACTGTCGTTGAATTTCGTCGAGCTAGGGCTAAGTTCCGGTATATTTCGAAGCCTGCCCGCCTCTCTTCTTGGCGGGCATACGTGTCTTCACTCAACGAAAAGACCCCTATAGCAGAGGTGTAGAAGTGAGTCAAAAGGATGTGGGGCAAGTTCTCCCAGGACCCCCCTCCTATTCTCCAGGAGAATGAGACCACAATCTCGGGCGCCGCAGCCATGGCTTAATCCTTCGCGACCGCTTTCTCTGCATTCTCTAGCCGGGATGCTGCTCCGCCAGCATTCAATACGCGTCGTTATGTCGCAGAAGGCCGCCGACTGGACTTTACCTCCAGAGACGGAGAACCCTTCAAAGACACGTTTACTTTGAGTGAGTTGCGTTCCACTCTCGCTTCGTGCGCGGACACCGCCCCTGGTCCAGACGCCATGCTTCGATACCTAGTTGAGCGATGATTTGGGTAGAGGGTATCTTCACAGATTCCTGGTGAATTGCTAACCGGGAACAGATCACTCTACTCCGGCCGGTTTCCGCCCAATCTCTTAACCTCTTGCGTGTGCAAGTTGGTAGAAAAATTGGTAAATGTTAGATTAGATTTTTGGGGGGACTGCGGAGGCGATCTGTCTTCTGCACAGTGCGGCTTCCACAAGTTCAACTCCACGTCGGATGCTCTGCTCCGACTGGAAAATGCCTTCTGCGATGCCTTCCTTCGTAGACAGCACTACGCCACGGTGTTTTTCGATCTGGAAAAGGCCTATGATACCGCATGGTGATACGGTATTATGGAGACACTCCCAATGTTTATATCTGAATTTTTTGCGAGATCGTCGATTCCGCGTACGGGTTGGGGAGCCCTTTCCGGCCCAATGGTGTAGAAAGAGGGCGTCCCGCCGGGAAGTGCCTTCCGTGTCACACACTTTGCCCTGAGCATCAACTGCATCACCTCGGTGCTGCCGGAAGATGTTCTCGCTACGCTCTACGTGGACGTCCTTTCGATCTCTTTTGGGGCGGCCCAGATGCCAACTCTGGAGCGTCGACTGTAACAGGCATTGAACCCCGTCTCTCGCTATGCCGAAAAAGCAGGCTTCGGTCTTCCTTGGCCAAGATTAAGGTGGTGCAATTCTGCCGTCATCCACGGCTCCAGCCTAATCCAGACTTATTTCTCAATGGGATTCGGCTGGAAGTGGTGTACTCGCACCGTTTCCTTGGTCTTGTATTTGACCGTCGCCTCACCTGGGAGGCTCATATTGGCAGCCTTAGGGTCTCTTGTACCCGCGCCATGGATATTCTTCATTCCGTGACGCTAGCGCCTGGGTTTACTGCCTTATTTTTTTATCGATCCTTTGTTCGTTCGAAGCTCAACTATGGATGCGAGTTTTATGCATCCGAGCCGATCGTGTATTGCGGAATATGGAGTCGATCCACCACACCGGCCTTCGCCTGGCGACCGGTGCCTTCCGCACTTCCCCCATTGAGAGCCTGTTGGTCGATTCTGGAGAGATGCCACTCGCTCTGCGCCGCGTGCAGTGCATCACTCGCCCGTACGCGCGAGCCTGGCGCCTCCCTCAGTCGCCAACAGCATTCACTGCATCCGCAGCTGATCTCGACGGTGCCTATGCCGCCGAGAGACGCCAGCCATCCCCTAAGCCCTTTGGGTTTAGGGCCAGGAAACTCCTTCGAGAGCTAGGTATAGCTCTCGGGCCGGTGGTGCCTCTGGTTCTGCCCTGGACGCCACCCTGGAGTGTACCACATTTGGCTATTTGTCGCCACGCCTCTGCTCCTAAAGCTTGTACAGCGCCGGGAATATTGCGTTCGACCTTTTTGAAGCACACTTCGTGTCACGCTGGAACCGTGCCAGTGTATACGGATGGCTCAAAGTCCCAAGAGGGGGTCGGTTTCCACGCCGTATCCACTCTGTTTGGAATCAGCGGGGCTCTGCCAGGCGCTGCGTCTGTCTTCACGGCCGAGCTGGTGGCAATACACCACTCGGTACGGGAGATTACGCGACGTGCCCAATTCGGAGACCGCATTGTGATTTATAGCGACTCACAAAGCGCACTGAGTGCTCTCGGGGCATTGGAATCTCCGCATCCCCTGATTCGCAATATTCGTGATGCCACGATTTTGGCGAGCCGTGCGGATGTCGAGATTATCTTCTGCTGGGTTCCTGGACATTTAGGAATTGCCGGGAATGAGGACGCCAAGGATTCCGCAAGGACTGGGCGACCAGACCAGCGTTTCGCTCTTCCTCACACCGATTACAAGGCAGGAATCCTGTCAGCCTCCGGACTGCTTAGCAAAGAACATGGGAGACGGTCGAGGGGAACTTAAAGTTGCATGCCAGTGCGCCGCGACTGTTCCCATGGACCTACCCACTATGCCGCCACTGCTTCAGGTTTCTTTCTCTCATCTCCGAATTGGACACACTCGCGGAACGCGCCACCATTCGATGGAGCGCTCGCCTGCCCCTTACTGCAAAGACTGCGTTGTTCCCCAGACTATTCGGCACATTCTTGTCGAATGTCCCAGTCTGGGTGAACTCCGTGGGGTCGCTACCGCTTGTCCCTTGTAATCGGGATGGGTTCGTGCACACCGACTTATGGACTTTACGAGTTTTGGAGAGGAGGCGGGCCTCCTCAACTCTATTTGACCTTTTTTGTGTGTTTCTTTTTGTATGTCGCATGTTCCTGCGCCTGGGGTAGGTGGGCCTACCCCCGACGCCGGTGCTCGCTTTCTTTTTGCCTTTTTTGCTTTTTCTCGTTATTTTTTTTAGCTTTTGTTCTTTTTTATCGTTTTATGTGTTATTTAGATGTTTTTATGTTGTGTTTTTAATATAGCCTAACAGTAGGCTGTTGTGTACGGCAACTTATGCCCAAGTAGGCATTCGCCAGATGGGATACCACAATGAAAAAAAATGGGTAAGGCGCGACCGCCCCCCTCCCATTTCCTCCAAATAGTATATAGATAAAGCAAAAAAAAAAAAAAACAATTCTCAGAAGTTTCCGATTCTGTTTCTTCATGCTTCTGGTCTCGTTCCAGTTCTTCCCGTTTTCTCGCGTTAGATCTGTTTTCCTCCGAGGTGGACGCCGATTTTGATTACCACCACCTTTTGGTCCTTCGAATTAAATCCGATATTCTCTTATCCAAACTTAATATTTTTGACATCAGTAATGATTTTGATAAGTAGTGCGGTGAACCGAGCCGCATGTAGTCCCATAACAATGGAGACCTGGTAGTGGAGGTCACCTCCCACCCCCACCATGATTCTGCCCAAGCTCTCAAGTCTCTTGCTCGCTCTGAGATTGCTGTCTTCATCTCACCCAACCTTTAACACTGAAAGGTGTTCTCCGTTTTAAAGGACTTTTGCCCTTCCGCCAGCCGAGGGTGTCCGATCTCTTGATGCCGCTCCGGAAACTCAAGGCCCCATTTAGGCCTATATTGTATCCACTGAAGGGATCCGCTCTGACGTAGTCATGACTGAGGACTTCTGGCCAAAGCGTAAGGCCCCTCCCGACTCTTCCTCTCCTTCTAGGAAGCTAACTTCTTAAAAGGGGCGAGCAATCACTCTATAAAAACTCATCTCAATCTCGGTTGAGTTACACCCTATCCCTTCCTCTCTTTCCCCTACCCGTTTCTTCGACACCTGTAACTCTAACTTCCGACCTTCCCTCTGGCGGAGACTGTGTACCCTTCGCTCATGGAGATGTAGCCCCTCTCCTCGAAGGTAACGATCCCTCCAAGTCTCCTCACATCAAAACAATGAGTACATGGCGGTTCAAATGGCCCTAGCGAAGAAAGTCAGACAGATCAAAAGCGATGGCAAACGGTAAATAATTGGTAAGGATTTTACCACTATTCTGCATTCATTTTTTTCTCAGTGGGGACCTACTGATTAACGTGGGATCCGAACTACGGGTATCTAGAGCGCATGGTAGCCACCGGAACTCCATCCGGCGACTAACCACACCCGATGTGGCTTAATGTCGCTATAATCGAATAGGGCTTTCATTTAGCTAGACCAAAGACCAGCAAAGAATTAATGTGTCGTATTACTAAATGTATTTTGCTAAAATTTCAACAAGTGGGTCAATCCGACAGTGTTTTTTTTTTAAATAATTCTCGGACTAACCTTGAGAGGACATTGGGAATTATATCAGTCGAAAGATAGTGTAAAACAACATACGGGTTTCAAATTTCGTTAGAATCGGCTGAAGTTACGATGTTGCTTAAAACTCTTTGAAAAGTAAAATGGTTACCATCCGACGGACCGCCTCTAGCAACTTATAAGAGTCGCTGCACGCGACTAAAAATGCTGAAGAAAGCTTTATGCCAGAGTTCTTGTTCATCATGACAGTTCATTCAAGACCCGCACGGTCAAAACTGCGAGCCCCTTTTGATAGGAATTTCTGTCACACATCCATATTAGAGCCTTGATTTGGTCACATCTGAGTTTTTTTTATGGTTTCCCAATTTAAAAGAAAGCAATTTGGTAGCTGAAAACGTGGTTCAATTCAAAACACTCGTTTCTACTCAAGAGTTAGAAAGTCTGAGACAAGTTGGGAAGATCTATTGAGTCGAATGGAGCTTATGTATAAAAGGAAACCGTATTATTATTTTCCGGGAACCTTTGGAACGCCACTCGAATTTGGTAGGTATTTGAAGGCATTTTGTGTTAATGAAATTTGCCAAGCATAGTCCTTGTCCCTTTCCATGGATTTTCGTGTGTGATCGACTTGTTGTTTCTCCAATTAGTACTTGTCCATTTGTAGTCTTTGGTATCTGAACTATGATACTTTAGTCTCTGCTATTCTCATCATTAACCTCAGGTAACTAAACCCGGATAGGGAACACTGACCCGGGAATCTCTGCAACCGATTTTTTTATATATAACTTTAATGATACGCACCGGATGATGGTATCGGGGGATCCTTTGTAATGGGGAAACTCTTTATTGTGGTGTTAACTGCTCGTCTTCGCGGCTAAATATGGCCGTATCCATGGGGAAAATTGGCAGAGATGCTGACCTGAAAAATTAACATGACCTCGGATCTAGTTGAGGGACTCTCCAATACCGCTTGACCTCAAGCAGCCTATTTGTTACTCCTTATTTTTTCCCTCTGGCTTTGAGAAACGCGTGTCCATCCCTTGGGAATCAAGATTAAGATGGTGGATGCCTTGGGGTTTTTATTCTCACAATGGGGGTAGGCACGCATGGCTCTGATGCCAAGAATTTAACCCGACCCCTTTTCCAACATTTCAGCTTTATGAGTCTGCTGCCCGTCATCGATCCGGTGGCTTTCCTCCAGTCAAGTTCGTGGAGTTCGAAGGAGGACACGGCTATGGTCACAAATTCATCTGCCGCGCGCCAGATTTACCGCAAATTTTGAGGTAGAGTTAAATGGCGGGGTGGGGTGGGGTGGGGTTGTTCGAATGTGTTTTTTTGAAGCGATCGATGAGGGTTCTCTAATGCGCCAGCCATCGTTATTTACGCGTTGGTAGGTGGTCATTCTAGCCAGTGGTTATCATTATTCCCACAAAGTGGGGGTGAACACCTGCCAATGCCACTAAAATTACGCTGTATGCCCTATTAAGCCCCAAACTAACTAGACTTTCCATTACAATGGCCCCGCAAGGGGGCGGGGGGCATCTAGACTTACAACTGGCACATAGAAGAGCGGCGCAACCTTCCCGCCATATCTCTAGTTAGTCTTGTACTAGATTGAAACTACCTGGCCTTTATTCATTTTTACCATTTTGACTTCTTTTCTTTTAAAGTCTCTTCTCACGATTTTTTTTGTCCGGTGGCTAATTTTGCAGGCTAGTCGCCGACCAGTTTCGATCCACTCGTCCCTGTTTGTGGCTAGAAGTGGGTGTAGTCTGTGTGAGGGCAGCTGCAGTAGAATTCCCACTTCCTAGCGGTTGCATGGGCCGGTAGCACAGGGTGTGTGGTGTTATAAAATTCCCACAGCATGCAACAGCCTCCCTCCACTCTAACCTAGTCACTAGCGGTCAGAGGGAACAGGAGTCATCTGCTCATGGGGAGCCATTCAACAACAACAACAACAACACGCACTAGATGCGCGATTTAGTCGTGACGCACGGCTGTCAGTACTATCATGTTCTTACTCCCTGAACATACGAATAATAATCTTTTTTGGTCATTACAGGAATTTTGTGGATGAAATTGTTCTCAAAAGAGCTTGAAGAGAGATATATATATATATATATATATATATATATATATATATATATATATATATATATATATATATATATATATATATATATATATATATATATATATATATATATATATATATATATATATATATATATATATATATATATATATATATATATATATATATATATATATATATATATATATATATATATATATATATATATATATATATATATATATATATATATATATATATATATATATATATATATATATATATATATATATATATATATATATATATATATATATATATATATATATATATATATATATATATATATATATATATATATATATATATATATATATATATATATATATATATATATATATATATATATATATATATATATATATATATATATATATATATATATATATATATATATATATATATATATATATATATATATATATATATATATATATATATATATATATATATATATATATATATATATATATATATATATATATATATATATATATATATATATATATATATATATATATATATATATATATATATATATATATATATATATATATATATATATATATATATATATATATATATATATATATATATATATATATATATATATATATATATATATATATATATATATATATATATATATATATATATATATATATATATATATATATATATATATATATATATATATATATATATATATATATATATATATATATATATATATATATATATATATATATATATATATATTGGCCATCTTGCGAACGTCCGCCATTAATCGTCATTTGATTCAGTTAAATCACTTTTATCAGTAAGATGTTTTCAAATGCCATATTATATTTTAGGTTTATAAACTCTGTTTACATTCCACATTTTTTCACTTAAACAATAATTAATAGAAATTATTTTTTAATTTTCTTTTTCAATTCAGAATTTTAAAAGATCTTCCGGGAAAGGCATTTATTTTATTTATATCGCCAATCAAAATGATTTTACATTGTTTGTTCGATAAAATAATTGAACAAGGATTCTCCATTTTATTTTTTTATTTGAGAAATCGATAATTCAGTTTTAACAAGTTTAATTATATTTTAAAAAAACAAGTTTCTTTCTGTATTTGCAACCCCCATTGGGGTAAGGGCAAAAATACTGCAACCATTTTATTTTGATTTTAAGTTTTAGCTCTCATTTGGTGGCAGCCAACGAGGATACAACCGCCGAGAAAAACTATAAAAAAAAATTAGATTAAATTACTCTAACAAACTTATGGAAGACGACAGAAAATGATTCTATCCCGTCGAGGCATTGTCGATGAGACCACGGGAAAATTCGAGGCACACTTCTTTAAATTCCCGGATGCGCCCCCCCCCCCTCCATCTTCTTTGTTATTCATCTCCAAGAGCCGACCTTACCCGCTCCCAGGAACCCATCAGAACACAATCTCGTTAGCCTTTCGAATCGCACTAGCCATGACCTCGCAGATTATAATGCGAAGCATTGGGTGTGCAGAGTCCCATGCTTCAATGGCACGCTGAATCGCTATGGACAAAAAGCTCGAACCAGGCACGGTGCGTAAACTCCGGTACCGAGCGGTATATTGTAACTAGTTCGACCTCGAAGACACAGCACCTGAAAGAACCCCACCGGCTTCAAGCAAGAGAGAGGTAGCATGAAAGCCAACTCTCCCTACTTCGAGTCATCTGTGTTCGCAGCAGCAGAGGTTCTGGCAATAATGACGTCTCTCGAACTGTTTGGGTCTCCCCTCAAAGTCGGGAGCAACTATTATTTTATGTATTATTATTCATCTATTTGGAATAATAACAAAAATAATAAAACATTGCTTATACGTGTAACAACAAAAATATATTTATAAATAATAAATAAGTACACAAACTATATACAATAACAAAATGTAACAAGGATAGAAAAAAGAGGGACGCCCTTGGTACTGAGTGGTCGCTTTTCCTCCCCGGACAATCCATCCTGGGCGGCTCTCCATATTGCCCATACCAAAATCCACCCCTAGAAATAGGAACGCATTACTAGATGCTGTAGAGGCTTTGCGACCAAAGGTGTGGCGACAAACGTACTAAGTTGGTTTGCTCCGGGAAACCATCGGCGACAATGGTTCGAAAGTTGCACCGAAGTCTCGAGGAGTTTACTAGCCCTGAACCCGAAAGATTTAGGGCATGATTGGCGACTAACGAAGACGCTGATCCCGCCCGTTACAAGCTCAGCATGCACTCGATAACGTAAAGCGAGTGGCATATCAACCATCAGCAAGTAGGCTTTCTATCGGGGACGTGCGGAATGCACCAGTCACAAACCGAAGACCTGGGTCGTGGATCGAATCCACCATCTGTATTAGAGGTTCATAACTGGAAAAGTCAATCTCGCATCTTATCAAGTTTTGAACTAATAAAGGAGCGGTAAAAAAAAAAAAATAATAAGGTTGGCCTATTAGTACCCGCCCACCACCACCACCTACGTGCTGAACTCCATAAAGAAGAAAACCCTAGTGCGGGTACAAGAGACACTAAAGCTGCAAATGTGGGCCTCGCAGGTGAGGCGTCGGGCAAATTCAAAACCAAGGAATCCTTGTGAGCCCCATTTCAGAGAGGTCCTTATCGGGCTGATGCCCGCGACTGTGGTAGAAGTGCACGAACTTGGTCTTAGAGCAAACTACTGAAACCTCTGCGTATCATTAAAGCGACACAAGGGTCAGAGTCTGTGGGATTCGGCTTTCCAAAGGTAGAGATGAACTGGCCCCCAAAAGATCGAAAAGTCATTAGGGTCAGACAAGATCGTCCAACAGTTCAAACGGACTTTAAGACGCAGGGCTCAGAAGAAAGTAAAGCCAGACTAGAAACGACGAAAAAAAAAACTATAAGACATATATAAATCAGACCAAGGTAAAGAACTTAGAAAAATTAAAAATGGTGGCACCTATAGCAAGGGAAGGAGCTCAGAACTTTTGTAAAGTTAAAAAGATCACGAGCGAAAGGACGGTCCTAATAAAATAAGCCCAATCGCGCATCATCTGGGATGTGTGAGAGGGTCGGGAAGCATTCACAACTAAGTCCCTCCAAGGAAGTTTACAAGAATGTGGCGAAATAGACAAGGGAAAAGAGCAAAGGAGACAAGGTGGGGCATTTCTAGGGTCCACGAGTAAGGCGCGATTAACCAATCTGGAAGCGACTAAGCGCCGCCACAAACGTTGGGGAAAGAGTGGTGGTTATAACCTCACGGCCGTTCAGATGGTTTAATACACGAAACTTAATCCCCATGCAGTCCGTCATCCCTCTCCGACTGCCATATATGCCAAACATAGTCCATAATTGGGGAGAAATCCGTAAAGGGAAGGGAAAGCGCGGCGAGGTTCTGAGCAGCGGATCTGCTCGTTCGTTAGGACCTGACAGAAGTCTATGCGGTAACGGGCAAGAGTTCTTGGCCAGCCAAGACTGAATTACTCAAAACAAGGGGATGATCTGAGTTAAAACAGCCAATAAATTTGAAGGCTGCTCGAATCACAAAAAAATGTGATAAAGAAAGATTGGGCGGAAACCGACCGAGATAGAGTGATCTTTTCCATGTTTGCAAAAAGCGAGCACATAAGTCATTCACCACGAGTATGGGAGGATACCCTCTGTCCAGATCGTGTTGAACAAATCTAACAGAAAGGCCATGCTTCGCTCACCTAGCTGTCGAAGCCGGACATACGGGATATCGTCCGGACCAGGGGCGGGGTCCGCGCACGAAGCGAGAGTGGGACGAAACTCGCTCAATGTAAACATGTCGTTGAAGGGTTCTCCGCGTCTGGATGGAGTAGTAGTGATTCGTCAACCTGCCTTTATCCAGAAGGATCCCCGACCGGATAATAGAAGGCAGAAAGGCCAGTATGACAATCGCTGGTGAGCCTGAGGGCACCAGAGGCCGGTCCTCTATGGGAAAGTGCCATAAAGTAATAGGTTTCGACACCAAACAGGTGCCAGGGCAGAGGGACCTGTTCCGTGTCAGAGGTAAAAGGATATAGATGCCCATCGGCAGGATTCCTTGGAACAGAGTGTGTGTTGTGCTGCGAAGAGGGCAGAAAGCAGTGTTGTAATTGACTATCTGTGTGATGAGAAGTGTAAGATCTACCCACCCCAATACAGAGCTGAGCACAGCGCGTCCACCAATCGGCAGCCAGATCTCACATGCGTTGAAGTTTGTGTCCGCTTTTGCGGCATCCCGGCTAAAGAATGCGGAGAAAGCGTTCGCGAAAGACGGCCACGGACGCGGGGTCCGAATTTACGGTCCCATTCTCTGGTGAACGGGAGAAGAGTCCTGTGTGAACTTGCCGCGCATCCTTTTGACTCGCTTCCACACCTTTGCAAGAGGGGTCTTCCCGTTAAGTGAAGACACGTATACCCGGCAAGAAGAGCGGCGGGAGTGCTTCGAAACATACCGGAACCTAGCCCAAGCTAGACGAAATTCACCGAGCAGATGGTGTATTTTTTTTTTTTTTTTTAATGAGGCATATGTCGTCCCAGGTAGCCACGGTCGCGCCAGCACCTAATCCTTAGCCTCGCGAAATGAGACGCTCTGCAGCTGAATCGGCGAGCCATTAAGCGTCCGCCTCGGAGGGATCCGACGCATTCACCAGAAGGCTTCCGTACGAGAATCGTGTTACCTTCAACTCTCTACCAATCGAGCTAGCTATGCTCTCCTCTAATGGATCATGTTTCCCTTGGCCAACATGCTGTCATAAGTGGAGAGAATAACCAGAAAGCGTTTGAAGCCAATGGGCTTAAAAACGCCAAGTAATCTCTCAATGAGTGGTTCCGCTCAGCGCAGTTGCGACTTTGGTCTTGGTCTGTGCTTCCCTACCAGAGGGCGTTTCGGGCCAGACGAAAACGGCAGCAGATCAGTTCGTCCCCAGAGCTCCCGCGGAGGGCGAGGAACCCTTAGATCTGAATTCCTCTTACTTTTCTTTTTAGCAGGAGGGTTAGGAATGAACCCGCTTCTCTCCACCGCCAGAAGGAGCCCCTAGGACAGACGGACCGGTCTCACAAGATCCTTCTTAGAGATGGAGAAGGCCTTGGCTGTCATAGGAGCACAAGCCGGGAGAGGAAGTCCCTTCTCTTCTTGTGATTCATCGGGGGCCTGAGACACGTGAAGGGAAGCTCGCAAAGGGGCGGATTTAGTGTTTGTCAACGAGCACAAGTTCGCCCATTTGTGGCTGGGTCACCTCCGGGATAATGTCAAGCTCAGGAGGGCCTCCATGTGGCTATCCCCTCCCATTTGAGGTTCTTTCAGTCGTAGTCAAGACTTGGCGGCGAACCGACCTCCCTCGGGGAAGAGAGGAGCGCAGGCAATATCAAAATGCATGACTACAGGAAGCACGGCCCGACTGGCTCCGCTTTTCCTTGTAAGGGGGTTGGCCCTATCAAGTCGCGGCCAATTTTGGGGGCCGCCTGCCTACTTGTGATAGACAAGGGGAGGATTGCCATGGGCGGAAGACGGAGTCGTCCAAAGGCGACTCCACAGAAACGGCGGGGGAGGGGGGGGGGGACTCGCACCCTTAAGCCTACGAGAGAATTAAAGCTCTTCTCCGGTAGAAGAGGGTTGCAGGGACCCCTGAGTAAGCACAGGAGGGGAAGGGGCATCTCCTTTTCAGTGGCAAAGGATAAATCCCTTTGCAAAATGGCGATGGTGAGAGGAGAGTCCCTCCAGGCTTCGAAGGGTTGCCTTGATTTTCCTCATCCTTCACGACACATAGAGAGGACGAGACCGCGTTTGGAGGCGGATATCCATGCGCTTACTCGCTATTGCTTTGAGTTGTCACCATGGTCTGAATAAAGAAAAAGAGGCATGGAGAGTAGATACTATGATCACCCAATGACTTGGGAGGTTAAAAGGAAAGTCTACATAGGATCATACAATTCCAAAATGTTACCATTTACATTTGTTTTAATTTAGGAGCCCACCTGGCAAATGCCTAGATGGGTTCACCAGAGCCTACTAGTAGGCTATATTAAAAAAATAAATAACTATATAAATGAATAACGATATAAAAACAAAGGCTAAAAAAAAACACAAGCAAATAGGCAACAAGGAAGCGGACTATGGCGCAGGAACACGCGACCTACAACGAATAGTCAAATAAAGTAGAGGAGGTCAGCCTCCTCCAAAAATTCGTATGGTCCACAGGTGTGTGTGCACGAACCCGTCCGAGTACAAGGGAAAAGCGGTAGCGACCCCGTTCGTCCAGGTACCGGGACAGGTAATGTGCGCGAAGATCACTCAGAGTGGGACTTTCGACAAGAATGTGTATAACAGTCTGGGGGACAACGCAGCCATCGCAATAAGGCGCAGGCGAGCGCAAAATTAAATGGCGGTGCGTCCGATTCGAAGACGACAGAAGGCAACCTGAAGCCGTCGCGGCATTGTCGGGTAGGTCCATGAGAACAGTCGCGGCGCAATGGCACGTAACTTTAGGTTCCCCTCGACTGTCTCCCATCTTCTTTCTCAAGCAGCCCGTATTCCTGTCATGTAACGCTGGTCTGGTCGCCCAGTCCTCGCGGACTCTATGGCGCCCTCATTCCCCGCAATTCCTACATGTCCAGGAACCCAGCAGAAGATAATTTCGACATCCCCCGGGTCGGCAAAACCGAGGCGTCACGGATATCGCGAACCAGGGGATGCGGAGATTCCAATGCCCCGAGAGCACTCAGGGCGCTTTGTGAGTCGCTATATATCACAATCCGGTCTCTGAACCTGGCACGTCGGGTAATATCCTTTACTGAACGGTATATTCCTACAAGCATGGTCGTGAAGACAGACGCAGTGCGTGGAAGAGCCCCGCTGACTTCAAACAGAAGGGATACGGCGTGGAAACCGTGACACGAAGTGTGTTCCAAAAAGGCCGAACGTAATACTCCCGGAGCTGTAAAGCTTTGGAAGCAGAAGCGTGGCGAAAAATAACACCATGTAACCCCTCATAAAATTTTCTCTGTTCATGGCTTGTAATCACTTTTTTGTTACTTAGGTCCCAAATACATAAAAAAAATGCTATTAAACAGTTAGAAGTTTGGGTTTGTAAAAGTTCTAGGCTAACCACTAGCATTCAACCTACAACAGGAAGAACTGGGAACAGCAAACAGAATTTGTAGTTGGGACCCGGAACGTCATGTCGGAGCCAATGGTTGACCCCAGGATTGTGCTTATGCTACCATTGCACATTAAGCTGGGGTTGATGAAGCAGTTCGTGAATGCTCTCAACCAGGAATCAGCCGCTTTTAATTACCTTCTTGAGTTCTTCCCCAAGTTATCCGAGGTCAAAATCAAAGGTGGCATTTTTGTTGGACCTCAGATAAAGAAGGTGCTCGAGTCTACCGAGTTCTCCAATAAGCTCACTAGGATTGAGAGAACAGTATGCAACTGTTTCATAGCAGTTGTCAAGGGTTTCCTGGGCAACCAAGGGCTGAAAACTACCAGCAGCTGGTGCAGGATCTGGTAAAGGCTTTTAGCGCCATGGGATGCAGGATGGCCCTTAAACTTCATATGCTGGACACTCACCTGGCCAAATTTAAGGACAAAATGGGCGCCTACTCAGGAGAACAAGGCGAGCGATTCCACCAAGATGTGAAGGAGATAGAGCGGAGGTACCAGGGGCACAACAATGAGAAAATGATGGGGTACTATATCTCGGGGCTGGTGCAGGAGTGCCATTTGGACTACATACAAGCGCAAATCCAGGAAATCCAGTTATTTCTGACGTGTTTAAGTTGCTTTCTAACTGTTATTTGCTTTTACTTGTTTGTTTTTGATAAGCTTGTGTCATAAAATAAATATATACTCTGTTGATTTAATTATATGAACGGATAAATTTAAAAAAAATTCGAAATAAATATCATAGTCCTGATCACAAACCCAAACTTCTGATTAAATGATAGTTTGTTTTTTTTTATAATGGGATATAACAAACCATTGTGATAATCAAAGGTGGTACCCTCCAAGGTGGCTTCATGGGCAGAACCAGGATCGCCACCGGCCCGAGAGCTATACTGAACTCTAGAGGGAGTTTCCTAGCCTTAAACGCAATGGGCTTGGGGTATGACTGGCGTCTCTCGGCGGCATAGGCACCGTCGAGATCAGGTGCGGATGCAGTAATGTCTGTTTGGAAACAGGGAGGCGCCGAGCTCACGCGCACAGACGAATAATGTACTATGCACGGCGCAGAGCGCGTGGCATCTCCTAGCATCGATAAGTAGGCTCTCAATGGGGGAAGTGTGGTGGATCGAGTTCACTTTCCGCAATACACGGTCGGCTGCAGATGCATAAAACTCGCATCCGTATTCGAGCTTCGAACGAACAAAGGATCGATAAAAACGTGAGGCAGTAGCCCTATCAGCGCACCAGGCGCTGAACGACACGGAGCGGAGAATATCAATGGCACGGGTACAAGAGACCCTAAGGCTGTGAATATGAACCTCCTAGGTGAGGCATCGGTCAAATACAATACCAAGGAAACGGTGCGAGTCTACCACTTCCATGCGAGGCCCATTTAGAAACAAGTATGGGAATGGATGGAGCCGTGGATGGCGGCAGAAGTGCACCACTTTAGTCTTGGCCAAGGAAACCCAAAGCCTGTGAGTTTCGGCATAGCGAGAGATGCGGTTCAATCAATGGCTGTTGGAGTCGACACTCCAGAATTGGCATCTGGACCGTGCGAAAAGAGATCGAAAGATCGTCCACGTAGAGCGTAGCGAGAACATTTTCAGGCAGCATCGAGGTGATGCCGTTGATGCTCAGGTCAAAGAATGTGAAACTGACGGCACTTGACTGCGGGACACTCTCTTCCTGCTCCATTGGGCCGGAGAGGGCTCCCCATCCCCCTCCAGCAGTACACGGAATCGACGATCTCCCAAATATTCAGATATGAAGATCGGGAGGCGTCCCCTCGTCACCATCGTGTGGTCTCTATGATACCGTATCGCCATGCGGTATCATAGGCCTTCTCCAGATCGAAAAACACTGGCGTAGTGCTGTCTACGACCTCGCAGACAGCATTTTCCAGTCGGAGCCGAGCATCCGACGTCGAGTGGAACTTGCACTGCACGCCCGCCTGCACGGTCTTCGAAACATACCGGAACCTAGCCTTAGCTCGACGAAATTCACCGACAGTAAACCACGGGAGCGGTCGGCGTGCAAAACGACCAGGCGTTCTAGGAATAGTAGTTAAGCCCACGGCGAAAACTTTGCCAGAAAATAACTCAACGGCTTCATCTACCAACCTAAACTCGTCGACTGAGACAGAGAAATCAGTCATTTCCTAAAATGCTGACCACCGCGCTCGCGCCAAGCAACATCGGGGAGGACTCTCAGGCGGCAGTTTAGCCTTACGGGAAACGTTAACGCTTGGGAAAAGAGAAGGGAAGCATGGTTTTAGTTGAAGCTGCTTGTGAATCCTTTATGCCGCCAGCTTTACCAGGGAAGCGCCCGAAGTGGGTAAAACCCGCATAAAGGTTGCGAATGGACGCGGAAGCGACCGTGCTCGTAGGTCTTTAGTCCAGAAGAAGAGGGTCTTTCCTAACATTGAAGCATAAGACAGACGCGAAATGAGAGACGATCCTGGAACTGAACGGCCAGGATTGATTTAGCCCTCAAAGAAATAAGCAGCACATTGTTTCGAATAAGCGGGGTGCGGCTCTCCGCAATTGACATACTTGGCCTCACAAGATTTGGAATTATCCTGTGCGCCCTTGGAGTAACTTACACAAATTTAGGGTAACCCCGACTTTGCGCGTCTACAGGAGCGATTCGTATGGCCGAAGCGGTGGCAGTAGTAGCACCTCCGCGGAAGTGGCACGAATGCCTTCAAGCGGAAGCGATACTAACCGTCATGCACCGACTCAAGAACCTTTTCACAGTCGAACGTGACGAAGAGCGGAGGGGTAGGTCAAGAAGCCCCTGCACGTTTTCTGATCACACGTTCGACCTTAACCGCTCCATGGTCGGATAGCCCTAAAGTAAAATCATTTATGGATAGTCCACGAGTTCCCTCGCATAAACTACCACTTTCACGAAGTTGATAGTAGAGTGTGGCGTCACACTCACTGGCGGGCCATCAAGTGTCAGGAGGGCACTAATCATGGCCGCCTCGGAGGGATTCGACGCATTCGCCAAAAGGCTTCCGTCCGAGAAACGGGTCACCTTCGGCTCTCTACCAATCACACTAGCTAAAGCTCTCCTCTATTGGATCATGATGCCCTTAGTTAGCTACGAGGGGCGGTCAATAAGTTTTGCAATTCGGATATAAGGAAGCGAGATATGAGGAAAAGTGTTTTATTATTTTTCAATATAACTACCCTCGACTTCAATGCACTTGCGCCACTTGTCCCTGAGGCATCGAATTCCGGACAACCATAAATCTCCACTGATGTTCAATCCACTCCTGGACGGAGAGCTGGACATCTTCATCGGCCCCAGACCAGCGTCCACGCAGTGCAGCCTTGAGCTGGCGGAATAAAAAGTAGTCGCTAGGGGCCAGATCTGGACTGTAGGGAGGATGGTTGAACTCCTCGGATCCGCACTCGCGCTGGGCAGCTTGTGCAACTCTGGCCTTGTGGACTTTGACGACGTTGAAGTCGATCATGGGGCGTGAAGTTTCTAGGAAGCCAACGGGCAGAGACCTGGATGATGTTGATAACACTTCCATGTGATATTCCAAGTTCTCGCAGGATTTCATCAACCTTCACCCGTCGATTTTCGAGGATCCTCCTCTCCACACGGGCCACATTGTCCTCGTTGATCACGTCTGACGGGAGTCTTCAAGGGACTCACGACCAAGGCGGAACTCCCTATTCCAGCGAGCAATGGTTGCATAGGAAGGGGCGGTGTCGGTGTACACAGCAACCATGCGTTCATGGATCTCTTTTGCATTCTTGTCTTCCTTGGTCAAAGATTTGATCACTGCGCGGTGCTCAACCTTCTCCATTGTTGAAAAATTTGTGACTGACGATCTGCAATCAGCTACTGATTCTTAAATAGACGAGGCAGGAGCGTGCGGCTGCAGGTCCTGACTTTTCATAACTTGTCCTAACACCCCCACAAACAGCCATCCCCCTTCCTCTGTTTTGCCCTACCGATTCGCAAAACTTATTGACCGCCCCTCTTAACATGTTGCCATCACTGGAGCGAATACCGAGGAAGCGTTTGAAGCCAACGGGTTCGAAAACGCCAGGGTAACCTCTGAATGAGGGGCCCCGACGTAATCAAGGGGCCGCTATGTCCACTCTTGGTCTTAATCTGGGACTCCCCACCGCGGGCAGCACCAGAGCCGGACGTGGCGATCTTGGCTTGGTCGCATACCGAAACAGCAGCGGCCCCGTCCGTGCCCGTGGATCCTGCGGAGGGAGTGGAGCCACGAGTCTTTTTTTTCTATCTCTTTTCTTTTTAGGACAGGAGGGCGGGGAATGAACCCTCTTCTCCCCTCCGCCGGCAGGAGTCGCTAGGCCAGATGGACCGGCCTCAGCAAGATCCTTCTCTGAAATGGAGTTGGTCTTGGCTGTCACAGGGGCACCAGCAGGGGGAGGAGATCCCTCCTCTCCTTGTAAGGTCTCGGGGGGGCCCCCCCCGAGGCGTCTGAGGACCTTGCACACAGGCGGACTCGGGTTCAGTGCTTGGCACCGAGCCCAGGTTCGACCACATGGAAGGTCCTACCAGCTGGCACTGGGTCACCTCAGGGCGGCCTCCGTGTGGCCATCCCCACCCCCAAGAAATCAGAGATCCCATTCGAGGCTCTCTTTTTACCTTCCAACGCCGGCAAACCGACATCCGTCGAGGAAGAGGGGCCCCTGCAAATTAGTCGCACACGCCTGCAAGACATTACGGGGCACTAGCCGACGGGCCCTGCCATCCCTTGCTCCTCTAATGAGGTTGTCCCTATCGAGCACCCCCACCGGGAGCGGTCAATTATGGGCCGCCTGCCTGCTTTCTTGGCAGTTCCCTTGGGAGGCATAGGGGGTCCTGCCGCTGGAAAAAGTGTCTCCACAGAAGGGGGTGAGGGAAAGTCACACGTATATTTACGAGAGGAGTAAACCTCCTCTGTAGGCAGAGATGTTTGGAGGGTCCCCTGCGAAAGCACAGAGAGGGAGGGTGGGATGACCTCCATATTATCCGGCGATGTTACAGGGAAAGTTTTTGATTGAGAATTTTCATATATGGGCATGGGGACCTTATTATTATCACGGGAAGCAAACGCTCATCACCCCCACGCAGTAGCCAGCTCTGCTCGGGGTGAACACGGGGCCGGCAAAACCAGCTGCCGCCATTTGAAGCCACTCCTCTCGCCTAGTCACCTGGCAGCCAATCGACATGGCGGCTCCACCTTAGGCACTGCGTAAAAAAATTGATAGACAGTGAAAGGAGAAATAAAGGGTATGTGAGGAAGGTGTGGGTGGGGATGAAGCAGGTTGTTAACCCCCCCCCCAAAAAAAAAAACTGAGCTCAGGGGTGAAGGAACGTTGTCCCCTCCCCCCTCAGCTCAGCCCCGATCTGGGTTGGTTGGGTGAGAAAAAGCTAGTCGGCGTCTACCCTATGAAATTAGAAGCAGACCAGATAAAATTCTGGGAGAGGTTGTATGGAAATTGAGGAAACACGGTACGAAGAGGAGGCTAACCTGGGGACGGACGGGGCGCTGTGATAATTTACACATAATCAGTTCCGGACCAGCGTTGATAGGCTTTCCCAACCCGGACCGCCATTCAGGCGAAATTGTCCTCGAGCTTTAACCATAAAGGATGGTGCCGACGAAGACACCTTATATGTGTAGTGGAGGAAGGTCAGTATAGTTAACTGACCAACACACCCCGTACCTAATAACCTAGCCAGCGGGCTTTCGGCCTTCGCACCAGCTAGTGACCTCACGGTATACACTGCTACTCGACTAAAACTCTTAAGAGGATGAAAGTGCGCCGGTGGCTCCCCTGTGGATAGGAGAGCAAGTTTGGAAAGGAGTAAGAGGGTATGTAATAAAGAGATAGGCAGGTCCACTAAAGAGTAGGGCGGGTGATCACCAATATTATTATACCTTGGTGATTAGGTGATCCAGGACCAAAATCTGTCCAGGTGGGAACACTCTTCCTGGTACAAAGTGAGGGTAGAAAAGGTTGAGGAGATAGCCGTAATGATAATAATAATAAATAATTATAATACATAATGATAATACACAATAATTATAATACATAATAAATATAAAAATAAGTAATAATAATAAATAATAAAGATAAAATAATAATAAAAAGGTAAAGTAGTGCTCACAGAGGTCGATGGGAAAGCACATTAGCAGCAACTTTTCCAGGACTCATCAGTGTTCCAATCAACTCGGTGACGGGGCTTCCCTAATTTGCACTCAGGCCGGGGGGATGTGCGCAGCGCCTCCGGGTACCACCTTCCGGGGTACAATTACAACAACGGTTGGGGTAAGGCACGTATGAGTGGACAACAAATCTCCAGCTCCGACGGTCACCTATTTCCCAGCAAATGTAGCGGGGTGGAACCAAGGACCTGAAGGTGGGAATAAGCGCTTTTGTATCGCCGATTTTCTGTTGGAAGCGGTGGGCCTTCGTGACTCCCTAAGGACAGAGAGGTTCTCGAAAAGATCTACAGGTATGTCACGGAGGCCTTTGCCGAAAATGCTACGTTGGCAGCATTTGAAGCGGGTGTGGTGGGTCACAGAGACTGAACATCCTATTAACCCTCGGAGGGAGTTCGTGCAGTCAGCCGAACGGGACTTTAGAAATAAAGAGTCCTCTGACAGGGGCCGGACATCAAATCTCTCTATTAAGGTTTTTGAGGGAGTGCAAGAAAAAGACCTTCCTGATTTGATGGTTGAGGGTCCGCTGTGAAGGATAGTTTCAAAACCAGAAAAGGGTTTATGGAAGAGAGCGCTATCGAGGATGAGCTCGAAAATAGCCGAGGAATATAAAGTGGACGTTTAGAGGTGCGCGTTATTTCTGGCTTAGTTGGAGGGGTTTGTGAAGGGCGGGCGGGGGTGTCGGAGAGGGCTGTTCAAGGGGGTGAGGCTGGGATTTTGAGAGAGAAAGGAAGGTAACGCGGTGAAAGGAGGAACTAGGGATGGGAAGGGGTACTAAAGGCAGAAGGAAGGGAGTATAGTTAGTTGGGCAGGGGAGGGTACCGCAACAGCCGAGTCTGTGGTAGTAGAGGTTGCTAAGGAAGGGTGGAGCTTTTGAGTTGAAACCTCTTCCGTTTCTGTAGGAAAATCGGGTCAAAAAACCAATTTGGAACCATTAAAAAAATCACCGGGCATAGATACTGAGGATAGTATACAGGATTTACATTGCATAAACACCTTTCTGAGGAGGATGCATCGTGTGACGGCAGGACTGTCGTCGTGCCACCTCTTGAATCCTGTGACCAAAGCGTCCCTCAGCGTAGAAAACCCAACTTTGGACTTGGACTATATAAGTAAAGTAAGGAGAAAGGAAAAGATAAGAGGTGGTGTGGAGGGGATAAGGATAACAGGCATAATTGAAACTCTACTTAGCGACTGGCGGCGCCTCACGTAGAGGGCATCGCCAGTCCATACCTCCTCCAGCTGGTCGGCGGCTAGCCTGAGTAAAGCCCGAGGGAGAGTCAGAGGGGCAATACGGGGGATGTATATTGCATTTTTATTAAGAGCAGCTGTCAGTTGTTCATCATCAAAAGAAACACGACGCCAATAAGGAGGTTCATCTTTTAAGCTGAGATGTCCTTTTCAAAAACTTTGGAACAATCGTTGGCACTTTCGATCATTCGAAACATTAGCCTCAATCACTTCTTGAACACTTTTTATAGCAACTGTGACACGTTTCTCATTTTTTGAACTCATAAAATATGTTACATATGTGCTCCTGAGTAACCTCCATAGTTGTAATAGGTTATTCAAGCAATAATTAATGCAGACCTTCTTGCACAATGGCTATCATTCGATTGAAGATTTCTTTGCTTAGCAGTGTTGCAGAAAATCAAACCAAAACTCTGCGTTTGACAAATTTGAAAATTCCACCCCCGAATAATTTTGAGGTAAACAGATAATAATAACCAACCCGCTATTGTATGGCAGGGTCATCATCGTCGATACGAGTACATTGCAGTTTAACAATGCCTTAGGATGCATCGATATCAAATGATGAGAAAAGCGTAGTCGACCATGAAAACCACTCTTACATGGCACTTAGTCGAAATATTTATCCGCCAGAGAAAGGCGACCCCAAACTTGCTTCTCCTAAACAACCCTACCCATCTAAATTAGTCACTTTTTTGAGGGGGGGGGTCGTCTTACGGGTTAACAAAGTAGAAAAACCCCTCCAAAACCACGAAGTTGAGGCACATTGGATCTTTCTTTTTTGTCTTCTGCTAAAGCATCACTGGTGGAGGGGGAGCTGTTATATGCTATATAAAAACCTGTGGTTTTGATCCCACATTTAACTCCAGGTCCCTACTGATAAATAAAATGCCTCAAATCCTGCAGATTGGTGACTAAACCCCTTACCTTTTTTGGAAGGGCTCTGCTTTTTAAGTGACGCTTTGAGCTTTGCAGCCAAGAGACCCCACTATCAATTAATTACCACTGTCCTAAGCTTGAAGACGGTCACCACCAGGTTCACTTTGAATTTTAATGAAGCATTCCGAGAGTTTCAAAATTCACGTGGAGCTCTTGTCCACCTTCTAGCATCAGTTAGGGAACATTGCCTTAAGGCAGAGATGAATAAAACCCAAATCTTCCATTTATGATGATACTATAATGTTAAAAAAATACCTGTATAAAATAAAATTAGTATAATCAATGGTAACAATAATACTGACTAGTTAATAGAACTAAAATCATTAACAAAGGCATATTTTCTAAATAATCTAGTCATTTCTAGCCATTATAAAGTATTTTCTTGTTTTTCTTTTAATGGAAAACAAGTCATGTAAACTTAGTCAATGATATTCTTCGAACAACTGAGTATAAAATAGATGTTGGAATATAAAAGTTAAACCAGAAAGTGCCGACTCACTTAGGAATCGGAAGCGTGTTTAGTTGGTTTTTCTATTCAAAGCTGACGGGAATCTGGGACAGATTCGGATGATGACTGATCGCTGGAAGAAGATCTTAGAGAATGACGGACTTTATTTTGAAGAATAAATGTTGGTATTGCTCCATAAAATTTTCTTGTTTTCTTTCCGCTTCCTAAGTGAGTCCAGGACTTTCTGGCTAACCTAATATATAATTACACATTTTAAATACAGAAGATTTCCCTATAATATGCTAGGGTGATCAAATTTCTTGGAAAAGAAATATTAATGAGTGAATATAAGTTTAGAAAAAACTTAAAGGCGGATAAGCTTATGGATCGAAATAATTTGCGATAAATAAGTACAGCCATTAAACAGCTTTGTGGCTATTCCAAATAACAAAGATATTAACAAGGAATTGTTTTAACAATCTTCAATTTCACCCTCGTGCAAACAACAAAAAGGCGCTCTCGCTAACCTAGTAGATAAGGCATTCGATTTCTACACCTGGGTGTCGGGTTCGATTCCCAGGGGGAGCGAAAAATAAAAATTCGGAACTTGCAGGGGGCAGCCGTCAATGAATCGGCGCGTCGAGTCTGGACAGCTCCGGCAACGTATATCACCACACACACAGTCGATCACAATACCATTATCTTCCTGATTTCGTCACACACACAACACATCATTCTTCCGTCCCGAAACATGCCTAAAGGGTTAACATATCTACATTCCCCTTGGGTCGCGAACGGTTCCCTTCTCGATGGGGAAGGGGGGTGACAAAACTACTAACACTCTGTCTGCAATTTCCCCTGCTGGTGCCCACAGACTTACCACCAATTGTCATTCTGATCTTTATGTACATCCCGTGAGGGAACCTCGTCCACGCTTGAAAAGGGACGGGAGACGCAATTAACTAACAATACTATACATAATGGACCGAAATTTTGTTTGGGTCTCAAGAGGGCGGCGCCTCCTCTCAATTTAACCTAATTTAATGGAGGAAAACCATAGATTTCTTCACTTGGCTTCGCCCCATGGGGTGCATTGAAGGGCACGCCTCTAATCTCCCTTTCCTTCCTTACCTACACCCCCACGCCAGCTCACACGGAAACAGGAACAATACAGGAAAGGAAAGGGTGTCCCTGGCGTACGATACAGTTGTTTCTTGCCGAACAAAACCTCACGCAAGAGAGAACACCCGAGACCCCAAGCAATCAAACGTAGGCGAGAGCAAAAAACAGAAAACGCTACCCACCCTTCCCGAAGGGCCTGGGTAATTTGGATGCGCTCGCAAAATCTACAGATGCCAGGCAGGGACCAGCAACCCTCCGTAACGCAGGAATAACAACTAGAACCTGTACGAAGGCCTATGGACATAGTCCTCCTGTATGAATAAATCGGCTTCCAAATAATGACCTCGAAACTGCGAAACTAGGCGAGTGCAGACGCTGGAAGCGAAGAATGTTTTGGTTTCTCCTTCTGCAGAAACACTTTGATACAGCCGTTGAAATCAGCAGAGACCAAGACGTACCTAAAGCAACGGTAGGAGGGTAGGAGGCTGGATAACCAATACTTAATTTATACTCCAATGACGCAACCTAAGGAATGCAGTTACTATAGCAACGGTTTGGGTCGCCTCGACATTGCACCAGGGACGCCTGGAGACGCTCCCTATCCTCGCCAAGCAAGTAGTTATACCCAAAAGACCAATCTAACTATAAAACAACCACGTGCCAAATGAAGCCGTTCTTTTTAGGGCTGTTAGATTGGATACGGGCACTTGCTTGGGCGCGTGCCGATGCAGCGCCAACCACTTTCTCCACAAGAAGTGGTGGTGGGCATCAATGCCACCCATTGTATATGTCCTTCGCGGGAATAAAACTTTCGGGTACGCAGCTTCCCAGGCCAGCGGCTCATATCCAGGCTTAGTCGCATTTTACGACACGCGCCAGAGGAGATTATGGGCATTCTTCCACTTAAGTCTTTCCACCTATTTATCTTATTCATAGTCAAGGAAAATGAGTAAGCACTTCGAGGTGTTATCCTTTCAACCAGACGATATCCAAACACATCACGAGTCGGTTGAAAAGAAAAAGGAATCGCCTCTTAATATTTCTCCCAAACCTCAACCAAACACTCATAACATGATCTCATAGACTCAGATGACACCTGCATTCCGAGTAGCCCTACCTCACGCAATGCCCCCTCCCCGCCAGAGTTCATGGTAAACTTGAGAGGAAAAAGGAATGGGTATAATCCGACGAGAACACGTTATTTCAGGAAAAAGGCAGGGGGGAGGGATATGAAGTGAGGAAGAGGAAAAAATATGGATGAAAAAGCTTAGAATAGGCAAGCTTCACCAACCCGGGATACTGGGGCCGAAAAGTTCAAATTTGAACACTTCCCCGCAGGTTGGCGCACATCAGCCCCACAAAATTAAACTCCTTTCTCGCGTCCCCTATGTCCTATCAATCACAAAACGACCCATTATTTTGGCTACACCAAATACCCTTTTAGCGATGGGGTGCTATGTACTACAGCATCTTGTCCAAATCAGGGCTCATCGCTGGGCACAAGCACGTCATCCCTTACCCTAGGATTTGGAGTGAAACTCGCAGGGGTTGGACTGTATTTTAGTGGCGCTGATGCGCGTCGTCCATAGGGTGGGAAAAAGGCACAAGAAAGGGGACATTTTCTGACTCCGATTCATACACGACTGGGTGCATATCTCAGCCATCAGGAAGTCAACCTCTATCCCTTCCAATGAATAACCATACCCATACGATCACAGAATGGAAAAGGGTTTGGGGGGAGGGTCTAAGACTGACCAGAAGCTTCGATTCATTAACACTAGGTCAGGAGATCTTGACTCTAGTCAATAATTGGGATTCATGGTTACTAGTCACCGTGGCTAACAAATCCCTCCAAAAGAAGATAAAGACGACTTACCCTTTGTTACTAGTCACTGTGGTTATCAAATCCCCCCCCCCCCAAGGCAGATAAAGACGACTTACCCTTTGTTACTGGTCGAAGTGGCCTCTTGGGCTGCAGAAGCATTACTGGCTGAAGACGGGTTGGTGGAGGTCTCTACTGATCTCTTTCCAACCCCTTGCTTGCTCTGTGCCTCCTCGATGAAGTTGAAAACATGTTCGGGACGGGGAGAGAATATGGCGCACGTCACGACGGCACTGTGAGCTGTTCAAAGGAGTGACGAGTGATTTTTCGCATGGGTGGTGCGACACGCCCTCACCCGCAAAAACCCCGAGGGGAGGGGGTTTAATGTCTAAGGTACAAGCGTTCTTTGCACCAATCTACTGATTGGGAAAATGGGTCTCTCAGCACCTGGTAGTAAAATGTACAATACCAATTCTTTCTTCTTTACTCTCAGATAACTGAACGTTGGTCTAAGTCCTTTTTACCATTTTTTAAGTTAATTCACTTTATATTCTTGTGTTGGTTCCCTTATTTTTTTCCATTCTTACCTAGACCCAATTACAGGTCAAAAAAGGTGAAAAGCTCCAATAAAAAGTGTCTTCAGTTTCAAGTTGACCTCATGATTGAGCGAGGGAAGAATAGTATGGGCCAAACTACCAAAGAGAGGTTTAATTACATTTTCAATCCACCGAAGACGGATTGGAATTTAGGGAAAAGAAAACACTCAAAAAAAGGAAGAGAAAGAAACTAGACAGTGGGTTCTCAACCGGGGAGGAATTCCCACCAGGAGGGAATTTCAGGGTTTCAGGACTACAGATTGGCAGACTCTTAACTGTTGGAATATTGATATTTGTATTGCCTTCGAGCTCCACAGGGCGGCACAAAACGCAGTATGCATCGGTTACCTGCTGCAAGCACGAGTAGCTCCTCCCCACCTGGCATTCTATTTTTGTTTATTGAATTACAATACCCTGGCATTCTCTTGTAACTTTTTGTTTATTGAGTATGCTTCAGTTTGGTATATTAAGTACTTTTATTCAAGTTTTAAAATACATCAACATTTTCAAGTGTTATTAAATATGTAAAACTCCACTAAAAAATAATCTATGTAAATGTATATGTACTAATATGGAAAAAAAAATTAAAAGATTTTGAGTATTATACGCATATTATTTGGGATGCACCTTTTGAAGCAGACAATCTTGGAAAGGGGGAAATGACATTATGAAATATGGTAAAAGGGGTGCATGGAGCAAACAAAGTTGAGAACGAATGAACTAGACTAAATTATATAAGGGTCTACGAAGAATACACAAAATAAACCTAACTCAAATGCATTACTCTGCAATGCCATTTTCTTTAACATTAGTTTGGATTTATTTGCATTGCCGATTGGCTTTGACGTCTACTCCATTTTGCTTAGTGGAGGAATCCCTCCTTTAAATTGCATTCAGGTTGCCCTGATGTTCCATTATGCCTACCGGAGAGTTCCACAACTCAATGCGAGTCCTTTTATAGATAGACCTTTTAAAAATCAGATTTTTGAGACAATATTTCAGTCATTAGTGGGGTAGTTTTTGGTGTGGAAAGAGGGAAGAGCAAAGAGAAGAAAATCAAACTTAATAAAAAAAAAAAACCACTTCCACCAAAATGCGATCAGTGCGCATCAATGCCACTAAAACTACCCGATATCTCCCATCCCCTTTATGTCCTATCAATTGGCCCTTCATCGAGAAGACATCCAACCCACCTCTCACAAACCCCATCCATGTATATATACCATACACAATATCATCCACTTCCTCCTCAGTCAACCCTTTCTCTCTCAAACACTCATTCACACAACCAACCTTCCCTTTGCCCGGCCTTCCAACCATTCACACACACTCGTATATTCTATTCACAAGTTTTTTTACATCTATTCTTCATACATGTCCATACCCCTCAGAACCCTTTCAGTCACACTCTTGTTAACACAATAAACATCTCTTACCAAGTCCTTCCTCCCTATCCACTTCTTGCACACCAAGAATCCTTCTCCAGTGCTCTGACTCGAGATCTAACCTTTTACCATACCATAGTCTCACTCCCACACACCAACATTGGCACAAGCACACTCCCATGCAGCTTATTTGCACATTTCGCACTCAAGCTCTTACCATTCACTAACGCTCTCATCGCCCCAGAGAGCTTCCTACCATTTAAAAACTTGTGGTGGCAATCTGCTTCAACTGTACCACGCTCACGCAAGAGACATCGCAGATACTTAAAATGCCACACTCGTTCAAGGGTAGCACCTAGTTCTCTAATATCACACCCCACCCATTTCTCACCTTCAAATACCACCATTACCTTATACCCCTTTTTGCATGTTGCATCCGATTCAGAGACGACAGAAATTTACTTGATACTGTCGATGCCTTTACTTTTAACCCCCTCCGCACACCCCTAATACCTCTCACCCACCAATCAGGTCATCAGCATATAACCAAAATAAGCCCATCCCTCAAATCTACACGTACTTCTCTTAGTGCTAACAGCCATGGCGATAGCACACCTTTTCTTACACCAGCACGGATGTCAGAACCACTCCCTCATGCTATCTTTCACCAGAACGCACGCCTTACTAACAACATAAATACCACTCCATACTATCGCGGAAAGAAAGTTAATAGTAAACATAATCATAAGAGGAGTTGCGAAAGGAGAGCATCTAAAGCTTCCAGGAACTTTCTTTTTACCTAAAAGAAAAAACTAATGAGTAAATCTCAGCCAGAAAGATTTTTTTAGAACAGGTTCATAGACAAGTTGAAGTTAGGTTGAGTGGATGGAAAGTCCAGAAGATATATGCCCTCAACTCTCCCAAACATGCCTCAATTAGTTAGGGAAGCAAATCTAATGATCAAAGACTGAATGTCGGCATCTATTGATGTCAATAAGCAAAGAATAAAGAGAGAATTTGATAAATCGAGGACGGAGAAGGCTTAAGATTGGGCTGCCCAATCCTCCATCGCGACCAA
Organism: Ceratothoa steindachneri; assembly: GCA_963969495.1. Lineage (NCBI taxonomy): Eukaryota > Metazoa > Arthropoda > Malacostraca > Isopoda > Cymothoidae > Ceratothoa > Ceratothoa steindachneri. The sequence continues at coordinate 59,554,538 of OZ018318.1, forward strand.
TGGTCATCTAACACATTCATAGGATTATTATACGAGCAGATTCATAACTTAATTCACACGAGTGTGAGCACATTAGCCGGCCTACGACGCACAGATGACACCAAGCTGGCAGCTCTTTATTAACGAACACAAGCATTTCAAAACCAATACCAACCATTAGTCGGTCCAGAAAACCACTGGGGAACATGAGTGGCGTTCTCGCTAGCTAAGTGGCTAAAGACGTTGAATTTCTAACGGCTAGGTACCAGGTTCTATTCCGACACAAATGAAAAAATTCGGCGTTCGTAGGAGCCAGTCACCTAATGGCGGTGCGCCGAGTCTGTGGTTCGGATCCCAAGTTAAACAACAGGTCCCACTGAAAAATAAAAATATAAACATGGTGAAATTAACTGGGGTAAGGCTCCCCACCCCCCATCGAACGACCTAACCTTTGACGCCTTCCCAGTAAATGTTTCGATCTTTCCTCGCCGACGAGAACTTGGAGTAATCGTGGTGCGTCTTCCAAATGTAAATACACTGATTCTCGCTCCCGGCGATGATGTATTTGCCATCGTGGCTGCCGAGGGAGAAGGGAGCGTTGAGAGAAGGCGGCGAGATGAGTGCATCGAAGCCACAGCACAAGAGTTATTCCCAAAGCAGTGGCGCCCAAAGAACAGGGTTTATGGTGGGGTTTCAAAACTCGGCAAGTTATCTTTAAAAGCAACGTCATTTTGTTCACATTTCTGTCACTCCAAGTCACGCATCCATTTGCTTTCTCCTCTCAACCGTTGCAGTTATCATCGCCACCTAGGCGAGGTAAAAAAGACTTACCACACTTGCATAAGAGAATAAAACCCGCAGATATAAGCAGGAAGGTACCTGCACCTTAACTTAACCTATACCCCTGATGCAGACTCCCGCTCGATAATGACTTTCCTTCGAAGCTTTATTGCCATGGCAACTAGGGATTAGAAGTCTCATCGGGTCAGGGTTTCTTCCCCTCGAAGCTTAATTGTCATGACAACTATTCACACACGTTGACACTCGTATATTTTATTTACAAGTCTATTTCCATCCATTCTTCTTACATGCCTTTCAGAAGACACCGTCCTAAATCTCTCTTACGCAGTCTTTGCTCACTCTATCTATCTCTCATTTTGTCCATTTGCACTGCTCTCCATCCATATCCATCCTTCTTCCATACCAGTCTTAGCTCCCATATAGCAACATTGGTATCAGCTAGGAACAAGGTATGAGAAAAATAATACAAATTCAATACCAAGGATGTCCATCGTGGGTAGGTCAAAATGAGTCAAAAGGACCTGTAATGCCAAGATAGGTCATCATCAACCACTTTTCCATCAACGCCATTGAAATCTATCCCCTGCATATCCTCTTGTAGTCCTTAAGAATTCTCTAAAAATCCAAATATTCCAAGTAAAGTTAGGAAAAGCTTCTCAAACCACATGCATGTTCGTGAGAAGACCCCCAAAAGGTCATTTGACAGGCTCAAATCGGATGGCCATGAACCACAACCAATTCTTTCCCATGACTATGGACTCCATCTCAGCACCTTTTGCCTCACATTTAGGGAAAAGAAAAACGCTTGGGCATACCTGAAACCAGCTCGGATTTGACTCGAGATGTTGGAATAACCTTTGTATTTGCACGATACGTTGAGGACATTCAAGTCGTACAGACGAATTCGGCTGTCGTTACTCGTGATTAATAACTGCAAAAAAAAGCCAACGTGAGTTAACGGTTCAAAGGTTTATTTATGATCTGAGAGAAAAATGACTCCCTGAGATAGAGTAAGAATATTCCTCCATGGCGTTAGCTACGCGTAGAAGCCGAGTAAATGTGACAGCTCCCAGTCGTAACTGGGGTAAGAAATAAATATATCACCACCGTTGTCTCCTCTCAAACGGCCCCACGATGAAACGTGATAGGGTCCCTCCCATAACTCGCATACGTGAGATGGGCGGAGACGGTGAGCTGAGAACCTGTTATATTTGATTATCAAAAGCAGCCGGTCGCCGGCGCTTTGAGAGACGAGAACAAGAGTTGGGACGATTAATTTTAATTTTTGACCCCTTTACCTCTTCTTTGAAGCAGGAGGACCGCAGGAATGTTCCCACATCCTCGGTGTGATGCCATAGGTCCTTTAGTGTGGTGATATAGTGTTTCGTGCATGTGCGAAGTTTGGACATTATAAGTGTTTAGTGTGGTATGGGTTTTGGTTGCATCGGGAGATTGGTGTTGAGTCAAGGAAGGTTTATTCTGTACTTGTGTTTCTCGAGGATATAAGAGTGGTCTGATTTTAGTTGGGCCAGAAGTACTCAGTGTGTAGTGATTTCTCTCGTTTGTCTAGTTAGGGAGGTGGCTTACCTAGTTAGGACGTTGTTTGGCGGGAGGTTGTTTTAGTGTCTGCGTGTGAGGAGTATGCGGATGTTTTATCAGGTCGTAGTGGGGGTGGGGAGAGGAACGTTATTGTATTAGAGTTGGTAATAGTGGGTGGGCTCTGCGTAATTTTTTGACTTTGGATGGAAGTAGTATTGTTGTGAGGTGGGGGAACTGGTTTATTGCCCTAACTAAGTGTTATGTTCCTATCATGTTTACATGTATTTCAATTTGTAAAATTTTGTTTTTTGTGTGTAAGTGTGATATACGGGTGGTTTGTGTGTATCTTGTGATGATTTTGAGTGCTTTGTTTGGAGCTTGTCTACGTTATTTTGGAGTGTTGGGGGCTAAGCTGGTGCTGCCAAATTGATGAAAGTGGGGATTAAGTTTGTATAGTGCGATTAATTGGTGTTGTCCAAAAGTGGTGTTTGCTAGTGCTTTTAGAGGGTTGAGTTACGTTGTAACATTGTTATAGTAGTTGTGTGGAGAAGACGCCATGTATGTTGTAATTCCTAGGATAGCGGGAGGTGAGGGTGAGGGTGGTGGGGGGGTTGTTGATTGGTGAAAGTCTGGTGTAAAGTCTTACTGATACTTTGAGGGCAGAGGCTGTAATTGTGTTTTGTGCGAGCCATTCTTCTAGTTTGTTTAGTAATTCTAGTGTTCTGGTTGTTATTTTGACCTTGGGGGTGTTAGGATAATTGGAGATTGTGGTTGAGAAATGTCTTGGGTGAATAGGTTGAAAAGTAGGGGAATGGTGTTGTGAAGTGGTAATATCTGTGATTTATGTTTTGTGTATAACTTGTCCTTGTAGGCCAAAGCTGAAGTTTATTAGCCATTTTCTTTTCATTGTTAGAGAGAGGGGGGTGCTTAAAACTTTTCAGGCTAGGACATCTTTATTTTTCGGGCTAGGACATCTTTATTTTTCGGGCTAGGACATCTTTATTTTTCAGGCTAGGACATCTTTACTTTTCGGGCTAGGACATCTTTACTTTTCGGGCTAGGACGTCTTTACTTTTCGGACTAGGGCATCTTTATTTTTCGGGCTAGGACGTCTTTATTTTTCGGGCTAGGACATCTTTATTTTTCGGGCTAGGACATCTTTATTTTTCGGGCTAGGACATCTTTACTTGTCGGGCTAGGACATCTTTACTTGTCGGGCTAGGACATCTTAACTTGTCGGGCTAGGACATCTTTAATTGTCGGGCTAGGACATCTTTACTTGTCGGGCTAGGACATCTATATTTTTCGGGCTAGGACATCTTTATTTTTCGGGCTAGGACATCTTTATTTTTCGGGCTAGTGTATTTTACGAATAATGATATTGTTTAAATACGGAGCCCTGTTGTGGATTGAATGGCGCGTGAGTGAGCATCTGGTGACAATTCTCCAAAGGAAAACTACTAGCATACGAATATAGAATGGGACTGGCCTTTGAGTGGACTAAGTAGTCCTCCTCTTTGAGAGAACTCCTTCCGGTCGGCGGAGTTCATCGCGGCTAATGGCCTCGGAGAGGGACCTCAGGGAAGGAACACAAATGAAACGGGTCTTCTTTATTTTGTTACTCGAATTTATAACGCAATAACAACGAGGACGCATCACGGAGGGTTTGTAAAGAGAAATCTATAAAAAAGTGATGATAGAGGAAGTGAAAATAGTGGAAGATATAGATAGCTGGAGGTCCTCCTATAGGCATTGATTGGGACCAGGAGGGTGCAGAACTGCTGGAGCTGGGAAGCTGATGGCGTGCCATGCCTCCAAGTTTAGTTGTAGCAGGGGCATTACTCTTGACACACCATCCACTACCTGGCAGGGGATACAAGGTGTAGCAAGAATGAAAAAGATGGTAGAAAATTTAAGTGTGTTGCAAAAGACCACCTGAGAAAGAGAGCACCAGTATTTTTCTTGGGGGGGGGGGGGGGGCGTGTCGCTCATTCAGGTACCAGGTGTAATATTATGTCTGGTGCATTTTTCATACCTTATTTACAAAGCCGAACCACACAGAACACAATGCCACACCTCTCATCAGACCACTTTCACATCATCATAACATTCCAAACCACCCATCCTTGCTCAACCTCATTCAATACCACATACAAACTCAATAGGAAATCTACACGATTTCGCCATCGACAACTACCTCTCTTTAGACAATGTACTTGTACTGGTATTAAGAGACCGTGTACTTTTGGCGTGACGACTAGCCTTTGTGTAGTGTATTAATAGAAAGGGCGGGTGGAATTATTGTATAGGTGTTAGTGTTTATTGAATGATGGCTATGTGTATGTTGTGTTTGTGTAGGAAGCTGAGTAGTTGGGAGGGTTTGTTGGGGATTGAGTGTATGTTTAGTTCATTGATGTGTTGTTCCAATAAGAAGTTGACTGGAGGTAGTTGGAGTGTGTGAGAGCATGTGGTACATGACCAGTTTCTAATATGTTCTGTACTGGGTAGGTTGAAAGAATGTAGATATATCAAATATATATATATATATATATATATATATATATATATATATATATATATATATATATTATATATATATATATATTTTATGGATCCCAGGTTCCTGTGATCTGGGCAATGGCAAGTGTAGGTGGAGGATCCATGGTTAGGTTCGATGTCCCAAGCGAGTACCACAAGAGCGAGAAAGAGCAGATAAATTCAACAACTCAGGACGCGAGTTTCATCACTCAGAACCCAGCGCTACAACTGACAATCGATAGAAAGCTCGACTGATGTATTTCAAGCTACACTCACCATATCTTTCTCAGGTAAAGGTTCGATACCGGTTATTTTCCTGCCCCGAGCGTTCTTCCCGCGAGTGGACTTGACGTGAATTTGGGTGAAATACTTGAGTTCCTCAGTCTTGAAGAAGATACAGCGTCCGTTGTAGGTCCCCACCACGATAAACGTCCCGTTTTGGCAGAAGTTGGCGGCGGTGATGAGTTTCGGAGGTCCTTCCACCTCGTTCCACATCACCACTTGCTTGTCGGGAATGCTCCAAAGACGAAGTTTTCCGTCGAGCGAACCTGAGATGAAGTATCGATCGTCCTACCAAAAAAGTGGGATGTTGTTACTTAAAACTTAAGAAGGGCAAACCAAGGGAGCCATATCCCGAATAAAGTGTCTATGAGGGGTCTGTACATAAAATGGTGAGGATGGAGGCGAAAATGTGTGAAAGGTATATAGCCGCAGAGCCACATGCGAGCGGTGGGGCCGGGAGAGCAAACAATCGCCCAGATGTCGGGTAAAGCCTGTTCACCCATGCTAAAACTAACATCTCTTGTGGGTGACTGGTCAACGAAGGCCGAGTGGAACATCAGTGAGAGAAATTTATATTGCTCATTTCCGCGATTGAAATAAGTGGCAGGAGAGAGGTTTGCGGGGTTGATGGAAGTGAAAAAATCTGGCAGCGTGGTTTGAAGGGTTGATGGTAATGAGAAAATCTGGAAGCGAGGTTTGAACGGTTGATGGTAATGAAAAAAGCGGGAAGCGAAGTTTGAAGGGCTGGTGGTAATGAAAAATGAAGGAACCAAGGTTTGAAGGGTTGATAGTAATGAAAAAATCTGAAAGCGAGGTTTGAAGGGTTGATGGTAATGAAAAAAGCGGGAAGCGAAGTTTGAAGGGTTGATGGTAATGAATAAAGTGGGAAGCGAGGGTTGATTGCAGTGAAAAAAGCGAGAAGAAAGATTTGATGGGTTGAATGTAGTGAAAAAAGCGGGAAGCGTGTTGATGCTGTGATAAATGATGGGAAGAGTCGCGGCGCAATGGCACGCAACTTTAAGTTCTCCTTCGGGTTTTTGCCATATTCTTTGTCAAACAGCTTGGACACTGGTCTGGTCGCCCAGTCGTCGTGGACTCATCGAAGTGCTCATTCGTCGCAATTCCCACATGTCTAGGAACCCAGCATAAGATAATCTCTACATGAAATCGGCCGGTCGAAACCGTGGCATCACGGATACCACGAGGCAGGTGATGTGGAGATTCCAGTGCCACGAGCACTCAGGGCACTTTGTGAGTAGCTAAAGATCACAATCCGGTCTCCAAACCTGACAAGACGCGTCGTCTCCCGTACGGAGGTGTATTGCAACCAGCTCGGTCGTGAAGGCAGATACAGTGCCTAGTAGAGCCTACTGGCTTCAAACAAAGAAGGGATACGGCGTGGAAACCGACCCCATCCTGTGACTAGGAGCCATCCGTATATACTGGCACAGATCCAACGTTCACGAAGTGTGCTCCAAAAAAGGCAGAGCACAATACTCCGGTTGCTATAGAAGTTTTGGGATCAGAGGAGTGACGAGGCGCCAGGCACATAATGGCACTGTGTACGACGCAGAGCGAGTGGTATCTCCTTAGCATCGACAAGTAGGCTCTCAATGGGGGACTTGCGTTAGGAACCAGTCACCAGGTGGGGATCAGTGTGGTGGATCTAGTCCACCTTCCGTAATACACGCTCGTCAGCGGATGTATAAAACTCGCATCCGTAGTCAAGCTTCGAACGAACAAAGGATCGTTAGAAAAGCAATGCAAAACTCCGATCAGCACCCCAGGTTCAAAACGTCATGGCTGCAAATATGAGCCATCTGGGTGATGCGTTGGTCAAAAACAAGACGAAGGAAACTGCGAATCCACCAATTCTAGTCGAACCCCGTTTAGGAACAAGTCCGGATGGAGTGGAGCCCTGGATGACGGCAGAAGTGCACGACCTTATTCTTGGCCAAGGAAAACCAAAACCGGTGCGCTTCGGGATAGCGAGAGAAGAGGTTCAATGGCTGTTGGAGTTGATGCTCCAGATTTGGCACCTGGGCTGCACCAGGAGAGATCGAAAGGCGGTCCACGTAGAGCGTAGTGAGAAGATCTTCCGGCAGAAACGACGTGATACCTCGAATGCTCAGAGCAAAGAGTGAGACACTGAGGACACTTCCCTGCGAGATACCCTGCCTGCTCCATTTGGCTGAAGAGGGGCGTCCCCTCGACCCTATCGCCATGCGGTATCACAAGCCTTCTCCAGATCGAAAAACACCGTGGCATGGTGCAGTCTAAGAAGGAAGGCCTCGCAGACTACATTTCCCAATGGGAGCAGAGCATCCAACGTGGAGTGAAACTTGCGGAAGCCGCACTCTGCAGACAAGTGGGCTCCGATGTCCAGGAAAAACGGTAGCCGAACATTTACTGATTTCTCCATCAACTCGCACATGCAAGAGGAAACCAGCCGGGGTAGAGTGATCTCTACCTGGTTTGCGAAAAGCGAGCCCAGTAGCCATTCGCTAAGTGTAGGGGAGAATACTCTCTTTCCAAATTCCATGAACAAATTTAACAGAAAGGCCCTGCCTCGCTCACCGAGGTTTCGAAGCAAGGCATATGGGACATCGTGCGCGCACGAAACGAGCGGAACGCAACTCACTTAATGTAAACATGTCGTTAAAGGGTACTCACCCTCTAGAGGTAAAGTCCAGGATTCGAAAAATACCAGAACCTAGCCCTAGCTCGACGAAATTCACCCACAGTGAAATTGTTTGGGCGGCGATTATAGCGCATCAAAGCATAACGCTTCTGCTTGAGGGCCGACTCACAATCGGCTGACCACCACGGAAACGGTCGGCGTGCAAAAGGGCCAGACGTTCTCGGAATAGTAGTTATGGCAACGGCGATGAGATTGCCGAAGAAAATAACAGCCTCATCCCCCGACCTAAACTTCTTGACTGGGACAGAGAAATCATCCGTTTCCTGAACTGTGGACCACTGCGTCTGCGCCAAGCACCACCGGAGGGGTCTTCCAGACGGCAGCGATCAAGAAAATCATATTTGAATGGGAAAGTGATCACTACCATGGAGGTCATCGACCAACTCGCACTCAAAATCAGGCCGTGCATCCGGAGAGAACAGGAAGAGATTGATACAGGAAAATGTAGCAGTTCTCAGATAGTGATGCGAAAAACTCATCCACATTTAGGACACAAATCTCCAGCTCGTCGATCAGGTCGGCAAGGACCTGACCGCAGGGTTCGGGGTTCTTTTTATAATTGTGGTAGCCTATCTGGCGACTGCCTACTTGGTCATATGTCGTCGTATACAACAGCCTACTATTAGGCTATATTAAAAAAAAAATAATATCTAAATAACACATAACGATAAAAAGGACAAAGGGTAAAAAAAAAATGAGAAAAAGCAAAAAGGCAAGAAGGAAGCGTGCTACGGTGTTGGAGCTAAGCCCCCCCCCCCGGCGCAGGAACATGCGACCTACAAAAAGAAACACAAAAAAAGGTCAAATAAAGTGGAAACTCTTAAAGTCCACAAGTCGGTGTGTAAGAACCCGTCCCGAGTACAAGGGACAAGCGGGACAGGTAACGTGCGCGGAGATCACCCAGACTGGGACATTCAACAAGAATGTGCCGAACAGTCTGGGGGAAAACGCAGTCTTCACAGTATGGCGCCGCGTCCTGCGAGTGTGTCCAATTCCGAGACGACAGAAAGCAACCTGAAGCCGCCGCGGCATTGGGGGATAGGTCCATGGGAACAGTCGCGGCAAAATGGCACGCAACTTTAAGTTCTCTTCGACCGTCTCCCATCTTCTTTGCTAAGCTGCCCGTATTCCTGCCATGTAATAGGTATGCGGAAGAGCGAAACGCTGGTCTGGTCGCACAGTCCTCGCGGACTCTTTGGCGCCCTCATTCCCCGAAATTCCTACATGTCTAGGAACCCGTCAAAAAATAATCTCAACATCCGCCCGGCTCGCCAAAACCGTGGCGTCACGGATATCGCGAACTAGGATATGCGGAGATAGATTCCAATGCCCCGGCAGCACTCAGGGCGCTTTGTGAGTTGCTATAAATCACAATCTGGTCTCCGAGCCGGGTACGTCGCGTTATCTCCCGTACCGAATGGTGTATTGTCACCAGCTCGGCCATGAAGACACACGCAGCGCCTACCTGACCGCAGGGATTGATCGAGTAAGCTCTCCAGAGTTGGTGTCTACCGTTCAAATCCCTGAGCAGTATAAAAGGCCTCGGCAACCGTGCCATGATACGACGGTCCCCCACGTCGAAATCGGTTAACGGTGGAATGTACGCAGAAATAACAATCTACATCTTATCTAGGTGCACTTCACCGCTACTGCCTGCATGGAGGTATTAAGATCAGAGACAAAAACGGGGACATCATGCCTAGTGTAAATTCGTATCCTCCTGCCCGGCCCCCCCATCACGTGATGGTGGGGTCGCAAAACCTTTATACCCCGGAAGGGTGGACAGGGGGCACGCGCCCAGCATGCTATCATGCAAAAAGATAGCTAATGGGGAACGGGAGGAGACGAGCCTCCGCAGCGCCTCCAGGTTGGCGCAGAGTCCGCGGCAATCCCAATGAAGGAATATGCCCCAGAGGCCTAACCCGGAGATGTAGGGGCTCTCTGCGAGAAGACCCCTCACGCTTCCCGGAGGCAGAATTTCGGGCGCTGTTGGCTGAACAAGGCGTTATGGCCTTCAAGGACTTATCGGGAAATGTTGGGATATCTATGCTAGCTATGCGAGTCTTTTCTTCCCTTCGGCTCGAACTCTTAGGCCGGGGAGGGATCCCCCGTCTCCAAGCTGCCCATCCCTTCCTTGGGTGGAGGCGTAGGCAGGGTTGGCAAAAAAACCCCAAATTTTGGAAAAGCCCAATAAAACCCGTTTTTTTTCTGGGGGGTTTCAAAAAACAAATGCTACAAGGATTAGAATAACATAGAAAAAGAATAGCCATCTCTATTTTTATATAATATTAATAATTACAGAGTTTAATAATTATATTATAGTAAGAACAGATCACTAGTCGAGAATTTTGGGTACCAATGATAGCCATAACCTGTAGAAGGAGAGATGAATTATGAGTCAGTATCAGAGAAATAACCTTAATTTGATACATATTTGTTGAAATTATAAATATAAATATGAATTTTGAATAAAATAATGATAAGTAGCATTCATTTCTTAAAAAAAAGAAGTAAGTTTGAAAAAAAAACCAAACCCAGGTTTTTTTCAAATTCCACTTGAAAAAGCGAAAAAAAACCGGGGGGGGGTTTTATTTGCCCACCCTGGGCGTAGGAGCCGAAACTCCTTTGGTGCTATCCTTCGTTTGGAGGAAGGGGGGCAGCTTTAGGAAAGTTTGAAACCAGCAGGCTCGAAAAGGCCAGGTAATCCTTGGGCTCCCACACCTGAGGGCACTTGAAGCCCGTTCGCTTGCTGAAACGGCAGCGGTGCCGTCCGCCAAAAGAGCTGCTGCCGAGAGAGAGGAAGCCTTAGTTGTCTTACTTTTTTTTTCTTTTTATGAGATGGTGGGGAATGAACCCGCCTCTCTCTACCGCCGGAAGTAGTCCCTAGGCTGGATGGAGCCCCGTCAGCAAGATCCTTCTCCGAAATGGAGAAGGTCTTGGCCGTCAAAAGGGCACCAGCCGGGGAGGAGATTCCTGCTGTCTTTGTGAGTTCTCAGTGGCTCGAGCCGTCTGAGAAGCTTGCACAAGGAAGGACTCAGGTTCGACTTCATGGAAGATCCTGTCGCCTGGGGCTCGGGGTCACTTCTGGGACCATGTACATCTCATGGAAGGCCTCCATGTGGCCCTCTCCCCAGGCTTCACGGATCTTATTCTAAGTACTTTTTGTCGTGTTGTCTCTGGCTGGCGAACCGACATCCAGCGGGGACATCCAATGGCAGACAACCCATTGTAAATGCAGAACTGCATGACTGTAAGGGGCACATACCGGTGGGCATTAATATCCTTTGCCCCCCTAAGGGGGGTTGGTCCTATGGGGTCACTCCCACTGGATTGCTCAATTTGGGGGCCCCTGCCTGTGGGCGCGTCTAAAGAAGGGATAGAGAGGGAATCCCCGGCATACATATGTCTCCTCTGATAGAAGAGGGTTGGAGGGGCTTCTGCGAAAGCACGGGTGGGGGGGGGACCTCCGTTTGAGAGGTAGAGATGAAAGAGAGCGGCTCCAAAGACGGGAAATGAGAAGCCCCTTTCCCGGATATGGATGGTGATAAAGGAGCCACTCCAACCGCCAAAGGGGGTTTCCCGTGTCACCTCATCCTCCCAGGCACCTAGGGAGGGCGAGGTCGCGCTTGGAGACGGATCCCCATGCGCAGTCCCACTATTCTTAGGACTTCACCATAGGTGAGAAAGAAAAGAACAAAGGGAAAGTAATTATTATGACCTCCCAATGACCTGGGAATTTAAGAGAAAAGTCTCTGTAGGATCAAAATATTCCAGAATGTGATCATTTGCACATACTCGGTTCCGGTCCAGCATTGATGGGCTTTTCCTTTTTCCGCCATAGAAGTTGGCGTAGCCACTTTATATGTATTTGTACTGGAGGAGGGTGAGCAGAGTCGACGGCCTAACATACTCTGTGCCTAAATCTTGCCTTAGCCAGTTGGCTTTCGGCCCTCGCAGCAGGTACGGAGCTCACGGTATCCACTGCCACTCGACTAAGGTCTGGTTAGAGGACGAAGTGCGCCAGGACCTCTGTGGATAGGAGAGCAAGTGTGGGAAGGGGTAGGAGGGTATGATAGAGATAGGCGGGTCTACTAACGAGTAGGGTGGGTGATCACATATACCCTGGTGCTAGGTGATTCCAGGATGGCATACAGTCCACAAAGCACCATAGCTACCGGACCGAACTCTGTCCAACTGGGAACAGTCCTCCTGCTACAAAAGGTTGAAGGATAGCTGTAATAATAATAATACTAATATTATTAAATAATAATAATACCCAGTTATAGTAATACATAATAATTATTATACATGATAAATAATAATTAATATTAAATAATACTATTAAATAATAATAAGAATGATAATAACGATAATAATGCTAATAATAATAATAAAAAGGTATAGTATGGTGAGAGGGGACGAGGGGAAAGTGCACCAACAACTTTCCAGGCTTCATCAGAGAGTTCAATTCAACCCAGTGACAGGACCTCCTTAATTTGCACTCAGGCCGGGGGGATTTGCAGCTCCTCCAGGTCCCAAGTGTAACAGAGTATAGAGGGTTAGCCACTTGCGGGGCGAGGTTAGAGGGGTTGATGGTAGTGAAAATAGCTGCGCCTCCATCAGTAAATATTTCAAGTTTCGTAATGGAAGTATTGGGGTTGGGTGAAAGAGAATATGAGGGGAAGGTACATCGCCCAGGTAGACAACCTGAGGGGATCTGGACCCGGAGAGGGAGTGCACACAAAAGAGAAGGGTCCCCTTGTGGAGTTATTTAGAGGGATATAGAAAGGAGTCGAGTTCGGCCCTCCTTGGCGTCACCTGCAAGTTGCAAGAATCATCCAGGTAATGGAAGAGGAAATGGTTGAGCAACCAGAGATAGAGGAGGTGGGGGGGGGGAGGATACAGATCTTAACAACACCAAAGCGAATAAAGAGGAAATCCACAGACCCCAACCCTTCTAATTTAAACCAAAATAACAACTAAGGCGTATAATGTAATATTTTTTTAAGAAAGTAGTGAAGCTAGGAGTGCCCACAAGCTTCCAGATGTTACCTGCAAGGTAACCCATGCTACACTTGATATCCCATTGCGAGTGAATATAAAGGAAAACAACTTGAAAAGAAGCCGGGCCAAAACCGAGACAGAATTATCCGTGCATGGGGTTCAAACCGGACATGGTCCTCCAAGAATGACCAGGATCCTTGACCAATTCTCGTTGAACCAAAGGACTTTTACCCTAGACGAACGAGAGACCGACACCTCCTCCCTTACCTTTGGGTGGAATGCGATGGCGGTGACAAAATCCACGTGTTTAAAGATGCACAAACACTCCTTGCGACTTATGTGCCACAGGCGAACGGTTTTGTCCATTGACGAGGTCAGCATAAAGTAGTTCTGCGAGAATGTTCCAAGTGTTAGAAAATGGCAAAAATTAACGAAGGCAACTGCTAGTTTTTTATTGGAAGTTGGCAAGGTAGTATAATGAAAATGTGTGGCAGGGACATATGCCAGGAGACAACATAGGGCGCTCTAGGTACCATGAACGCTCATGAACTAGTCTACGTTCTTGAATTCAGGCTCATCGAGGGGTTTTGACAAAGGAAGTTGCTGTAACAAACGAGAGCATTTTCCTTCACCGGAAAGAATGATAAATGTGCGAGGGAGGGAGGGAGGTAGTTAGTTGGGGAGGGGGAGCTTTGATGCGCGCTGAATAAACTCTTTGGCAAATTGGACAACAATAATAAAACATTAAGGACAAAAGACTAAGAGAGAAGCTGGATAGTCCTATTACCTAGGGCCAGGGGAATTATAAACACACCCAAACAATAGTAAACTACACTGTACACAATGATGGTATGCGGTTATTGTAGCAATGAGTAGCTATCTTCACACTGCATCGCCACACCTGGGAAACGCTCTTCCTCCACGGCAAACAAAGGGAGGAACTCCTTTGGTGGTACTTTCCTTTCGGGGAGGTCGGTCTTCTAAGTGCCCCAACGAGGAATGGCATAGTTACCTTTCCTGGGCATCGCCTCCTCCGAATCAAGCGACTCGGCTGAGGAGCGTGGCCGCATCTCTTTTGCAAAGTGTTCAAGTTGTGAGACAGGGGAACCCCCGGTATTGGACTGAGTAGGGTTCAGTCTCTTATCGCTGCCAGCCGGCTAGGGGAAGGGCAGGGGTAAGTAGAACCCACAGAAGGGTTCCCAATGGGAACGGGAACTAAACGATCGTAAGCCTAGAAGGACCAGGAGCGAAGGGTATGGGTTTTTTATTTTTAATTTGGGAGACATAGGAGGTTCCTAGTGGCGCAGACTGTGTCCCTAGATTCTTTGAAAGAGACTGGGCCCAGAGCTTGGATGGCAGACATCTTTATCCCAACAAATACGAATCGTAATGCTTTGACAAGTTTTTTTAAATTATTTTAAGAGCCCATCTTGCGACTGCCTACTTGGGCATAAGTCGCCGTACTCACAATAGCCTAGTACTAGGGTAAATTAAAATAACAGTATGCAGAAAAAAGCAACATCAACAAAAAAACACACACTTGGCCTTTCACTCAACAAATTATATGGCACGACCTTAAGAGTAACGATCACAAATTTGGAGTTAACCTGATTTCGCACGACTACCAGATTTATTGGTATGACTGAAGCGGTGAAGGGTGATGATAATACCTCCGCGACAACGCTACTAAAGCCACTTAGGGGTGGCTCAAAGAGAAGAGTAAAGGGAAACGGCTTTCCCACAAAAGTCGGGTGAAGGAAAACCACCTTCACTATAAGCCAGAGTCCATTCTACAGTTTCTTTTTCGATAGTCAAGTTTATGTGGGTATTTAATTTTAATTATCCACCAATGCGCGAAAGGACCTAGGAACTCGGTGGTAAGCAAACTCTACATGTCCGCGCATGAGTGGTCACATAGGGTGCCGGCTGGAGTGGATGGGTACCATTCGGTAAACAAATTAATAGGTGGATAGTTGGTTTATTTTTAAATAAGTGATATGCACCTACCACAGTGAGGAAAAGCTGTCGAAGATGACGAGCGAAAGCGGCAATTTTGAAACTTTTAGAAGCACCTTCGTACACATGATCGCAGGCAATCCCAAGTACGAAAAAATAAATTGGTGTTTTACCACGTTTTTGCCTTTGTTTTAGATTCCTTTTTTTTAGTAGGAGGGGACCTAGTGATTAACGTGGGCTCCGAACCACGGGAGTATACAGTGTTTAACAGCACGCCGAGAAGGCGATTCGAATTAGCACTTCATTCGGGGTTGGTTGGTTAAGAGGTGCCTTGGCGCACACTGCACCGTGATCGCGCCTTTCATCCGGGGACTAACCACACTCGATGTGGCTTAACTTCGCTGGCCCACTCAGACGGATGAAGAGGGCGAATTAGGGTCTATCTTACCAACTCACTTTGGACCAAGACAAGTCGAGGACGTCAGCGGTGTGTCCAGCGTAGACGCAGAAGGGCTTAGGCATGAAAGGGGCGTAACCATCGTCGGAAGGATCCAACGTCCCAAGGTCCTCGCTCGAATGGGACGAGTGCTGGGACACAAGTGACTCCTGCGACGGCGTAGGGGAAGACTGTGCCACGAGAGAAAGAGGGGCGGTAAGCGACTGTAACCCGCCTATCGGGGATGGGGAGGAAAAACAACAGGGATAACAAATAATACAGAAATGGAATTATACAGCGACACCTGTAAAAGGATCAAACTGCTTAGAGATCCCCTACGAAATAATCACTCTTCAGGTAACAAAGCGAAAGGGTCAACAAAGAGCAGTGGCTACCAACCTTTTATCAAGAAAGGGACAATTAAAAATGCAAAATTTAAAGGTAAGTTGCATATTATAATAATTGATATCAATATAATTTTTATTATGATCCTCTGACTGTGACTGACAAGCCTCGAAACATTGAGGAAGGATATAGCCTGTACCGGTTTTCCAGACACATTCCTGTGTATGTTGTTGTTGGCGCATGTGGACATGCGCAGTAGTCTTCCATTATGTGTTTGAATGTGTGGGGTGCGGTGTTGCACTCTGGAAAGGCATCAACGATAGTCACATACAGGTTTTTGTATTGGGTTGAGGAATAAGTTCTTGTGGTTTTATCAAATTTATTCATTACCATTAACAATTTTAGAAAAACTTCATTTTTAATTGATAACAATATGCGATTTAATCAATAATGTATTCTCCGTTGTTATTAACGACTTCTTCCCAACAGTCAACTAGTTTTTCGATGCCTCTGCAATAAAAATCTCTGGATTTTGACTCGAAGAATTCGTCTAACCAGGTTCTCAATTCCACATCAGTATTGAACGAAACGCCGCGCAAATTGTTGGAGAGTGATCGGAACAGATGGAAATCCGATGCAGCCAAGTCTAGCGAATATGGAGGATGCAACAGGATTTCCCAATTAAGCGTTTGGATGGCGTCTTTAGTCATATTGGCAATGTGATAACGAACATTGTCGTGTTGCAGAAGGACTCCATAACGTCGATGAGGTCGCTTTTCATGAATAGCTTCGGCGAGTCGATACATTTGTTGAATGTAGAGTTCTGCATTGACAATATCGTTGTTTGCAAGGAGCTCATAAAGAATGATGCCTTCACAATCCAACCACACACACAGCATCGTCTTTCGTGGATGAAGTCCTTGCTTTAATCGCGGAAGTGTTTTTTTTATTGGGGCTAAGCCATTTTTTTCGATGGTTCACGTTGACATAAACACACCACTTTTCCTCGCCAGTGATGATGCGGTGAAGAAATCTGTCCTTATATCCACGAGTAGCTTTGTGACGCGCAAGCAAACCTGCGGCAATCGTGAGCGTTGAAGTTTGTTGCTTTCGCTCAAAGCGTGCGGAAACAATGCACCGAGTATTTGAACTTTCCCCATCGAATGACGGTGAATCACTACAGTTTTCTGACCACACGTCAATTGTACAGCCAATTCTCAGTCACTTGACGAGGATTTTCATGAAGAAGGTCGTTCAATCGATCTTCATTCAACTTAATGGGGCGACCAGAACGTTCTTCGTCATTAAGATTGAAATGACCGTTTTTGTGGTTTCTGATAAAGCATTTTCTCCGTACACAGCACAAATATCGCGACGAGCTTTGGCTGCGTTTGCATTGTTCCCGTCTCGATTGAAAATGAATAACAACAAGTGTCGAAAATGCGCCTTTCTTTCAACTTGACATTCCATTTTGAGGGCACAGAATAAAAATTAAATGAACACAACTTTTAAATAAACCGCAATGACTTATTACTCAACCTCAAGACGTAGCCTAAGCAAAAGCCTAATAGTCTACGCTGTTAAGAGACGTAGCCTAACCTTTGCAAATTTGCTCTCATTATTTATTATTGTTTCTTTATATGTACACAAATCACGCCAACAAAACTTAAATCAACACAATATTAAAAAAAAAAACGCAAGAAGTTATTCCTCAACCTAATAGTTCAATGGGGCTGGATGATGTCCACATCACAGCCTGACCAGGTGGACTCTGTCCTCACAAGGAAAGGACAGAGGGTGGTTGTCAAGGGGCCGTGAATGCCACAGGTGCGATAGTGACTGGAAAGGGCGGTGAGTGAATATGTTTCTGGAAGTTGGTTTGAGGTAAGTGTGGAGAGTTGACATTTTATAATTTATGCAGTTGAAATTAGGTGTTTTAGTGTTTCTTTGCGGGAGTGGGTGTTCTGCCATACAGTTGGTTTGAAGTGAGTGAGGTGGGATGCTCTGGGTTTGTGGAGGCTATAGCTATTTGTGCGCCCCTCATGTCAAGGTGATCCTTGACCTTGACTTTTGTTTCAGAATGTAGGCGGTTCATGGGTGTAGTAGCTGGACAATCTGTGAATTATTTTTAGGGTCTAGTTTTGTATGGTCTCAAGTGTTGAGGAACTTTTTAAAGAGGTTAGGGATCCCCACAAGTTTGCATAGTCCATTACTGAGTGTATGAATAAATTATAAATTGCAGTTGTGGTTTCTTTGTTTTGTCATAATTTTTTGTTGGTGTTATTTGAGGGCACTTAGTCCTGGTGTGCATTTGTTTTTGATGTTTGTGACAATATAATTAAACTTGTAGTAGAGCTTTATTATCATTATCATCATTATTATAATAATTATAATTGTAATAATTATAATAAGGATTATACTGAACTTTTTGAGATGCAGCACTGGTAGTGTTCAATTGTTAAGGAATCTACATGACTTGAAAAATGATGCAAATTAAATAAAAATTAAATTAATTTGTATAATTATCCATTTATGTGATGGCGGCAGCCATTTTCTCCAGAAGGGGTAAGAATGACTAAAAAATGTGATGTGATTGTAAAAGGCTTGGGCAAAGTAATGAAAGAATAAAAACAACAAACCTAAACAAAAACAGACTCCTGAAAATGCACTAAATCATAAATTTGAGACAGTAGGAGACAAAGCCTCACCTTCACATCTGCATTCCACTTGGTCCGGATATCGAGGAAGTAATTGAATGCCTGCTTAAGGACCCACACTCTGAGGATGTGATCTTGACCGGCAGTTGCCAGGAGCCGGCCACACGGACTGAATTTCATGCACCAGACGGGGCCCGTGTGCTCGCCTTAAGGAGGAAAGTTGAAGCCATTGGACTCAGTTTGAGGTGAGGAGAGTAAATGAAAAGACAGTTGGAAGTGCCAATGGGGACCCCTAAGAGGACGGGTACCAGTTTCACTCCGAAGTGACGGAACGATGAGTTATCAGCACCACCTAAGCCTTCCATGCGGGCGTTTTCGCCTGGAGGACACGCGGACCTTCAAGTGCCAGTTGCAGCATGGTTACATATGCTATACCTGACGCTCCCTTGCGAGCGATCAGACCAGTGGACCTACCGATTCCGACCTGGCATAATATTTCCCATCGTCAGATACGTCTCCAAGCAGAGGCCAATTATTGAATCCAGACCGGTCGCTACAACACAGGGCAGCCGCTGCATTGTCCACGTGAATCAAATGGGTTGGCATCTGAGAGCTACACCTGCCTGATGCGGCTTAACTTAGGTTTTAGTAGGAAGCGGTTTCCACTAGGCAGGTGATAACAAGGCGAAATCAGTATGAAGAATATGACAAGATATTGATTTAGTGCTCGGAAGTAATAATGAAGTAATTTGATTAGAGAGCTTATGAGCCGGAAAATAGTCAAGTCATACCCCAATCGGTCTTACTCTTTATTTTGGTAAATAAAAACTCCTTACCCTTCAATTCCTGGACGTACATCAGGTTGTCAAACTCGTGAGGTCCTTTGTGGCTGTGCGAAGTCTTGATCTGAGAAAAGGTAAACTAAATCAGTTGTAATGTCATTAACGAACGTGTAATGTACAGCCAACACACCTTTAATTTCAGAGCATATAACGAGATGCCGCAGTTCACTCGTCTCTTTTCCATTTTCTCTGATAAATGCATTTTTGTTTTGTTTTTTTAAGAGCTCATCTGGCGACTGCCTACTTGGGCGTAGTCGCCGTATTAAAAACCCAACATTAAAAATTAAAAAAAAAAAAGGCCTGCGTCGGGGGGATGTCCCCCCGGCGCAGGAACGTGCGACCTATAAGGGGAAAAAACAACAAAAAAACATAACAAAACAAAACAAACAAACAAAACAAAACAAAAAAAGTCTAAAGTCCACCAGTCAATGTGCACGCACTCGTCCCGAGTAGAAGGGAGAGGCAGTAGGGACCCCGCCCATCCCGGTATCGGGACAGGTAACGTGCGCGAAGATCGCCCAGACTGGGATATTCAACAAGAATGTGCCGAACAGTCTGGGGCACAACGCAAAGCAGAAAGCAACCTGAAACCTTCGCGGCATTGGGGGGGTAGGTCCATGGGAACAGTCGGGGCAAAATGGCACGCAACTTTAAGTTCACTTAGACCGTGTTCCATCTTCTTTGCCAGCAGCCCGAAGTGCTGCCTATATTCCTGCCATGTAGTCTGTGTGTGGAAGAGCGAAACACTGGTCCGGTCGCAGAGGCCTCGCGGAATCTTTGGCGCCATCATTCCCAGCATTGCTACATGTCCAGGAACCCAGAAGAAGATAATCTCGACATCCGCCCGGCTCGCCAAAACCGTGGCATCACGGATATGCGGAGATTCCAATGCCCCCAGAGCATTCATGGCGCTTTGTAATTCGTTATAGATCACAATCCAGTCGCCGAACCGGGCACGTCGCGTAATCTCGCGTACCTAGTGATGTATTGCCACCAGTTCGGCCGTGAGGACATACGCAGCGACTGGCAGAGCCCCGCTGAGTTCAAACAGAGGGAATACGGCGTGGAAGCCGACCCCCACTTGGGACTTGGAGCCATCCGTATACACTGGCAGGGTTCCAGCGTGACACGAGGTTTGCTCCAAAAAGGTCAAACGCAATACTCCCGGCGCTGTACAAGCTTTGGGAGCAGAGGCGTGGCGACAAATAGCCAAATGTGGTACCCTCCAGGGTGGCGTCCTGGGCAGAACCAGGGGCGCCACCGGCCCGAGAGGTATACCTAGCTCTCGAAGGAGTTTCCTGGCCCTAAACCCAAAGGTGTTAAGGTATGACTGGCGTCTCTCGGCGGTATAGGCACCGTCGAAATCAGCTGCGGATGCAGTGAGAGCTGTTGGCGACTGAGGGAGGCGCCAGGCTCGCGCGTACAGGCGAGTGATGCACTGTACGCTGCGTAGAACGAGTGGCATCTCCCCAGCATCGACTAGTAGGCTCTCAATGGGGAAAGTGCGGAAGGCACCGGTCGCCAGGCGAAGGCCGGTGTGGTGGATTGAGTCCACCTTCCGCAATACACGCTCCGCTGCGGATGCATAAAACTCGCATCCGTAGTCGAGCTTCAACGAACAAAGGATCGATAAAAATAAGGGAGTAGCCCTATCAGCGCCCCAAGCGCTGAACGTCACGAAACGGAGAATGTCCATGGCGCGGGTACAAGAGACCCTAAGGCTGCGAATATGAGCCTCCCAGGTGAGGCGTCGGTCAATTACAAGACCAAGGAAACGGTGCGCTTCAACCACTTCCAGGCGTACCTCATTAAGAAACAAGTCGGGGGGGGGGGGGGGCAAGGCGTAGATGGCAGCAGAAGTGCACCACATTAGTCTTGGCCAAGGAAAATCGAAACCTGTGCCCGTCGGCATGTCGAGAAACGCGGTTCAATGCTTGTTGGAGTCGACGCTCCATAGTTGGCATCTGGGCCGCGCCAAAAGAGATCGAAAGGTCGTCCACGTAGAGCGTAGCGAGAACATCTTCCGGCAGCACCGAAGTGATGCCGTTGATGCTCAGGGCAAAGAGTGTGACACTGAGGACACTTCTCTGGGGGAAACCCTCTTCCTGCTCCATTGGGCTGGAGAGGGCTCCCCCCACCCATACGCGGAATCGACGATCTCGCAAAAATTCAGATATAAACATTGGGAGGCGTCCCCTCACCTCCATCGTGTGGAGATTCTCCATGATACCGTATCGCCATGCGGTATCATAGGCCTTCTCCAGATCGAAAAACACCTTGGCGTAGTGCTGTCTACGAAGGATGGCCTCGCAGACGGACATTTCCAGTCGGAGCAGAGCATCCGACGTGGAGTGGAACTTGCAGAAGCCGCACTGTGCAGAAAACAGATGGCCTGCGCTGTCCAGAAAAAAAGGCTAATCTAACATTTACCAATTTCTCCATCAACTTGCACACGCAAGAGGTTAGAGAGATTGGGCGGAAACCGGCGGGAGTAGAGTGATCTCTCCCCGGTTTGCGGAAGGCGAGCACAGTAGCGATTTGCCAGGAATCTGGGAGGAGACCCTCCACCAAGATCCAGTTGAACAAGTCTAACAGAAAGGCCAAGCCTCGCTCACCCAGGTGTCGAAGCATGGCGTACGGGACATCGTCCGGACCATGGGCGGTGTCCGCGCACGAAGCAAGAGCGGAACGCAACTCACTCGCACTAAACCTGGCGTTGAAGGGTTCTCCACCTCTGAAGGTAAAGTCCAGCCGGCGGCCTTCCGCGACATCACGACGTGCATTAAATGCTGGCGGAGCAGCATCCCGGCTAGTCAATGCTGTGAAAGCGGTGGCGAAGGATTCCGCCACGAACGCGGGGTCCGAGATTGCGATCCCATTCTCCTGGAGACCGGGTGGGGAGACCTGCGAGAACTTGCCCCGTATCCTTTTGACTCGCTTCCACACCTCTGCCAGAGGGGTCTTCCCGATAAGTGAAAACATGTATGCCCGTCAAGAAGAGCGGCTGGCGTGCTTGGAAATATACCGGAACCTAGCCTTAGCCCGACGAAATTCACCGAGAGTGAAATCATTCGGGCGGCGCTTATAGCGCATGTAGGCATAACAGTTCTGTTTGAGGGCCGTCTCACACTAAGTCGACCACCAAAGGAGTGGTCGGCGTGAAAAACCGCCAGAAGTTCTGGGAATAGTAGTCATGCCCGCGGCGATGAGGTTGCCGGAGAAGAACTCAACGGCCTCATCTACCGACCTAAACTCCTCGACTGAGATAGAGAATTCAGTAATTTCCTGAAATGCAGGCCACGGCGCCCGCGACAAGCACCACCGAGGTGGGCTCTCAGGCGGCAGCTGCCCTGAAAATGATATTTGAATGGGAAAGTGATCACTACCATGGAGGTTATCGACCACCCCCAATCAGAGTCAGACTGTGCATCCGGAGAGCACAGAGATAGATCAAGGCAAGAAAATGAAGCGGTTCTCGGGCAGTGATGCGTAAAATCATCCACATTTAGGAGACCTATCTCAAGCTCTTCGATCAGATAGGGAAGGGTTTGTCCCCTGGGATTTATTGAGTGGTCTCCCCAGAGAGGATGTCTGTCGTTCAGATCTCCTGGCAAGAGAAAGGGCCTCGGCAACCGTGCCACGACGCGGCGTAAGTCCCCAGCGTCGAAGTCAGCTGACGGTGGAATGTACGCAGAAATAACAGTATACTTCCTATCCAAGTGAATCTGCCCAGCCACTGCCTGAAAGGAGGTATCTAAAGTGAAAAGAACGGAGACATCATGCCGGGTGTAAACCGCGCAACCCCCAGCCCGGCTCTCATCTGGTGGTGGTGGGGTCACAAAACTCTTATACCCCGGGAGGCGGGCAGGGGCCACGCGCCTAGCATGGTCTCCTGCAGAAAAATAGCTAACGGGGAAGGGGACGAGACGAGCCTCCGTAGCTCCTCCCATTTGGCCCGGAGTCCACGGCAATTCCATTGAAGGAATATGCCCTCCAGGTCTAGCTCGGAGGAGACGCGGGGGCCCTCTTCGAACAGAAGACCCTCACGGAAATGGCCGTACACTTTGCGGAGGCAGAACCACGGGCGCTGTTGGCCGGACAATTCGCTGAAAGCGCTGTCGCGTTCGACGACTTATTGTGGGAGGTTGGGCTCGCCATGCGAGTCTTTTCCTCTATCCGCCTCGAAACCTTAGGCGGGCGTTGCAGCTTCGGAGGCGGGGGGCCCTCTTTTCGAGGAACCACCGTTTCCGAGCCACTGAGCCCATCACTAGGCGTGGGCGAAGCAGCCGAAGCTCCTAACTTGCTGTCCTCATTTCGGGGGACAGCTTTAGGAACCCCGTAAGATGATGGCCTGGCGACCAAACTTCAGGGGTGTTGCCTCCTGTGAGTCTAATGAGTCGGTGGAGGCGCGTGGCCGTTTCGCCTTACGGGAAACGGTCCCGCTGGGGAAAGGAAGGGGGGAGAGCCCTGGTTTTAGCCGGGGATGGGTGTGAAACCTTTGTGCCACCAGCTTTACCAGGGGAGCGCCCAAGTTGAGTAGAACCCTCAGAAGGGGCACGGAAACAACCGTGCTCGTTGACCTGGATGGGCCAGGAGCAGAGGGTGTCTTTCTAACCATTGAGGCGTAAGATGTTCCAGGCAGAGCCGGGCCTGCCAGGACCAAGTCCTTAGCCTCACGGAATAAAAGTCGATCCTGGGCCTGAACGGCCAGGATTTCCTTCTCCAGGAGATATGCATCACATTGCTTCGAAGAAGCGGGGTGCTGCTCTCCGCAATTGACACACTTGGCCATACACGATTTGGACTTATCGTGTGCGGCCTTGGAGCAATTTACACATACTTCGGGTGACCCCGACTTTTCACGTCTACATGAGCGATTTGTATGGCCGAAGCGGTGACAGTAATAGTACCTCCGCGTCAGTGGCACGAATGCCTTCACGCGGTAGAGGTACCAACCAGCACGCACCGACGCAGGAAGCTTGTCACAGTCGAACGTGACAAAGAGTGTAGGGGTGGGTCTCGAGGCCCCTCCCTGTTTTCTTATCACAGGATCGACTTTGAACACTCCATGGTCGGCCAGCTCGAAGATGATGTCCTCTATGGAGTAGTCAAGGAGTTCCCTCGCATAAACTACTCCTTTCACAAAGTTCATGGTGGTAGAGTGCAGCGTCACACTCAACAGGGTGCCATCAAGTGTCTGAAGCACTTATTTTGGCCGCCTCGGAGGGATCCGCCATATTCGCCAGAAGGCTCCCGGCCAAGAAACGGGTCACCTTCGGCTCTCTACCAATTACGCTAGCTAAAGCTCTCCTCCGATGGATCATGTTGCCCTTGGCCAACATGTTGCCATCAGTGGAGCGAATAACTAAGAAGCGTTTGAAGCCAGCGGGCTCAAAAACGCCAGGTCACCTCTGAATGAGGGGCCCCGATGTCATCGAGTCTCCACCTTGCGCCCTTTTGGTCTTAGTCAGGGGCTCCGCACCCGGGGGGGCAGAGGGGCCGGATGTGCCGATATTCGTTTGGTCGCTTACCGAATCAGCAGACCTATCCGTCCCCGCAGGCCCCGCTGATGGAGAGGAGCCCCGAGGTTTTTGGTCTTTTTTTTTGTTTTTTCTTTTTAGGAGAGGAGCGCGGGGAATGAAACTCCTCCCCTCCGCCGGGAGGAGCCCCCAGGCCAGATGGACCGACCTCAGCCAGTTCCTTCTCCGAGATGGAGAAGGTCCTGGCAGTCGCAGGGACACCGGTCGGAGAAGATCCCTCTCCTCCTTGTACTGCCTTGGAAACCTTAGCCATTTGAGGAGGACCTTGCATAGGGGCGGACTCGAGTTCGGTGTTTGGCGGCGAGCCCAGATTCGCTCCCATGGAAG
This sequence comes from Ceratothoa steindachneri, assembly GCA_963969495.1. Lineage (NCBI taxonomy): Eukaryota > Metazoa > Arthropoda > Malacostraca > Isopoda > Cymothoidae > Ceratothoa > Ceratothoa steindachneri. The sequence goes on from OZ018318.1 coordinate 59,579,485, forward strand.
GCCCTACCGTATGAGGCTGGGTTGCCTCAAGGACCAAGTCTATCTCAGGGAGGGCCTCCAGTTGGCCATCCCCCCCCTCAGGTCATCATAGGTCCTATTGGCAGCAGCGTCATTAGTCATGTCTGGGGAGGCACAGGCCTTAACCCCCACTAGGTTTATTCTAGCCAGAAGGTCTTTTGAAGGAAGCGACCGAAGGTGCCTGCCTTCCCTCTCCCCTCTAAGGGGGTTTGCCCTACCGTGCCGCTTCAATGGGGAGCGGTCGGCTATGGGCTGGCTACCTGCTGGCTTTCTTGGCAGTCCCCTTGGAAAGAAAAGAGGGAAGCTGCCGCTGGGAAGAGGGAGGTGCCAAAAAGCACCTCCAGAGAAGGGGGTGAGGGGAAGTCCCCTTACACCCGTAAGTGAAGGAGAGGAGTAAGCCTCCTCTCCGGTTGAAGAGTTAAGGAGGGTCCCCTGGGAAACCACAGGGGGGAAACCTCCATTTTCTCTGTGGAGCTGCCTGAGGGCGGCTCCGTTGTTCTTACTGGGAAAATGGCGAGAAATTTTGGTTTTGTTAGGTTCTCATTCTTGGGCATAGTGACCCTATTTTTTGCACGGGAAGCAATCGCTCATCACCCATCGCAGTAGCCCGCCCTGTAAGGGGTGCGTACAGGACTTGGCCGAGCCAGGTGCCACCATTTCGGACCACCCCTTCCGCCTGGTGGCCTGGCAGTCCCTCAGCATGGCAGCTCCACCTTGGACACGGCGTAAAATTGATAGTGTGAAGAGAGAAGGAAAAGGGATGTGAGGAAGGTATGGGTGGGGATGAAGCAGGTTTTTAAAAACCCACCATCCCAAACCGGAGCTCAGGGATTAGTTAACATTGTCCCCTCCCCCCTCAGCCCCGATCCGGCATAGTTGGCTGAGAAGAAGGTCAGCATCTACCCTGTGAAATTATAAGCTGACCAGAGAAAGTTGTTGGAGAGGTTACATGAAAAGCGAGGAAACAGGGCGGGAAACACAAGTGTTCTGAAGGAAGAAGAGGCTAAGCTGGGGTCAGACGGGGTGCTGAGTCATGTCAGCACGGCGGCCAGGATGGCAAATCGCCGCGCCTCTTACGGGGGATAAAGGCGACATCTATCGTGAGCGGTGACACACGGAGTTCATAAGAAGAGACCAGCGGTTGGCTCCTGAGGCAACTGTGTGCGTGTGTGTTGGTAAGAGGGATGGGTGGGGGGTAGGTGCAATAAACGCGGATAGGTCACCTCAACGCTATTCCACCGGAGACTAGTGCTGCTACTACTACGTTACGCCTGCCATCTATCTTTCACTCCTGGACGAGATCCCCCGATTGGATAATGAAACAAACATCAAGATCAGCATAACAATCGCTAGAGAGCCCGATGCACCAGGGGCTAGTCTTTGTTTCGGCTGAGGAAATATTTTTTTATATGAACCGGAGATCAGGTATGAACCTTCGTTATCCCGGGGATAAGGGGGCAGGGGGCGCTCCGTTTCAGTGCTATGTGAATACACCGGATCATCAACCTGGAAGCAACATCCCTCCCACATCACACAAGGGTCACCATGGCAAGGAGCCGGTGCAGTCCCTACTCACATAAGGGTCGCTATGGCAATGCTCCTGTGCGGTCCCTACTCAAGACTAAACATAAACACTGTACCGATAAACTCCCGTTGATACAAGAACAGCTCAACACACACGCACAGCGTGGCTGCTACAAAACCTACAAATTCACGGAGTGTAAAAATCGTCGGGGAGGGGGGGGAAACGTTCATCGAGGCAGCCAGCCTAATGGATGGACCTTAGCCAGGGACACTTAAGTGAACCGCACTCCGATACACACGAATATCCGACATAAGTGTGCAGTGGTGTGGGGTTAAATCGCAGGGAGCGTGGACATAAAAACGTCAGCGTGAGGGAGTGGCTGCCTATTAGACGGATGCGAGGTTCATAGTGCCACAAGGGTAGGTAGCTCCTACATACGGCATCACGCATATAACCAATCACAACACCGTTGTCATTTCCCTCCTTATCTTCACAGCACAAGATACCCACTCTCTCTTCCATTCCAGAGCCGTATCATTAGGGTACTCATTCATATCAACATGCCCAAGACTCGGAATGGGTGGCCTCCATCCCTGGGGCACGAAAGGTTCCACGATCGCTGGTTGGTGTCAAAACCACAAAGCTACCCGGAGATCTGACCGCCTGCCCAAATGAGACCGACCACTGATGCCATCAGGCTCACTAGCTATTGTCATTCTGATCTTTATTTGAATTTCATTATCCGGCCTGGGGATATCTCGTCCAAAAGGACGGATGCAGCAGCATAGTAGTCAATGTTCTATATGTGGTAAGGAAGTGAAAATACAGCCCCGGGGTGTCCGCTGCACTTCATACAAGTTGATTAAATGTAACCGCACCCACGTGTGCGAGACGGGCAAAAAACGCTGCGGTGGGACCCTTCTTGTATAATAATCCCATGAGTGCGCAAAATAGCCCTAGATTCAGTCATGGGATTCATCGTCTTCAAGCTGCTTCCACGAGGCCTATTCCCTTTCATAGTTTTCCCATGAGATGGGGTCGGCGCGCACATTGCGTGTCGCGCTCCCAGGAACAAAAGAAGCCGAGGGGGCGTGTTCACAGGCTAGTGAACACTATTCGGGTTTAGCCCGCTTTTACGACACGCAGCCAAAGACGCTATAGTGATGCTCCCAAATTCTATCTTGTACTATTTTTCCCTCCTGTGGCACCCTGGGTGAGAGATGACGAGACTCGTGGTCCGAAGCAGTAAGAACAAGGAGCTTGGAGGAGAGGCGAGTGGTGCCAACATTTGCAAACATACAGGGATAGTTGGTATTACTGAGAAAGTTGACGAAGCTTGGGTAATGTAGCAAGGACAGGTTCGCTCGAGCGAACATCGGAGGAACAGACAGAAAAGAAAACAGGATTAAGATTATGTGAAGGTTAGCCCAAGAGAGGTTAAAGGTGCAAACATTCCCAGACATAGTCTGGCCATATCACCTTAGTTTATGGCCCCCAGAACGTTTAATCAGTTCGAAACCCTGTCGCCCACCCCTCCTCCATTGTGCTCGGTTATTATCCCCCAGTGGAAAGTCGAAAACGAGAACTATCACTCCCCCCCCTCCCCCAGCCGCTGTGAGACGCCAGTGACTTGGGGCTGTTTACACGGCTACATTCCAAGTCTCCCATGGGACGCCAGGTGTCCTACGTCTCTCTCCCTAACCCCTTCCCTCGCAGAAACCGGCCGTATTTATGTGAGCGACTCCATTCATTGTGAGCGAGAGTTTCTTCCGACGTCCGTCCGTCACGTTCCCTGTTAGGTCGCCGTGTCGACGCCTGTGATCCCTTGAGCGGATCTTACCTCGTAATCTCTCTGGTTAGAGACAGATTACTCTCCTTCGTTATTCCCAATTCGGAGGGCTAACCGGGATAAACTATCCGCTCATTCCCTCCACTCTACAAAGTCCGTGTACCTTAACCTCAACCATGAGACAAGAGCAAGGAAGTTCGAGAAGTCCTTCCGCGCAGATTCCCATCTGGTCGCCGAGCCGACACCAGTCCATGGAGCGGACCCCTCCCCCCCACTCCCCTACGTGATTCCCTTTCAGAGGACACCTTGTAACCTGATCTACACTCATCTTCCGCTCTACGAAGTGCCCCCCCCCCTAGGCTTCATCGAATTCACCGTCGCTGAGGTAAAACCGAGGTCCCAGTCCCGTGATTTTTTCTCCATTTAATTCACTCCCCGAAAACCCCCGTAATTCCCTGCATTTAATTAATATTATCTCAACTCGCGTATAATAACGGTCTTTCAAGTGATTATTACAATTCCCGGACTATGCCCATTTATTCCTTGCCCACCTGTATTAACAACTGGTCACTTATTCATTATTATATTAGATTGCTTAGTTTTCGTGACCAATAATAATTCTATTATTTACTTATATATTAAAGGTTATTTTTGTAAGAGGTTTTTCTTTCAATAACTCCTGAGCTGAAACGGCAATCTCGATTCCCCCCTTTTATTGGCCAACCTTGGATTAACGCACTCGAATATAAATTGGGCACAAGCCCTTAGCCGGGACTTGCCGGCCTTGTTGAATACCCGTGGGCCCGACTCTGTATAGAGCGTGACAGAAGGTCAGGTCAGGTGAACCCTCAGGATTATAATAATTATTAAAAGAATGGGTTTCAACAAGCGTCTCAACCCATTTCACGCAAGAAGAGGACCCCAATTTGGTGGCCTTCCACGACTCGTAGTGCCGGCACTCGTACCCACCTTCACGTATTGCATCGTGTTTTGTGCGGGGGCATCATCCTCGAACACGTCCTTCTCCTCCTTGCCTCGATGGGACACCTCTTGTGCCAAAGTCTTTGCCTTGTTCACCGCAGACCCCACCGTCTTCCCGAAGAACTTCTTGATCTGGGACCTGCGGCACGCAAACAGACCAAGTCATGAAACATCCGTGGCAAAGTGACTCGATACCAAAAGTGCCGAGAGACGTTGTCGGGGGTAGGAGTCATTTAATGAGGGACCACCACCTCGATTAGGAAAAGTAAGAGGAAATGTGAGGGAGAAAGATGGGGAAAAGATCACGAACATGAATAATGGAGAAAATCGAAGAGGGGTAACGGGGATTTGAACCTTCGTTAGAGGGGGTGGAGGGTGGATCTTGAAGCCAAAACCGTAGCAGTGAAAGGGTCCCGCGGTGAAGGCGTTTATCAGAAGGAAAAAAGAGACACACAAAGGGACATAATACTTCTTTGCAGACATTGGGGTTTGTAAGGATAGAAAAAACAAAAAGAATACCCAGAGTATTGTCGTCCAATCCTCTGCTGCAGTACTTACGTCCTCTTCTTCACCACGAGGGCGTTGATCTCGGGAAGCTTGTGAACGACCACGTCAGCGATGCTCTCCTCGTCAGACTCCACCTCGTTCTGGTCCGTCTTCGAGCTACGGGGTCGGGAGTCAGTGAGTGTAAGGAACGTGTATAACAATTAAGTGTTTTCGAACTAAAAGAATCTACTTCAGGTGATCAAATGATTCAATGGCAGGACAAAAGGAAAAAAACACCAGTAACTAACAGGATTAGTTTAACAAACAAAAGCAGAGAAACCAAAAGAATTTTTTTTTTTAATATTTTATGTGAGGATGGCACAAGCTGGTACAGCAAGGTTTTAAGCCTATAAATACAGGGGATGGATTTTTAAAACCAACGCAGAAGCAGGCGTGTGCACATGGGTCTGAATCGTTTTTCGTCAGCTGATTTGACAAAGGCGATAAGATCTCAGTCAACAACCTTGTGTTATGCAAAGCTATCTAGAACAAACTTTCTCTCCATCTATCTTTCCCTTGTTAGACCACAACCGACGATCTATTAGTTATTGTTGTGTTTGTAGTAAAGTAAGTAAACTTTGGGCGCCACAACTTATGAATAAGACTGCTTTAGTGGGATGTGACCTGACGAGAATCAAGGCCAAGTGAAGTGAAACCTAGAATCTAAAATACTGGTAATATACGCGGAAATATCAAGTTCAATGAAGATGAAATTCTTTGAGCCATAAACTTAATGAACTTTAGTACTACGAGAGGTAGACAATTTTCATGTTTTAAATGTTAACAATTATATTTAAACACAGTAATATTCCAATGTCTTTACAAATCCCTATTGCTATTAATCTTGTACACTGTACCTTTCAAAGTATTAGGAAAAGAACCATATGTGTCAGTTAAGTAAGGAATTGATGACTTTCGTTATCCAAAGATAGAAACATGGATATGGAAAGGAATTAAGGGTGGGTGGAACTTCCCAGCTATAGTGAGGTAACACAGTAGCCCAAGGATTGTAATAAAAGTAGTTATGTTAAGGGAAGTGAAAGTGTGGGGAAGGTACATAGAGTGAAAAAACTTTCTTTTTTTTCCTAGTGCCCATCCAGCGACAGATACCAAGGACATAACTCGCCATAAGAGATGATACTAGGCCATATTAATATAAATAAATCCATTCAAATAATAAACAACAAAAAAAATAAGACAAACAATAAAATAAAACAAAAGCAAGAAGGAAGGATGCTCTGGCATCGGGGGAAGCTCCACCTCCCGAATGGGCGGGGAAACGACCGTGCTCGAAGGGCTAGAGGGGCCAAGAGAAGAGGGTGTCCTTTTTAAAAAAATTGAAGCATAAGGCGTCCCAGGTGGCCCTGAGCGCGCAAGACCAAGTCCATAGCCTCGCGGAAAGAAAGACAATTCGCAGCATAAATGGCCAGGATTTCCTTCTCCAGGGGATTCACGCTTCCATTCTTACTGAAGCAGGATGCGGCTCTCTACAATTGTTACACTTGGCCATACACGATATGGACTTATCGTGTATGGCCTTCGAGCAACTTACACAGATTTCGGGTAAACCAGACTTTGCATGTCTACAGGAGCAATTGGGATGGCCGAAGAGGTAGCAGTAGTAGCACCTCCGCGGCTACCATTAGGAGCGATAGAAGCCGGCACGCCCGAGTCTGGGAACCTGTCACGATCGTACATGACCAAGCGTATAGGGGTGGGTCTCGAGGCCCCTCCTTATTTTCTCATCACACGTTCGAACTTGACCGCTCCATGGTCAGCCAGATCTAAGTTGATGTCTTCTATGGAGTCGCCTACGAGTTCCCTCGCATAAACCACTCCTTTCACGAAGTTCATGGGAGAGTGCGGCGTCACACTCACCAGCGAGCCATGAGTGTCCCAAGGGCACTAATCATGGATGCATCGGAAGGCTCCGCCACATTTGCCAGAAGTCTCCCGACCAAGAACAGGTCACCTTCGGCTCTCTACCAATCAATTTAGCTAATGCTGCCCTCTGATGGAACATGTAGCCTTTGGACAACTTTCTGCCACCGGTGGAGCGAATAACTAAAAGCGTTTGAAGCCAAGGGGCTCAAAAACGTCAGGTAATCACTGAATGATGGGCTCCGATGTAATTGAGGGTCAGCTCACTCGGGGCCGGACGTGCCGGTCTTGGTCTTGCTGAAACGGCAGCCAAAAAGACACCACGAAAGCTTTATGCACCCTAGAACGGCCAAATGGAGGTGGTCAGCCCATTACACAAAGAGAAGTGGCTATTGGGGCGAAAACCGATTTTCCCATTATTCGCGCCTAAACGCCCAGGACCCCTCTAGCCCTGGTCTCTTGCGATCTGCGGGCGTGAAATGACGTTGTTTATAGAAGTTTTGAAACTTTTCTTCTCACACGATATAAAGTCGTTGGTCAGGTACTTAACCGTAAACAGTGGGTTGAGGGGATAGTCGTGGAAAAAAGGGATAGTAAAAGAGAACAAGGCTGAAGCACAACAACTTGACCCGGCCCTGTCATAGTTTAATTCAACCCAGTGATGGAGCTTCCCTAATTTCTACTCAACCTGGGAGGACCAAGTGTAAAAGGCTATACAGGGTACCCTCCCTGTGGTGAAGGGGAATGACCGGTACTACAATGTTAGTATCGACTAGGCTTACCTGATGTATTCGCTGGTCAGCCTCATGATGTGGAGGGAGAGGGGATTCAGGGCCTCCGGAAGACACCCTTCTGCCTCGCTCAGGGGGATCCTCTCGCCAGTGTCCAGATTAAGAACGGAGACTTGTCTCAAGATCTCCTGCAAAGAAGACCCAAGCTTAATGACATGGAGCTGATGAATAAAAGTAGGCGAGAGAATTCATCGAATAAACAGAGAAATACACAATAGCTTGATTCCTTACTTAGAGTGGAAATTAAAGAAATAGAAACTTGGTAAAAGAAATTAATTAGGGGGAGAAACTGGGTAAAGGAAATTAGGGGGGGAGTAGAAACTGGGTAAAGGAAATTAGGGGGGTAGAAACTGGGTAAAGGAAATTAGGGGGGGTAGAAACTGGGTAAAGGATATTAGGGGGGGTAGAAACTGGGTAGAGGAAACAAGGGGGTAGAAACTGGGTAGAGGAAACAAGGGGGTAGAAGCTGGTTAGAGGAAGCAAGGGGATAAAAACTGGGTAGAGGAAACAAGGGGGGTAGAACTGGGTAAAGGAAACAAGGGAGGTAGAAAGTGGGTAAAGGAAACAAAGGAATAAAACCTGGAAAAGAAAACAACGTGGGTAAAAGACACAGGGGATATAAACCGGGTAGTCGAAACAAGGGCATGGAAATTGGGCAAAAGATATAAAGGGGATAGAAACTGAATAAAGTAAACAAAAGGGATAAAGTGGGTAAATGAAGAAAGGGGACAAACACCAGAAAACAGAAATGTGATGGAAACTTGGTAAATGAAACAAAGGGGTAAAAACGGTAAAGGAAACAAGGGGGTATAAGCTGGGTGAAGGAAACCAGGGGGTAAAAAATGGCTGAAGCAAATGAGGTAGAAATTGGGTAATGGGAAAAGGATAGAAACTGGGTAAAAGAAACCAGAGGATATTAACTGAGTAAAGGAAACTAAGGCGAGAGAAACCAGATCAAGGAAACAAAGGGGTTATAAACTGGGTAAAGGAACAAGGGGGAAATATGTATAGTGGGTAAAAGAAACAAAGGGTAGAAACTGAGTAAAGAAAAAATGGGGTGTAAATGGGTACAGGAAACAGTGGGGTATAAAATGGGCAAAGGAAACGAGGTAGAAACTAGGTAAACAATGGGGTAGAAACTGTATAAAGGAAACAAGGGGATACTAACTGAAAAAATGACACAAAGGAGATAGAAATCGGGTAAATAAAACAAATGGAAGACATTCTATGAACGAAAGAAATGGAGTAAACCTGGGATAAAGTAAACAAAAGGGATAGAAACTGGGTAAAGGGAAGACATAGGATAGACAGTGGCTAAAGGAAACACAGTGGATAAAAACTGGGTAAAGGAAGGGGCGAGATAGTGGAAGAGACCAAATTTTTCCCCAACTTAGCCATTCTTCCTTCCGCCCCAATGAAATCCCCAAATGGGGTTTTGGTACCCATGCCTGTATATAGTTCCAAACCATAAATTCCGACATGACTGTTATCTCCACATCCACACAAACCTTATCCTTTCTGTATAATCATCTACCATCACATCAAACCACACCAAAGAACCACATTGCATAAAATACTCACAATGGCTACCATCTCAGTTTATCCAAACTCCTCTCTGCACATTAACCCTGCCACAGCTCTGTTGCCATGGAAGAGGGGAAGCTTTTGGAGGGTTGCGTAGCCTTCCCTTTCACAAGCAACAAGTGTATCCAGGTTAAGTATCTGCTCCACATTTTTACCTCCTTTAATTTATTCAATGTATGAACCTCTTCAAAGAATGTTTGTTTGTGTTCATAATGTTTTGCTCTTCTTTTTTTCTACATATTTTATGGACAGACAAGATGGTTTTGGTCACGAACGGGGTAGATGGAGGAAGATTTGTAAGGGGGCATCTACCCAAGGATAGACCCCTAAGTGGATGAGATGCTAGAGCAAATAACACCCCATCGACATTAAGTCCTCCCTACAATTTTACTTCTCATCTTAGCCGCAGCTGCTCATACATTGGCCATAATAGTTTGGATATTTTTGCAGCCACGCAGTCGTTACTTCGCACCTTGATTACTCTAACTCCCTTACCCATCCTTCTACTCTCCAACTTATTAAACTTTCCCCAGAATTTGCAGCTCATGTTCTTATCCATCAGGGACATTTCTCTCAAGCTTTTCCTTAGTCTGTGGGCAGGTGGCCAATAAAGACCCATGACCTCAAGGAGAGCCATACAAGCTCCGTCACTATTTAACAGTTTAGAAGAAACTTTCTCCATGAGTGAAGGAAAAACTTGAATTTCCAAAATGATACATCCAAAATAAAGGAATACAAAGACGGGAAATGGAAAGCTAAATATACACTTCTAAATACTAACATCACAACCTCTTTGCAATGCTAGGAATACCAAAAATTGACCTAGAATAGAATGTTAGGAATACCAAAAATTGCCCTAGAATAGACACACATTGAACAACATTCAAATGACACATCTCATGTCAGAACTCAAAGAAGACACATCAAAGCAGCAAAACTTGCCTCATCAGTTAAGAGAAGCGCAGCTTCCGATTTGGCGCTCGGCACCGCTTGAGCCTTAGTAGAATCTCTCTCAATCGATACTCCAGCGCTACTCACCGATTCTGGGGTCAAAGAAAATTGATTACATTTCATTTATATAAAAAAATAAACAAAAAACAGGGAAGGGGAGGGGAAATCTCAACCAGAAAGGTTAGGAAAGAAAGTGATGTAAATAGGGAAAGTGAGGTGTGTGGAAGATAGACTAATCGGGAGAATGTGAAACTCCAATGAATATGTTGTCATTTCACAATGAGGGCAGGTTCTCTTCCTGGTCTGAATACCCTTCATCCAATCAAAGACTCGCGCATATAAAAACAGAACTACAAACTGCTCTTCCCCACTATGCCAACCAATTCAGGCTCAATCCACCCTACTCCACTTCAGAGTCATATCCCTATAAATGCCAAGTTTGTTTTTTTTAATCATTATTATTAGTCTAAGATCTCATTATTGATGCAGCCAACAAGGGGAAACAATACTTTCGAACAATCAACCAAAAGAACATCCAAACTCTTACAAACAATACGCTCCATCCCCCCCGAAAAACACATACATGAATTTCTCGTCAACAGAAAAACAAAAATCCTAGCCGAACCGAACAAAGCAACCTGCTCATCACCAACTATTCTAAAATCAGCCAACTACCAACCAGCCAGAATAAGAAAACACTCCCAAACCTATTCAAGTTGCACAAAGCCACCCCCCTTTCCCCCCGCCCAAGACACGACCATAAAAAATCACAAGCTTAGGACACAGAAAACATCTGGATAAGACACCTTGGCCCCACAGTAATACCACTCATCCCCACCCCAGCCCACCGTCTGGAAAAACACGCAAACATCATCCCCCTTCTCAAAGCAAAACCTCTTCACTTCTCGTTCCTCTCAACCAACTCAAAATCACAATAAAAACTAATCTTGATCAGACATAAACCTATTACACCCCTCTTACACACCCAACCAAGCTTCAGAGGCAAACAGTCTACAACCACACTACTGAGCACACTAAAAAACACACATTTTGGAAGGTTTCAACCAAAATCGTCCCTCACAATACAGTCAATAAACATCAGCAAAGCCTTCAACACTATCACACGCCACAACTATCACATCAACGAAAATAATGGAAAGCAAATTTTCTCTCAAACAGACAGAGCCAAGTCCTCCAACACAGGGCACTATCGAAAAGGAAAATGCTCCCCGAGGTGCCTCCTCTACCCCCACTGTCTTTAACCTTTTCATGCATGACACACCCCTCTCCATTACCCAAACAGCTCATCTAAACATCACAGCCCATTCCACCAACGTATGCGCAGCATCTAGAAACCTAAACAGGTACCTACAACTCATCCAAAACTAGTTCACCATAAACACAATGTCCACCTCCCACAAAAAAATCAACAGTAACCTTCATTACCTCTGAATTAAAACAATCAAACTATCACCCACACATTTTGCTCCACAAACGACGTAAATCGACACTACTGGGTGTCACACTAGATCCACACATGACCTTCACTCATCACATAAAACATCCCTCAAAAGCACTGTCCAAATCAACACCCTCAGAACAATAACAAACACCAACTTTGGGCAACATAAAGAAATGCTGACAATCCCTTAGAGTTCGTCCGCCTATTAGCTATGGTTGGTGTCCCCAGCTTGGACACCAACCATAGCTAATAGATCACAAAGGGTTGCTCAAAATACACACCTAAGCACCACCGCCATGCCAAAACAAAAATTCTCCCAATCAAGGACCACCTAAATATGAGAGACGCACAGTTCTTCAGTAAACTGCTATGCCTGTTGCAACCTACAACAATCTGGAAACCACCCATCTTCACCCTATCCCGCCCTGCCTCTTGACCATGTCAGAGACTTCTTCAATATAAACTCTGCAGGAGACCTCTGAAGAAGAGCACATGCTGAGGCGGCCTTTCTGAGCGCTGCTAGGCTCGTTTGAGGAGAACCAGAGAGTAGGGAAAAGAATTTGGTACAGGTTTTACCACCGATCCCCACTCATTTAGGATCCTTTTTACTTTTATTTGGGGTTGGAACATACTAATAAATGTGGGATCGCACTACACCGTATGGAAGCCAAAATGAAGGCGACCAAAATTGGGACTTCATTTACACAACCGCGATGACTTAACTTCGTAAAAACACCCTACTCCAAAGGCGCACACACACCTTCCTCCGCAAATTTGGCTTAGTAGTGTGTTTCCACTCTACAAGCCATAGCCTAAGGGGAGGGGGAGAAATTTATTTTTTGTCACCAGGCATATCTGCAGCCAAAAGGCAGAACGCATTAACTCCCAAAATGCAATTTTGCAAATTTGGAGTAACTCGTTTACACTGGCACGGAACCAGCGTTACACGAAGTGTATTCCAAAAAGGGCGAGTGCAACACTGACAGTGCCATGGAAGTTTGGGAGCAAAGGTGTGGCGACAAAGAGTCAGAGGTGGTACCCTTCAGCGTGGCGCCCTGGGTAGAACCAGAGGCGCCACCGGCCCGAGAGCTACATCGAGCTCTCGAAGCAGTTTCCTAGGCCTAAACCCAAAGGGCTTAGGGTATAACTGACGTCTCTCGGCGGCATAGACACCGACGATATCGGCTGCGGATGCAGTGAGACTGAGAAAGGCGCCGAGCTCGCCCGTACAAGAGCATAATACACAGTGTACGACGCAGAGAGACTGGCATATCCCCAGCATCGACAAGTAGGCTCTCAATGAGGAACGTGCGGAAGGCACCGGTCGCCAAGCGGAGACCGGTGTGGTGGATCGAGTCCACTTTCCGCAATACACGTTCGGCTGTGGATGCGTAGAATGCGCATCCGTAGTCAAGCTTCGAATGAACAAAAGATTGGTTAAAAAGCAAGGCAGTAGCCCTATCAGCACCCCAGGTACTCAATGACACAGAACATGTCTATTGCGCGGGTACAATAGACCCTAAGGCTGCGAATATGAGCCTCCAGGTGAGGCGTCGGTCGAATACAAGACCAAAGAAATGGTGCGTATCCAACAGTTCCAAGTGAACTCAGTTTAGGACCAAGTCCGGGTCTGGCTGTAGCCTTGGATGGCAGCAGAAGTGCACCACCTTAGTCTTGGCTTAGAAGAATCGAAGCCTGTGTGCTTCGGCATAGGGAAAGATGCAGTTCAATGCCTGTTGGAGTCGACGCTCCAGAGTTGGCATCTGGGCCGCGCCAAAAGAGATCGAAAGGTCGTCCACGTAGAGCGTAGCGAGAACATCTTCCCGAACACGAAGGTGATACCGTTGATGCTCAGGGCAAAGTGTGTAACACTGATGACACTTCTCTTCGGGCCAGAGAGGGTTCTCCCCCACCCGTATGCGGAATCGACGATCTCGCAGAAATTCAGAAATAAAGATTAGGAGGCGTGCCCTCGCCCCCATCGTGAGGAGAGTCTCCATGATACCGTATCGCCATGCGGTATCATAGGCATTCTCCAGACCGATTTTTTTTTATGAGCTCATCTGTTGACTGCCTACTTGGGCATAAGTCGCCGTACTCAACAGTCTCCATATTGAAACTACAGTGGCGTATGGCTGTCTACGAAAGAAGGCTTCGCAGACGGCATTTTCAAGTCGGAGCGAAGGTCACAAAGTAACAAGGGTTAAAATATAGCCACAGATCCACTGAAAGGCATTGGAGCTCAACTGCGGGGCAGTTGAATGGCAGAGAAAAAGGAGCGGGAAGAAAGCAATCACTAAATACATAACCACAACCACTACCGAGACAGGAGAGAGTGGTGACATCCCTCTCCCAGCCCCAATGGCGAAAAAATAGTATAATGGAATGTCTATAATGAATAAAGCCAAGGTAGTCTCAAACTAGTTTCAGACTATCGGAGGCACAGAAATTATTGGATTTTTTCCCTCGGGACAACCCCATCGGCCACAAAGAGACGGTAACGACCTTGTCTGTACCGACACCTAGACACGCACTACATACGAAGTTGTCTCAGACTAGAACTTTTTTATTTTAGTAGTGCAGTTTAACAACCAAACAACCACCTAAGGGGACAAGGGGGGCGAAAAACACTATTAGATTTTTTTTAAATCCAAAATGGAAAAGAAACAAAAGACAACAAAATAGAAAAACAAACAGGCCATCAACAAGTTAAAGTCTTTAAAGTGTATGGGGGAGTCCCCTTTTCCCTACAACCAACTCCCAGACAAAAATAGTCAACCAAAGAAGTGGCAAGCTGCTGAGCAGAATGCGATGGCACCAGTCCGCGCATACATCATCTCCCCTGAAAAAACTACACTTTCACGCATCGGACATCACCCCTGCTTTTCACGCATCGAACATCATCCCTGTTTTTCACACATCGGAAATCACCCCTGCTTTGCAGACATCGGAAATCACCCCTGCTTTTCACGCATCGGAAATCACCCCTGCTTTTCACGCATAGGCCATCATCCCTGCTTTTCACGCATCGGACATCACCCCTGCTTTTTACATATCGGACATCAAACATGCTTTTCACGTATCGAACATCACCCCCGTTTTCCATAGGCCTCTACACTCTTAGCAAGTTTTTTTTTCACGCCAAGCACAATTGAGGTGTACGAATCTGAAAGCGGAGACGAGAGGCGATTTGCGGTAATGGAAGTGTCCCCTACCTGTGGATGGTGTATTAGGTGAGGTAGTGTCTGAATTGGATGCGGGCGGGGGTTTGGGTTGGACATGCGAGGGCGCCGCCAACCGCACCGATGGTACAGCACGCGTGGTTTCCGGCGTGGACGCTTGGCTGGTTGTGTCGCCCGTGGACTCGACGCGAGCTAAATCCATTTCAGAAGGTCGAGGAGCCCGCGAGCGCTCCGTGTCCTGAGAGAGAGAGAGAGAGAAAATCGCAGGCTAATTTCCCTACACATGGTTTCGTTTGCCTAGAGAAAGGTAGAAAAGTAACAGGCCCAGCAGTTCAGCCAGTCCCAGATCACTATATGCAGCAAAAGGCAAATATAATCGGGTACGAGGTGTCCTTGGCATGCGAAGTCACACCGCTTGGCAGACTACTGCGTCCACCAAAGAGTAACGGGTGGATACACAGGAAAAGTCGCAGCGAAATGGCTTGCAAATTGAAATTTCAGTCCGCCGTCTCCCATCTTCTTTGCCAGGTAACCAGAAGGGCTGTTCTGATTCCTGCTACGTAGCTGGTCAGAGTGAGAGAGAGGAAAAAATGCTGGTCTAGTTGTACAGTCCGAAAAGATCCTCTTGTGTCCTTGTCAACAAGCTCCTGTCCTGCAATCCTTACATCCACTCCCTTTAATGCCAGAAGGTCGCACGATACTAGAACCTGAGAGGTCCTGGGCATTGGGGCACGATTAATAGGGAGATCGGTTTTGCCCCAATAACCCCTTCCCTGCGTGTAATGGGTTAATCACCTCATCGGCATCGTTCTCGGGTGCATAATGGTGTACTACTTAAGGTAGGCAGGACGCCCAGCGGGCAAGGCAGGGTTTTTAAAACTCTGTAGAGAAAGAGAAAAGAGTCGAAGAGTGGTCAGTCATTTCAAAGTGAATATGACACAACCACCCCACCTGGATCAGATCCTGGAGTGGGACCACCCCTCTTGAATTTATCCCCCATGAAGCCTTTTGAATTTAACTCCGACTTTCTAACTGTTGCATGAACCTCTAGCATGGAGGGGGAAGGGAGCTATAAAATTCCTAGGGCATGCAACAGCCTCTCTCCACTCTACTTTCAGGATCCATCTGACGACTCACTACTAGGGCATAAGTCGCCGTAATCATATTATACCCTAATGCTAAGCTAATTTAAAAAAAGAGAGCTAAGGAGACCTTAAAAACAAATTCAAAACAAACAAACAAACAAAAGCAAAGGAAAAAACAAGAAAAAGGTAGCATGCTCCAGCTTCAGGTAAAGGCCCACCTCCCCCCCGTGGGAGCATGAGATCAACACCAAAAAGAATCAAATAAAATGGAGGAGGCCAACCTCCTCAAAGAAGTTAGATAGTCCACAAGACTGTGTGCAAGAACACATCTCGAGTACAAGGGACAAGCGGTGCGCGATGATCAACCAGACTGGGACATTCAGAGAATGTGCCGAACAGTCTGGGGGACAACGCAGTCTTCACAGTAGGGCGCAGGCGAGCGCTCCATCAAATGGCGGTGGGTCCAATTCGGAGACGCCGAAAGCAACCTGAAGTCGTTGCAGCATTGGTAGGTAGGTCCATGAGAACAGTCGCGGCGCAATGGCACGCAACGTTAAGGTTCCCTCGACCGTCTCCCATCTTCTTTGCCAAGCATTCGAAGGACTGCCCCGATTCCTGCACTTTAGTCGGTGGGAGGAAGAGTTAAGCGCAGGTCTGGTCGCCCAGCCCTCGCGGATTCTTTGGTGCCCTCATCGACGTGACACGAAAAGTGCTCAAAGAAAGTTGAACGCAATACCAGTGGCGCTGTGGAAACTTTGTAAGAAGAGGTGTAGTGACAAATGTGGTGGCATCCTGGGCATAACCAGAGGCACCACCGCCCCGAGAACTGATCCAAGCTTTCGAAGGAACTTCCTAGCCCTAAACCAAAAGTGCTTAGGGTATGAATGATGTCTCTCGGCGGCAGAGGTACCAAGGAGATCGGTCGAGGTTGCAATAAGAGTCGTTAGCAACTGAGGGCGGCGCATGGCTCGGGCGTACAAGCATATAATGCACTGTGTACACTGCAAAGGGAGTGGCATCTCCTCACCATCGATAGGTAGGCTTTCAATGGGGGACGTGCGGAAGGCGCCGATCGACAGATGGAGACCGCTGTAGTGGATCGAGACCACGTTCCGCAATACACCTCGGCTGCTACGAACGAACAAAGGATAGGTAGAAAGGTAAGGCAGTAGCCCTATCAGCACTCTAGCTATTCAAGGTCACGGAAGGAAGAATGTCAATGTCGTGGGAAGAAAAGACCCTAACGCTGCGAATATGAACCTTCCAAGTGTGACGTCGGTGAAAAACAAGAGCAAGGAAAGGATGCAAATTCACCACTTCCAGGCGAACCCCGATAAGGAAAAAGTCTAGGTTGGATTGGATGGCGGCAGAAAAGCACAACCTTAGCTTAGGCCAAGAAAAAATGAAACCTGTTTGCTTCGGCATTGAGAGAGATGCGGTTTAATGCCTGTTTGGGTCGATGCTCAAGAGTTGGCATCAGGGCTGCACCAAAATAGATCGAAAGGTCATCTCTGTACAGCGAGAAAATTTTCCGGCAGCACCGAGGTGATACTGTTGATAGTCAGAGCAAAGAGGGTGACACAGAACACTTCCCTGGGGGATCTCTCTTCTTGCTCTATCAAGACGTAGAGGGGTCCCCCCTACCCGTACACGGAATCGATGATCTTGAAGAAATTCAGAAATAAAGGTTGGTAGGTGTCCCCACGCCCAGACCTTGTTGAGTCTCTCCATGATACCGTATCGCCCTGCGGTATCATAGACCTTCTCCAGATCGAAAAACGCAATGGTGTAGTACTGTCTACGAAAGAAGGCTTCGCAGACGCCATTTTCCAGTCGGAGCAGAGCATCCGACGTGGAGTGGAACTTGCGCAAGCCAAACTGTGCAGAAGAGAGGTGGCCTCCGCTGTTCAGAAAAATGTTAATCTTACATTTACCAATTTCTCGATCAACTCGCACACACAGTGATCTCTCTCTGGTTTGAAAAAAAGCAAGCAGGGTAGCCATTCACCAGGAGACTGGGATGAAACCGTCTGTCCAGATCCTGTTGAACAAAAAATCTAGCAGAAAGACCATGCCTCGTTCACCTAGGTGTCGGATTAGGGGCTGTATCCGCGCATGAAGCGAGAAAGAAATGCAACTCACTTAGTGTAAGCTTGTAGTTGAAGGGTTTTCTGGCTTTGGGGGTAAAGTCCAGTCAGTGAGCCTCAGCGACATGTCGACCTGCATTGAATGCTGGCGGAGCACAATCTCGGCTTGTAAATGTGGAAAAAACAGGCGCGAAAGACTGCCACGGAGGCGGGGTCAGAGATTGCAGTCCCGTTCTCCTGGAGAATGGTAGGGGCTCCTCCGAGAACTTGACCCGAATCCTTTTGACTAGCTTCCAGGCCCCTGCAAGAGGTGTCTTCCCGTTAAGTTAAGACACGTAAGCCAATCAGAAAGAGCGGCGTGCGTGCTTCGAAATATACCGGAACCTAGCCATAGCTTCTGTCTGAGAGCCTTCTCACACTCAACTGACCAGCAAGGAAGGGATCGGCGTGTAAAACGGAAAGACATTCGTCTAATAGTATCTAGTTAGGCCAACGGCGATGAAATTGCGGAGAAAAATCATCGGCCTCATCCACCGACCTAAACTCCTCCACTGAGACAGAGAAATCTGTCTTCTCCTGAAATGCGGAACACCACACCCGTTCCAAGCACCACCAGGGTGGTTTTTCGGGCGGAAGCGGCCCAGATAATGATAGTAGAATGGGAAATGATCACTCCCATGAAGGTCACCGACTATCTTACACCCACAATCAGATTCTGAATCCAGAGAGAAACAGGACAGATCAAGGCTGTAAAATGAAGAGGTTCTCGGGTAGTAATTCGTAGTCATCCACATTTAGAACACCCATCTCTAGCTCGTCAAACTGATCGACAAGAACCTGAGATTGATCGAGTAGGTTTCCCAGAGGGGATGTCTACCATTCAAATACTCGAGCAGAAGAAAGGGTATCAGCAACCGTAGCACGGTGCAGCAGAAGTCCCCACGTCGAAGTCGGCTGATGGTAGAATGTACGCAGAAAAAAATATTATAGCTCATATCCAGGTGTAGCTGCACTGCCTGTACATGAAAGTAAGTATTTATAGCAAATAGAACAGAGATGCCGGTGTAAATTCTACCCGATCCTCATCCCCTAGTGGTGGGGTCGCAAAACCATTAGACCCCGGGAAGGTAGGCAGGAGGAACGCGCCTAGCATGGTCTCCTGCAAATAATAGCGAGCGGAGAACGGGAGGAGAGCATTCGCCGCTCCTCCCAGTTGGCTCAGAGTCCACAGCAATTCCACTGAAGGAATATGCCCTCCAGGTCTAGCTCGGATATGCAGGGGCCTTCTTCGAAGTGAAGACCTACACGCAAATGGTATTCAAAGACGCTGTCGTCCTCGATGACTTATCGAGGGAGGTTGGGCTCTCTATTCGAGTCTTTTCCTCCCGACACCTGCTCGAAACCTTCGGAGGGCGCGGCAGCTTCGGAGAAGGTAGGGGGAGGGGGCTCTTTTGGAGGGTTATGCGTCTTCGAGTCGCGGGGTTCAGCCTTGGTTGGGGGGTTTAGTTGACAAGGTTTCTTTGGTGGTCCTCCTTTCGGGAGACAGCTTTAAGATTCTCCAAAGACTGCATTATGACTACCTTCGGGAGGTTTGCCTCCTGTGAGTCTACGGACTCGGTGAAGGGTTAGAAGAGTTGTCAACTGGCGCGGAAGCGACCCTACTCGAAGGCATGGAGGGGCCAAGAGGAGAGGGTGACGCTTTTAATAGTGAGGATTAAGACGTCAGAGGTATTGCTGGGCGCGCCAGAACCAAGTCCTTAGTCTCGAGAAAGGATAAACGATCCACAGTCTGAACGGCCATGATTTCCTTCTCCAGGATAAACATGCCACATTGCTTCGAGGAAGCAGGGTGCGACTCGGTAGAATTGACATACTTGGCCATACATGAAAGGTAATTATTGTGTATGGCCTTTGGAGCAATTTACACCAGCTTTGGGTAAACCAGACTTTGCACGTCTACATGAGCGATTCGTATGACCGAAGCTATGGCAGTAGTAGTACCTCCGCAGCAGTGGCACGAATGCCTTAACGCGGTAGCGATACCAGCCGGCACGCAGAGACTCAGGAAGCCTTTCACGATCGAACGTGACAAAGATGGTAGGGAGGGGTCTTGAGACCCCTCCCTGTTTTCTCCTTGGTCAGCCAGCTCTTCGGTGATGTCTTCTAAAGAGTAGTCTTGAGTTCCCTCGCATCAACCACTCCTTTCCCCAAATCCATTGTAGAGTGCGGCGTCACAATCACCAGAGAGCCAGCGACTGTACGAAGGGTCCGCCGCATTCGCCAAAAGACTGGTCCGAGAAACGCGCCACCTTCAGCTCTCTACTAGTCAATCTAGCTAAAGCTCTCCTTTGACGGAGCAAGTGGCCTTTGGCCACTTAATCAAAACTCTATTCACTCCACTTACAATTTTGGTCTTTGTCTTAGCCTGATCACTTGTCCAAGCGGCAGGAGACCCGCCCATCCCCAGAGCTCCTGCGGAGGGAAAGAAATCCCTTTTATCCTTTGATTTTTATGTTTTCTCTTCCTTGGAGGAGGGCGGGGAGTGAATCCGCTTCTCCCCGGACGAGCCTAGACCAGATCTTTCTCCGAAATGGAGATCTTGGCCGTCAAAGGAGCACCAAAAGGGGAAGTGGCTTCCTTCTCTCTTGTGAGTCTTCGGGAGCCCGTGGGGCCAGAGGAGGGCTTCGCAGAGGAGCGGACTCAGGTACAGAGTCTGGCACCCAGCCAAAGTTCTCCACCTTGGAAGACCCTGTCAGCTGTCATATGGGGAGGGGTCATCTCCACCTCAGGATGGGCCTACACAGGCCATCTTCACACCCAAAGTGTCAGGTATTCCGACCGGGAACTCATAGTGCCTATGGCCCGTCACTGGGGCAGGCGGGCATGCTCCCGGCAACATGACAAACCTCAGGTCTACGAGCTGCTTCGACAAGGCCCAGGGAACGATGTCGTCTCTTATTCCTCCTTCTAAGGGGGTTGTAGTGGGTCACTTGAGCCCAACCCGAGGGGCGGGGACCGAGGCGTAACGTCGTCCTCTTGCTGCGTTCTTGGCGGGCCCCTGGGAAAGCAAAGGGGAACCAGGCACAAGGAAATAGTCGCCTGGAGGAAAGTCTACAGAATGGACTAAGGTAGGAAACCCACGAAGCCACCAGTCAAAAAAAGGAAAGGAAGAAGCGCCTTCTCCTATAGGAGGGGCCTCTGAAAAAGCAGAGGGGCCACCTCTATCAAAGAGGTTATGCTGCCCGGGGGAAATCTGAAGATGGCATAGAAGCCCCTTTGCCACATTCAGAAGGTAGGAGGGGAGCCAATCCACTTGTCAGTGGTGTCATCTTTTAGTTCCTCGTTCGCCCCAACACCAAAGTCGGGCGAGGATATTTCTTAAGCTTGTGACCAATGAAAAGAAAACAAGAGGGGAGGGGGGTTATATCCGGCATCCAGCTGATCCTGTCTGATTTTCATACTTTTCATGGGTCCACCCTGCGTGTGTTAATAATGATGTTCGCAACCTGTACAATGATGCACACCGACCATAAGTTGCCTAGTAGCCAGTCCTTCCACAACTGAGCATCAAGAGAGGTGGGACAACAGAGCGGATAGCTTTAATCAGACGTACTCACTCTCGACAGGACGGCCAAGATCTTAAGATCTGTTGTGGCAGACCCAGAGATGCGACCCGAGAATTTTAGATGGCTGCCATTGGCTTGGCAGCCAACAAGGCATTTTTTAAATTTTATTTTAAGAGCGACTGCCTACTTGTGGCCAACAAGGCAGTAAAACGTATCCGCCACAAGCTGTACAGCCTTATGCCCCAAATATCGGCCGCTGGGAGGGAGGGGGGTCAGCCTATTGCACACAGGAAAGCGGTTAGTGAGGCAAAACCAATATTCCCATTATTCATGCCCCAATGCTTAGGTCCTCTCAAGTTCTGGCCTCTTATTGCAACCCGCGAGCGTTAAACGGAGTTTATAGATGTTCCAATGACTCTCAGACACAGTATGAGGTAGCTGGTCAGGTCTTTACGTCTTAAAGAAAATAAAGAGGAGATAGTTGTAGAAAAAGTGGGTGATTAAATGGAAAAAGGGGGAATGCACCAGCTCTCCAGGTCCTGTGAAAGAGTTCAATTCAACCCAGTGAGCCGAGTCTTCCCTATTTGCAGTCAGGTTGTGAGGACGTGTCATTCCTCTGGATACCAGGTGCAACATACACAGGGTACCTCCATCCAAGCACTCACCAGGGCGGCCGTCCTTTTTCTCCAGGTTTCAGACATGGGTTAGCCCCAGCTACACCATCCACCCTCTTGTGCAAAGCTGGATGAGAGTATGCTGGGGCCAGCGTTGTTGTATGGGAGTGAGACTATGGTATGGAAGGAGAAGGAAAGATCTCAAATAGCACTGTAAATGGGCAACTTGAGAGGGATACCCGGTGTCCGAAGGCAGAGAGAGTGAGGAACGACAAGGTAAACGATGTTTATCTTATGTAGAAGGGTGTGACTGGAAGTGGTGTGAGGTGGTATGGGCATATAAGAAAAACGGATGGCAATAGACTTGCAAAGAGAAGGATTCTAAGACTTGCGCTAAAGGTGGGTGGATTATGCGAATGAGTGAGGGAGAAAGGGATGACTGAGGAAGTTTCTTGGGTATGATTTGTGTGCATGAAGTGGATTATTGAAAGCATGTGCTTGGTGGGCTTATGCCCAGAGATGAAGCTCGACTGGATGAGGTGCTACAACACATAGCATCCCATCGCCATGTAGAACCTTTGTATGGACATAATAATGGGTGGTCTTGTGCTTAATAGGGCATAAAGAAGGTTAGGAATTGCAGGTAGTTTTAATGGAGTTGACGCGCGCCAACCCCTTTTAGTGGGAAACTGGTTTAAGTCTTTAAGTCAATTTTCACGTCAACGTATCCCTCCGTTCTCCATTTCGGGCTGAAGGAGGCATCGACTCACGAGTGGACTGACGATGTAGTCGCCCTTGGAGGCGGCGTGAAGATCCAAGTGGTGGCTGATCACATCCGCGTCCTTGAACGCCATTGAGAAGGAGGGCGCTGGGAGGGAGGTCACGCTCGACAGGCTGGTCGATTCCTGAAGATCCGCGCTGCTGGCGTCCTGTAACGAGAAAACGAGACATAAACGAATCCCTGCCTTCAATACACCCGGTTAGGATCCTTTCGTGGATAGTGATTGAGGCGAAAACTAACGGTTATCTCTGTAAGATGATGTTCGTACACGAGTGAATTTAGGGGAGGTGAAAATGTGTGGAAGGTACAAAGACCAAGTAGTCTGAGTAGGAGACTACTTGTGGCCCAAGGAACCTGGGGCAGCATGACGCGAAACTTTTCTACGTCGTTCGATTCCGCGACGAAAGCAGGTCCTTGTGTAAGTCCTTTCCTGGACAAAGGCAGCAGGAAAGAAGGCCGAAATAAAAAGGGACCTTAACAGATGACCCGTAGCCGCTATTGGCTGGAGCGGTAAGCGAAAATGGATAAAAAACAACAACATCGAAACGACCTTTAGAACACGTCTCGTCCGCTGAAATGTTGAAGGCGGGAGGTTGCATCTGAAAACACCCACACACTCTGGTAAAAACACAAGGTCGAAGAGCAGATGTCTCGGCCAATCCTACCAAGAGTCAACAGAGCGATTCACCACTAAACACCGAGGATCCAACCTACCTTCCCCCCATCTAGGGGTGCGAAGGCTTTTCAACCCCCGCACACAGACGAGAACGATTGGCAAACTCACATCATCTTTTCTTCGGCGCTTTTTATTCTTCCTAGGGGGAACTATGGGCGCTGTTGGTTGCACGAAGATCTGGGGGGATCCCAGCAAGGACGAAGGCGGGTGGGTCTTCTCGGGGTTCATGGGCGGGGCATGAGGGAGGCAAGGCTCGATGACGATCTGTGGCGACGCAATGGTGTCGCTCCTCGGGAGGCTGTTCGACTTTGTGCTTGCCACCACGTCCGGCTCTGGAGACAGCTGCACGGCCCCTTCTGCCACAGGCTCTGAAATCCACAACTGGGCCGTTATCACCCTTCTGGTCTACAAATACCAGCAAATAGACCCCTTCCCCTCCACTCAAAGTTAAAGCGTAATAGCAAAGAGGTTCTATCATGCAGAAAATTAGTGAATAGAGACAAAGTGAAGATATATAGCCTTCAACGGGGTGCTGCAGGCATTAGAGACAGGGGGAGAGGGTGCACATCAGAAGGCACTGACTCTGGGCGGGGATGAAGAGGGGCTGCTTTTCCAGGTTTTAATTAAAGCAGCTACACCACCACCACCCCGCAGGCGGGAAATAGCCAGATGAAACCATGCATAAAATATGCAAGCGAGAGGCTCACTTTTAAGTAACTGTACTCTGTACAAACTTCCTGGCAATTTATAATCAGAAAAGCGACCTAACACTTGTGACCCTGTTTTTCTTAGAGGGGCTTGTCTTCCTTGCCATTTTTCATTACCCCTTGTGCCTTTTCCTGCCAGCCCTCCCCTCCCTTCCATACCATCTGAGTGAACCTTTCTAACACGCATGTCAACATTCATCTTTAACGTGGTGCTCAATAAGATTCAAAAAACTTGCATTAATATAATCACTCCGCCACACCCTCAACACACCGGAGAACAGACAAAATCTACCTCAGAATGAGATGAAGCAACGAGAATTACAGAATAAGCAGAAAGTGCTACTCAGTGAAAAAAGGTGCGTTGGTCTAGTTTTTAGAACCACACTGTCTGATGTCTTTTTGGGTAGCGAAATAGTTTGTGAAATCCGAACCACCGGTTGGCTAAGATATGATAGCAGTTACAAAATCACCAACTGGGTTTATCATTCGACAACTAATCATTAATCAATGTGGTTTGACTTTTCTTTGGGTGAAAAAAAAACTTCTACTTTGCTAGGTGGTAGCCGCCAGTGCAGAATGGCTAGACTTAATGGGAAGGAGGATTCAATGAAAATATAATGACCCTTGGAGAAAAGACGACTCTTCCGGGTAACTAACGTGTTGATAATGAACCCCATATAAACCTACTGCAAGATGAATTTACGAATAATAGTTTGGAAAATGTAAGGGGAGCAGACTATATCCTGAAAAACTGGGGTCCGTAATCACGCCAAGTAGAACATAGAGATAAGAGGAGTAAGTTGCGCCATCAGTCTCTCGCTCGTGAACGAGATCCCCAGATTGGATAATGAAATTAGCATAAAGATCAGGAGGACAATCTTGGTAAGCCAGAAGAGACTAAAGGGGAGGTTCTAGTGTGTTAGACACGAACCAGCGATCAGAGAACCCTTCGTAAACCACAGAGGATGGGGTCGTTGCATCGGAGGTATGTGGATATTAGTATCTTATTGGCAGGTTCCGGTGGCTGAGGAGAAACTGAATATGTTATGCTGGGAAGATTGGAAGGAAAAGAGAGCGATGGTGATTGGCTGCATGCATGTTGTGTTTAAGAGCTACCTACTCCTGGGTGGGTACGAACAATGCATCCACCAAGAGACGGCCAGTCCCTGACAAACACGCTAGTTTTGCGTCTGCTCTCATTGGGAATGAACCCGGTACCTAGGCGTTAGAAATCCAACCTCTTATCTAAGAGGAAGCTTAGCAGACACTCCACCGCAACGATTCTGCCACGCTGGAAAAGAAGGCCACAGATGCGGACACACAAGCACACGAGGCTCGAAACGGATCGGAGATGTGGCTGCCCCTACCTTCTTGCTGCCTCGTGGGCGGAGTCTGGCCCTTGGAAGGCGGCTTCTCCGCAAAGACGACCCCTTCTGCCTTCTCTTCCACCTTGACGACAGCTTTCGCCCCCTAAAAAGACACAAAAGAACCGTAAGTTGAACGAAATAATAGAGATGGGGCCACCTGGCCATACTGGAATGGAGCTTTGAGAAATAGAGGGAACAACCCGACGAAAAGATGAAAAGATCCAACGATAATAAGAAGTCCATTAACGTGGGTTCCGAACCATAGGGTAGGAGTAAAAAAAAAAAAGTCAACCCATTTGACAAATAAGCATACTCGATGTAACTTAATTGGCTAATGGTAGGAAGGGGCATTTCTAGAAAATGAGTGCAGCCTAGGGATGACACAATAAGCCTTCAAAGACCCTACTTCGAGCCTTCTGTTATTTAAAAAGCGACTAATGGTGGTTCTGCCCTATATAATGGTGTAGTTAGAGGAAGTGAAAATGTGGGGATGGCATAAAGCTCGACCAGGGGGAGGGGGGCGCAACTCTACCGAACCAGCCCCCTCTTGCCCAAGGGCGTACAAGGCGCGGCGCCTACCTCTTTCTGGGAGAAGGTGCTGTATACGCTGGTGGCGTCAACCTCGACTACCCGGAAGGGCGCGATTTGGCTTGCGGGGAAAAGGGCGTCCACGGATGAGGAACGACTCTCGGGGGGCGAAGGACCCCCCTCCTCCTCGTCGTCGGCGTTTCTCGACTTGGCCTTCCTCTGGCGCGCTCGACGCCGCCGACGCCACTGCAGTTGCTCGTGGGACTCGTCGTCCTCCTCCTCCTCCTCCACGGCTCTCTAAAGGCATGAAAAGCACCAGTCAATGGGGGCAGCAGAAGGACAGGGAGAGATAAACGGCACCTTCCCCCGCCAATGGAGGGAACGGGAGGAGCTACACATGAAATCTTCCAAGCCACCCCCTCACTGGACCTTCAGAATCTCCCCTATTTGCCTCATTTTAACCCCCAAACCAAAAACTTGGTCCTGTAAGTACTGAGAAATCAGAGAGGTAGGATGAACTTGTACTCCTTTGAGCCATTCAATTCAACCTCCCTGGTAGCATCCCCTGCACCTTGTAACGCAACTAAAATGAAACACAGTACACAGTTTTCCCCTTGTCTGTCCTCTGCAGATGCACACCTTGCTCTGTAGAAAATCAATGGGAGAGGGTTATATTCGCGTTACCTCAGGAAAATTAAGATAAAACCACAATGAGATTAGCCTGTATACACACACACACACACACATCTCCCCAACCATGTTGAGACTTGCACATTGACATGTCTCCCCAGCCATGTTGAGACTTGCACATACACACATCTCCCCAACCATGTTGAGACTTGCACATACACACATCTCCCCAACCATGTTGAGACTTGCACATACACATCTTCAAAACCTTGTTGACACTTGCACGTTCACATGTCTCCCCAACCATGTTGAAACTTGCACATACACGTCTTCACAGCAATGTTGAGACTTGCACATACACATATCTCCCAAACCACGTTGAGACTTGCACATACACATCTTCACAACCATGTTGAGACTTGCACATACACACATCTCCTCAACCATGTTGAGACTTGCACATTCATACGTCGCTCCAACCATGTTGAGACTTACACATACACATCTTCCCAACCATATTGAGACTTGCAGATACATCTCCCCAACCATGTTGAGACTTACACATAGACATCTTCCGAACCATATTGAGACTTGCAGATACATCTCCCCAACCATGTTGAGACTTACCCATACATATGTCTCCCCAACCATGTTGAGACTTACCCATACATATGTCTCCCCAACCATGTTAAGACTTGTGCATACACACATCTCCCCAACCATGTTGAGACTTGCATATTCACATGTCTCCCCAACCATGTTGAGACTTGAAATATATACATCTTCCCAACCATGTTGTGCCCTAAACTTGGTCTAAGATACTAGTGTCTCCTTCAACCATTAGTTTCTTTGTTACGTTTCACATAATTCAGATACTCAGTTATGGTTTTGGCGATCTGTGGTAGCAGCTTTCTGGGCTGCAATAACCATTTAGGGGGAAACCTATTAGTTTTACTTAATTACAATGCATTTTTTTGGTACTGTAATAGGGTTGGCATCCAGTGCACTTACAGATCTTTCTTAGCCTTAATTTCTTTGAATTTTATCAGCAAAAATTACTAAAAGTGAAAAGTAAATTATCTACAACACACAAAACCTGATTCACCCATGCAAGATTAATATCATCTTCCACAAAGCATGCCCAAGAGTATAAAAGTATAATACACTAAGATATCACAAAGAATCCCACCATTCCTTAACCAAGCCCATCTCACCCATAAAACAATCCATATACACACACAACACAACAAACAAGCCAATATCAGGGCCCAAATTATCTTTTAGCATCATTCTACTAGACATTGATTCAGAATAAACCTCAAAAATATACAGGTCACCCTGACAAGGCTCCAGTGCAATCACCACCCAAAACTAAACACACAACTACTGCACCAGCCTGACCAATACAGACATCTGCACCTGCCACCAAAGGTAGCCACACACAGCTCAACCCACATTCATACATTCATAATGGAATGCTGGATCTCTACGAGAAGCCCACCATCTTCAGAGTTATTTTGAGGCTCCAAACTGAGGGGACAGATTCTAAGACATGGACAACATAAGTAAAACTTGTTAATTTCCTTTATCCATTCAGGAGAATAAAAGAAAACTGAGCTTGCCAAATGCAATCCAACTATATGATACATGAGATGGGTGGTCTAACCAATGCTACTTTATATGGAGGTCAAATTCCATGTTTTCCCTCTATCTTTTTTGACATAGGCGATCAAAACCAAGTATCTCATTCATTTCATCTGGCCTTGATTACATTTTATTTAATAGCACCCATCTGGCTTTTTTTTTTAAGCAACAAGAAAACTAAAATAATAATAGCTGACAAGCAACTAAAAGAAAATAAAGAGGCAAAAACAAAAAGAAAGGGAACGTTCCAGCTTCAGAAGCTAAACCAGGAAAACAACTAAGGTCAAATATTTCACAAACCAGTCTTGAGGACAAGGGGCAAGAGGTAGTGACCTCGCTCATCCCAGGACCGGAACAATTAATGTGTGTGAAGATCTCCAAACTCGGACACTCAAGGCAGTTCCGAATAGTCTGGGGGACCAGGAAGTCATTGCAGTAAGATGCAGGGGTGGTTCATCAAAAGGCAGTGCATAATGCGAGTGCGCCAAATTTAACGACAGAAAGCAAACTGAAGCCATGGAGGCATTGGGAGTACATCTACAGGAACAGTTGCAGTGTGATGGCATGCAACATTAGGGCTCCATCAGCCATCTCTTTGACCGAAACCCAGGAGGGCTAACATGATTCCTGATATGTAGTCAATGTGAGAAAGAGCGAAACACTGCTCTAATCGCCCAGTCCTCCCAGACTCTCTGGTGCCCTCATTCCTAAAAATCCCACATGTCAAAGAACCCAGCAGAAGATAATTTTGACACACAATGAATTGTGGCAACAGTGGCATCAAGGATACCGCGAACCAGGAAGTCTGGAGATTCCAATACCTCAAAAGCATTCAGGCCGCTTTGTGAGTCACTAAAGATCACAATCCAGTCTCCAAAATGGGCATGATGCTTTCTCCCCCCCCCCCCATACTGAGTGCAGTATTGCAAACGGTTCGCGTGTGGACAGATGCAACGCCTGGTAGAGTCCTGCTGACTTCAAACAGATTGGTTAAAGAGTCAATGCCAAGTCCCTCCTGGGACTTGGAGCCATCCATACACACTGGCATGGTTTGAGTGTGACAAGGAGTGTGCTCCCAAAAGTCCCAACACACTATTCACAGCACTGTGGAAGCTTTGGGAGCTGAGGCATGGCAACAAATAGTCAAAGATGATACTCTCCATGGTGGTGTCATGGATAGAACCAGAGGGAACACTGGCCCGAAAGATACACTGAGTTTTTGAAGTAGTTTCCTAACTAGTGTTAAGCCCAAAGGGCTTAGGGCATGACTGGCGTCTTTCGGCGGCATCGATACTGTCGAGATCAGCCACGAATGGTGAGAGCTGTTGACAACTGAGGGAAGCGCTGGGCTCGTGCGTACAAGCACATAATACACTGTGTTCAAGAGGGGAGAGTAAGTGGTATCTCCCGAGATCAATAAGTAGGCTCCCAAATGGGGGGACTTGCAGAAGGTACTGGTCATGAGGCGGATAATGGTGTGGTGGATCGAGACCATCTTCCAGATACATGTCAGCTCAGAATACATAAAACTCACATCCGAGGTGAAGGTTTGAAAGAATGAAGGATAGGTGAAAAAGTAAGGCAGTACCCTATCAGTACCCCAGGTGGTTAATGTCACGTAACAAAGAATGCCAATGGCGTGGTTCTCTTATGCTCCCAGTTGAGGCATCGGTCGAAAGCAAGACCAAGAAAACGTTACAAACTCACTAGTTCCAGGCGAGCCCCATTTAGGAACAACTTCAGGTAGGGGTGGACCCGTGGATGGCAGCAGAATTCTTAACCAAGGAAAACCGAAACCTGCGCACTTTGGCATAGCGAGAGAAGCGGTTCAATGCCTGTTGGACTCAACGCTCCTAAGTTTGCATCTAAGCGGCATACACATATAGCGTAGCGGAAACATTTTCCAGGAGCACCAAGTTGATAATGTTGATGCTCAGAAAAAAACAATGTCACACTGAGGACACTTACCTGTGGGACACCATTTTCCTGCTGTATTGAGCTGGAGTGTGCCTCTCTTCCCACCCCCTGTACACAGAATCCCCTCACCCACATTGTGTGGAGTCTCCCCATGATATTGTATCGGCATGGGATATCATAATCCTTCTCCAAATGTGGAGTAAAACTTGCAGAAGCCAGCTGGCCACGCTGTCCAGGAAAAAAGTTAATCTAACATTTACCAACTTGCACACAAAAGAGGTTAGAGAGATTGGGTGGAAAATGGCCAAGAGAGAATGATCTCTCCCCAGTTTGCAAAAAGCGAGAACAGTAGCCAATTGCTATGATTGGGAGGATGCCCTCTGTCCATATCCTGTGAAGTAAATCTAAAAGCCATGCCTGAATCACCTATGTGTCAAAGCATGCCATATGGGACATTGTCCGGACCAGGGATGGTGTCCACCCATGAAGCGAGAGTGGAATGAAACACATTCGATATAAACCTGCCACTGAAGAATTCTCCGCCTCTGTAGGCAAAGTCTAGTCAGCTGCCTTCCGTGACATCACTACGCGCATTGAATGCTAGCAGAGCAGCACCCCAGCTAGAGAATGCAGAGAAAGCGGTTGCGAAGGACTCGCCATGGATGTGGGGTCCGAGATTGTGCTCCCATTTTCCTGGGTTATGGGAGGGTTGGGGGGTCCTGCAAGAACTTGACCCCGAATCCTTTTGACTCACTTCTAAACCTCTGCAAGAGGGGTCTTCCTGTAAAGGGAAGACAGGTATGCTCATCAGGAAGAGCCGCGGGGGTTATTTGAAACATACCGGATCATAGTCCCAGCTCGACAAAATTGACTGATAGTGAAACCATTCAGGTGGTTGACCACCAATAAAGCGGTTGCTGTACAAAGATGGTCAGATGTTTGTGTAATCATACTTAGGTCCACAGTGATGAGGTTGCCAAAGAACTTAATGGCCTCATCCAACAACCTAAACTCTTTGAGTGGAACAAAGAAGTGGGTCATTTTCTGAAATGCAAACCACTGAGCAGAAAATTATATTTGAATGGGAAAGTGATCACTACCAAAGAGCTCATCGACCACCTCAGATCCAAAGTCAGGCTGTGCATTAGGAGAGCACAAAGATAGATCAAGACAGGTAAATGAAGTGGTTCTCTGGCAGTCATTCGTAAACTCATCCACATTTAGGACATCTATCTCCAGCTCGTCGATCAGGTCGGCAGGAACCTGACCCCTGGAATTGATCTTGTAGTCACCCCACAAGAGGTGTCTACTGTTCAAATTCCAGAAGAAGAAGAAAGGACCTCGGCAACCGTTCCACGACACAGCGGAAATCTGCCACATGTTGAAGTCAGCTGACGATGGACGTACACAAAGATTACAGTATACCTGCTCTCCAGGTGTAACTGCACTGCTGCTGCCTGAAAGGAGGTATTTATACCAAAAAGTAGAATGGGAACATCATGCCAGCTGTAAATCGCGCATACCCTGCCCTGCCCCCATCCAGTGGTGGGGCAGGTGCTGAGGTTGCAAAACCCTTATAACCCTGGGATGGTGAGCAAGGCACACGCGCCTCGCATCGGTTCCTGCAGAAAGATTACTAATGGGAGACGAGACTTGGCAGTTCCTCCCAGTTGGCCCAGAGTCTGCAACAATTCCAGTAAAGGATTAAGCCTTCGAGGCCTAGCTCTGAGATGTGGGAGTACTCTTCGAAGAGAAGACCCTCACAGGAATGGCTGTATGCTTCTCGGAGGCAAAAACTCTGGGCATTGTTGGCCGAAAAAGGAGTGAAGGGGCTGTCGCCTTCGTTAACGTTGGGATCGCTATGCGGGGGATTTTTTCCTCCTTTGGAGGATCTACCGTCTCCGAGCCACCTAGTCCAGACTCGGGTGGGAGAGTAGGAGCCGAAGCTCATTTGATGCCATCTTCCTTTCAGTGGACAGCTTTAGAAATGCCAGAAGACGGCCTCACGACCACCTTCAGGGCGGTTGCTTCCTGTGAGCTTAAAGACTCGGTGGAGGCGCACAACCGTTTCGCCATACAGTAAACAGACATGCTGTGGGGGGAGGGGGGGTAGCTGCGGCTGGGTGTGAACCTTTTGTGCCTCCAGCTCTACCAGGGAAGCGCCCGTGGGGGTAGGGTGACCTACAGAAGGGTTCAGAATGGGTGCGGAAACCGAGCTCATAAGCCTCAAGGGGGCAGGACCAAAGGGGTCTTTTTTAAAAAATTGAGGTATGACGTCCCAGGGAGCACTCAGCGCGACAGAACCAAGTCCTTAGCCTCACAGGAAAGACTCAGCATGACTCAAGTGGAAGCTTTGGGAGCAGAGGAGTTGCGACAAATAGTAAAAGGGGGCAGCTTTCAGGGTGGCATCCTGGCCAGAACAAGAGGTGCCACCGGTCCGCGAGGTACAACAGGCTCTCGAAGAAATCTCCTAATCTTTTGGTTTAGGGTATGACTGGCATCTCTCGGCAACATCGGCCGCGGATTCAGTGAGAGCCGTTGGCGAATGAGGCAGGTCCTGGGCATCTCCCAGACATTGACAAGCTGGATCTGAATGGGGTATGTCCGGAAGACACTGGTCACCAAACGGAGATCAATGTGGTGCATCAAGTTCCCCTTCCGCAAATCACGCTAGGCTGCTGATGTGTAAAACCTGCAGCTGTTGTCAAGCTTTGAACAAACGAGTGATCTGTAGAATAACAAAGCCGTAGCCCTATCAGTACCCCAAGTGCTGAACTCACAAAATAAAGAATATCCATGACGCGGGGACAAGACTTTAAGGATGCAAATATGAGCCTACCAGGTGAGGTGTCGGTCGAACACAAGACCAAGGAAACGGTGCAAATCCTCCACTTCCAGGTGAACCCCATTTAGGATCAAGTCCGGGTAGGGGGGGGAGCTGTTGATGGTAGCATAAGTGCATCATCTTAGTGTTGGCCAAGGAAAACATAAACCTGTGCACTATGGTGCAGTCCGATGCTCCAGAGTTGGCATCTGTCCTCTATTACAATGGTGCTCTTCCCCAAAGCCCAGATATTTTGCCAACTTTCATCCAAAAGACCTTTTTTTTTTTCCTTTAAAAATGGCAAATTAAAATTTAAGATATTCTCAGTGGGGGCAGAAAACATAAAACTCTGGTACAAACCAAGAATCTCCCTTGCATGGTTCTGGTCACTTACCAGTGTATCTAGAAGGGAACTGCTGCAAGTACTACTCGTCTCATCCTGATCACACTTGGGTGCAGGGGGAGCTTCCATCTTCAGTGGACAGACTTTTGGAGGGGGCATTAGAGAGGCCGCTGTTGATTCACTCTCCTTGGAAAACTGATCAAATACGAAAGGAATGATAATAAGCATTATTAAACAAGTCAGAAACCTACATTGGGTAAAAACAAAGTTCACTTGTGATCAGAAAAAAAAGTCACAGTTACTCTACCACCAATTTTATAGATACACCAATAAATAAAAGTAAAGATGGAACATTTTTAAAGAAGTGTAATGGTTGGTAGTAAAGGGCTGTGGGTGTGCAAGAAATTGAAAGTGAAAGCAGAACATTGAATAGTGGAATAACAATGCACAAAAAGCTTAATTACTGCAGATGAGAATGTCAGGGAGATATGGATAAATGCATTCAAGCATTCAATGAAGCAAGCAAATGAAGGATTTGGATAAAAGATGAATAAGAATGCGGATGGGAACAGGAAGGTAAATTGCGGGTGTTGGGCTGGGAAAGCATACAATCATCAACATGTCAGCCGCAGCAAGGTTGCCCATCGTAAACATGTCATCCCACTATGGGTAAAGGATAGATAAGGAAAAGAAAGCTGGTGGACAGTAAAAAAAGGGTGGGAAGAACATAGCTATCTTAAACATACCCATCCTAACTGAAGCCAAGAGGAAAGGGTACCACCCCTCACAGAACCAAAAAGGGATAGACAAAAGTTTATTGCCAATTATCCTACCAAATTACCTACTAGTGAATAAAATATGTGATAACACGCTTGCAAAGAGAGGGGAAATAAAGGGGTAAATGGAAATGTCTATGAGGATAAAGCCCAGTAGGTCTCAATTTCGTTTGAGAGCGTCAGAAGCACTGGGCGGAGGGCAAGTTGCCTCTAATCCCCTTGCAGGGGAGTCAAAAGCAGATGCCAAAAGTACTTTAACAAGTTGTATAATGTGGGTATAAAAGATGAAGTGAATATGATTGTTTTTATGGGTGGAAACTGGATGCTGGATCAAGATATCAAATAGATAAGTATGCTAGAGGTTGTTTATGCTATGAGGTCTGAAAAGGGGATAAAAGGGGAAGAGTTTTTCAGTAGATGATATAATACCCAAAAATGCTAAAAACTGGTGGTTGTGCCTAAAGGCATGTAAAAAGAAACCAGTTTCTGAGGACTGGAAGAATACTGTGACATTACTGTTGTATAAGGGTAAAGGGGAGAATGGTGAGTGCAAAGAGTACAAGGTACAACGCTGATTAGTGTTGTGGGCAGGTGCATGGGAAGATAACTGGAGGGATTGCTATGAGATGTACTAGTAAGGTAGGTTTAGAGTATGTAAAGAGTATGCTGGAATCTGGATCTGGAAAACATGTGTGCTGTTGTACCATCTCTGTGATTGCCTATCCTTGCCCATATAGATGCCTAATCTCTGTCTTATTTTCCAGGATGTTGGTGGTCGCTGAGTGACTGATGATGGGTTACAGGGTTTGATGGATGTCTGTCATGCCCTACATATTTCCTTTTCCTCAGAGAAAGCTATAATAAAGTGATAAAAGAAAGTGGAAGAATTAAGTGACTTTTTGTGACTGGTTTAGTGAAAGTGAAGTGAACTAAAGTTTGACGAAGAGCGGAGGAGCTGGTGAGGTTGCCAGGTAAAGATTATGACTGCCTGTGTGTTTAGGAATGTGTAGATATTATTGGTGTGAATGTTTGAAAGTGACTTTGACTAAAAGTGATTTCTCTTTTCTAGCTCCTTAGGGTTTGTGAGTGCTCTCCAATGTGGAACTTTCCTGAATATGATATCTCATCCTCCGTCAGGAAGCAAGCGTTAAGAACCACACTGAGTTCCCAGAAGCTGGGGGATTAAGGCAAGGCTGTGTGAGTTACTGTTTGATATCATTAAGGATGGAGTACTGAAAGAAGTACGAATATGAATAAGATAAAAGGATGTGAGAATGATGAGGAATGGTGAGTGAGGGGTTCCATTTATGCTGGCATATTATGCTGATCTTGTTATTGGCTGTGAGTGAAGAGGATCTGGAAATGGTGATCAAAGGATTTGACAGCATGATACAGAAAATAGTACAATTATGGTGTTTAGGGGTGAGGAAGGTGTGGGTGTGATATTAGCATCCATAGTGTTACCCTTAAAAAAGTTTGACGTTATGGTGTGACAGAGGTACAGATGAAGCAGATTGCAACCACAAGATCTTGAATGGTAAAAAAAAAAGTCAAGGACATTTAGAATGTTAAGCATTTGAGTATGGAATGTGCTAGGAATCTGCATGAGAGAATGCTGATGCCAATGTTGGTATATGGAAGTGAGACTATGGAAGGAGAAGAAATTATTGGGTAAGAAGTATTTATGGTGTAAATTAAGTTGTCCCATAATGTTCAGAAGAATGGATCGAGAATTGGTGCTTGAGGTCTTCTGCCCAGGGATAAACCTGACTGGACCCCATCACTATGGAGGAGCCATTTGGTGTAGAAAAAAAATGATGGGTAGTGTTGTGCTTGACAGGGCATAAAGTTGTGGGAGTGGTAGGGGTTTTTTTTGTCTTGATGCACACAGCTCCCACTTTGTGAGGTGGTAGATAAGGATGTTGAAGAGTTTGAGAACAATTATTGTTCTCATTCCCTAAAAAGAATGAAACACTGATGTTTAATGCAAATTCACCAACTAGGATCCAATCTGCACCCGATCAAAGTTTAAAATACCCATGACAGAGGCAATTCTGATCAGAATACCTGTATAAACAAAGGTCCCTTGAGAGCACACTCACAACTATGAGAGAATAAAACAATTATCTATATTATAAAAAAAATGGCCCTTAACTAAAATAAAATTCCTTTAACCTAAGATCCAAAGAAATCTGATCCTAATATATTGCCATAATTCAAGTCTAAACTCAATGGCAAATTAGAATCAGAAGGACATTGAAAGGGCCTGAGCTTATCAAATAAATGTGTGTCATACCAAAGTAAAATATTAAGGTAATTAGTAAGAGCACAATTTATCAGCAAATGTGCAATATTTGATTATAAGAGCACAATTTTAAAGTGTAGACAAAAGTTAAAATCTGCAGGATGCTTCCAAACAAACTTACAGGTTTGCCAAGGGTCATGAGTAGGGATTGAGCACAAGATGAGGGTACTGGGTGATGAACAGGGCTGTTCTCCTGAAGATGCAAAGTTGGAAGGGAGGAAGCGAGTTTGCTAGACAAGGAAGAAGGGGGTAGATCAGGAAGAGGGGAAGACGTGCGGCTCTTCCAGGGGGCTTGTGTGCTTTTTCGTGAAGCTACAAACTCGATATCTTGAAATGGTAATTTTTCCTTATGAGAAGACCGCTCATCCTGCAATATCATAACAAAGGAAGTACTAGATTCTCTCAATGGATGGTGTAGGGCATTAGAATCACTGTGGATTAAGTGATAAACTTGAGGAGGAATATTAGACAAATGCTCAAATTCAGAAAAAATAGGCATTACTCAATATGTGACTATATTTAACCATACATTTTAAGATACAATATAAACAATCTCTACATGAGAGGATATTTAAACAGAAAATAAGGAACATCCTTAAGCTACTTAAGCATAATCCATGCCATCAAGAGGTTTTTGAAGGATCCTGTTAGTCAATGTAAAAAGGGTTACTAACCATCTAACATTTACATGCAAATAGGTTCTATCAAATGATTTACTTGTATAGATGGATAAAATAGTGTAATTTTAACCTATGACCTCTATTATCCTCCTCAAATGGCAACTTAGAATAAAAAATATCAAAAGCACATTCTCAGTCAATTTTCATCTTGTACTTGGCAGTCATGAAATGTATCCATCAAGTATTTTGAACTGGTGAAATATGATGGAACAGCCAATAGAATCTACCCTATTCAATTCCTTTCTTTAGTTTTTCCCTCCTATTCTTTGCCCA
This sequence comes from Ceratothoa steindachneri, assembly GCA_963969495.1. Taxonomy (NCBI): domain Eukaryota; kingdom Metazoa; phylum Arthropoda; class Malacostraca; order Isopoda; family Cymothoidae; genus Ceratothoa; species Ceratothoa steindachneri. The sequence continues at coordinate 59,616,998 of OZ018318.1, forward strand.
TTAAGTGTATAAAGTAGTCTTCATAACAGTCAATATAGTTCAAACTAGCCTCTCACAATTTATTTCAAATTAGCTTGTTTTCCAAGAATAGACATAGTTATATTGACTATTACACAATGGATTCTGCTTAATACTCAATGTGATAGAATGGTCTGAGGTCGCATTGCTTCAGCCCCTATCACATGTTGAAACACATGCTTCCCCATGTGTATCCTGCGAGAGGAAGTAGAAGGCGCATTATCGCCCATCATAGCCAATGTTTAATCAAGGAGGTTCACTCCCCCATTCGCCTCCATGCGTCGATCTCGCCAGATTGAATTAGGCTTATGGGTAGATAAGATATTTTCCCAGGCACCACCGGGATATTCCATCGAAGTCCCCCACCCCATTGTCTCCTACACCAAGGGGCTGGCTCTGGCTATTTATACCATAGAATTTCACATTTGAGGCAGATCCAAATTATCTTCGCGAGGCATCAAGCCAATCCGGTCTCCCTTGTGCACCTAGGAACTCTACCGAGAAAACCCCTTTAGGTCCAGAAGAGGACAATATTACTTGAGTGCCAAGGTTCCAGGCCTTTGAGACGCAAAGTCAACAAGGCCCCCCTGTTGTTCAGAAAGAGAACAATGTTGGAACAGCCATTGTTCTTTGAGCCCATTCGACAAGAAATGGTTCTCACCCCCCCTGTTGTTCAGAAGAGAACAACATTAGAACAGCCATTGTTCTTCAAGCCTGTTCGTTAAGAAATGGTTCTCATTCCCAAGACATCACATCAGGATAATTTAATTCCCCCTTTTCATCTAGAACATCTCCGATATCCTGTCACAAAGACCGCTCGTACTTCCGAGCCCCACTTCGCTCTCACTCCTCGAAGACAGTCCTTCCCCCCTCATTAAGGACAACCCCCCCGAAGAACCCCTTCTCCTGGAAATTGCCAGTTGGACTTAAGATTCCTTCCCATCGCCTTCCTCTGCGTGATAACCTTGTAATTACGTAAGCTAAGCATTACCTTTAATCATTTAACCTTTTGTCAATGCAACTCTGTGCTTTAACCGGTTTAGTGAACCATTCCTCCTTTTTTGTTTGTTTGCCATTTTAAATCTCTCCAAATCTTAATCCTCAGATTAGTCAGATATTCCCATGACCTTTTTCATTTCCTGTGTTTCTCCCATTTTTAATCCCTGTTTATGTAAACATCTGTGTGTTGTTTGATATTTTATTTAATAAAACTATTTTATTAAATGGTAGCCATATTATTTATCCTTGTTCCCCGTTCCACTTCTTAAGTATATTGAAGATAAATAAGCCAATCCAGCCCCCCCCCACCCTTTTTGAACTAACCTTGGTTATCAGATTACCACGCACTCGAAATATAGAATAATCCCCTCAACGAATAGTTATATATAGTATATTGTCGGGAGCCTATTCTACGACACTCAATTATTATGATTGGTTGCATAATACAACCAGTTTTGCTAGCCAACTCAAATGCATCTTCTCATAGAAAACAATTTACTGATGTTCAGTTAATAGGAGCAACCGGTTATTAGGGGCAACATATGTAGTCAGATTAAGTGGAATAAGCCATGAGTGATAAATCTCATACATAGTAATGGCTTTATTTTATATAATGTACTTTTTAAATTGATTTTAATCAATATTTTAGAAAACCATTTAAAACAGATTAAAAGAATGCAAAATTAACAGAAACCTAAGTAACATGAAATTAAAAATTACTCATTTACAAAAGAATGAACCTATGGCCTTTTTAAAGGGTAGAATCACACATTTCAAAATAACATCAATGAGATAGAACCGAGATTAAAAAATTAGTAAAATGTTGAACCTCCTGTTGTGTGCAATTGATCTGACAAGCATAACTTTCAAATATTAACCCACATCCTTACAACTAATTGGTAACTCTACATCTCCCATTAAGTAGCTAACTTCTATCATGCAACCTCAATATCTATAATAAGCAGTTCTTGATTGATTTATCGTGAGAAGTGCATTAAGTATTATTGCTATGTCAGGCACATTGCACCTGATTGTATTTACATTTGACAAAGTACATTTTTTGAACAGAAGTTTCAGATTTAATAGAATAGGCAACCTTAAAGCAGATTGAAGCTAGTGAATCCTAGGACCTGATATAAGGTCATTGAATTCAAGGTATTATATAGGGTCTTTCAATAATGTCGCTCAATTTTTAAGTGTAAATAAAACAAGTTGTGTGTGATATATGCACTCAATTTATTTTAAATTTGAAAGTACATTTTATGGCATTAAGTGTGGAATAAGACATTGTTAAAATGTCCACTGCAGCTTCGCTTGGTGGAACGTATTCGGGAGGCTCGATTTTCAATAACTTTGTCACATAAATCTGGCCGCTGCCATGCGAGATGATCCTGACCTGAAATCACTGGTGCAAAATGTCTATCATGGCGTGCGCAGTGTGGCACGTTGCGCCGTCCTGTTGGAACCACATGTCATCAGTATCCATATCAGGCATATAATCCAGTTGAGGCCACAAGAATTTGCTGATCATCGACCTGTAGGTCTTGACATTGACAGTTATGGCAATCCCATCTTCATTCTCAAAAAAATAAGGAACAATGATTCCATTAGATGAAAATCCGCACCAAACAGTGATTTTGTTGGGATGCAATTGGTGCTGGTGTATCTCATGTGGATTGTTTTTGTCCCAAATCCGACAATTTTGCTTGTTCACAAATCCATTGATCCAAAAATGGGCCTTGACGCTGAAGATGATAGAAATCACATAATGTGCGGAACGTTTGTCGAACGGAGCACTGATTTTGATAATAACATTTGATAACTTGCACACGCCATTCAACACTATAACCTTCCATCGTAACTTGCCAAGCACTACTAAACAGTTAACAGTGAGGTTGCCAGATGTTGCTTTAACAACATGGCCACTATCGCCTGAAAAAGCTTGAGCGTCCTTGTTGAAAGACACTTTATAAAAAAAATTCATTACCAGCCTGTGTTTCTGCACATGTCAATACACAACACCCATCACAGCTCAGAACACAATTGGTAGACAACAGATATACATACATCTCTGAAGAATTGCACACTCATCACACTAAGCAATACTGCTCAACCAATAATGAAAACACTGGAGTGGTTGTGTATGTTCAACTTCCCTAACCCATGTAAATGCCTACTCCCTGTCTTCTTTTCCCGGATTTGGTAATTGGGGGAGCTTGATGGATACCCACCATGCTCCACATTTATCTTTCTTTTTCTACAGGAGTGTTATAAGAGTAGTATTAAAAGCAGAATGCTTAACAATTAAGAGACTGAGTTTGATAAAAAAGTTAGTAAACAGTGTGACAAAGACGAGAGGAGCTGGTGAGGTTGCCAGGTAAGGTTTAGGTCTGCCTGTGTAGATGTTATTGGAGTGGATGTTTGAAAGTGGTCCAAGAGTACCATTGCTTGTGTGAAGTTTACTCTTTTTCTCGGGCATAAGTCGGTGTACTCACCACAGCCTATGACTAGGCTATATTAAAAAAAAAACAAATAAACACGATAAAAAGATCATAAGCTAGAAAGAAAACAAAGCAAAAAGGTAACAAGAGGGAAGCGGGCTCCAGTGTTGGGGGACATTCAACAAGAATGTGTTGAACAGTCTGGGGGACAATGCAGTCGTCGAAATAAGGCACAGGGGAGCACTCCATCAAAAGTGGCCAATTCAGAGACAACAGAAAGCAACCTGAGGCTGTCGCAGCATTGGGAGATACGTCTATGGGAACAGTCGCGGTGCAATGGCACATAACTTTAAATTCCCCTCAACCATCTCCCATTTTCTTTGCAAAGCTGTCCGGAGGGCAGCTAGTATTCCTCCCATGTATCTGTGTGAGAAAGAGCAAAACGCTGGTCTGGTCATTCAGTCCTCACAGACTCTTTGGCGCCATCATAGGCACACTCATTTCCCGCAATTCCTACATGTCCAGGAACCCAGCAGAAGAAAATCTTGACAGCCGCCCGGCTCGCCAAAACCGTGGCATCATGGATATAGCGAATCATGGGATGTGGAGTTCCAATGACTAGAAAGCTTTGAGTCACTATAAAACACAATCCAGTCTCCAAACCGGGCATGTGGCATTATCTCCCATACCAAGTGATGTATTACAACCAGCTCAGCCGTGAAGACAGATGCAGCGCCGCGCCTGACAGAGCCACACTAACTTCAAACAGAGGGGATACAGTGTGGACCCCCCCCCCCCTTGGGACTTAGAGCAATCCATATACACTGGCACACTTCCAGCATGACAAGTAGTGTGCTCTAGAAAGCTGAACACAATACTCCCAGTGCTGAAGAAGCTTTGGGAGTAGAGGCATGACAAATAGTCAAAGGTGGTACCCTCCAGGGTGGCCTCCTGGGCACTATCCCGAGCTCTCAAAAGTTTCCTAGCCCTAAACCCAAAGGGCTTAGGGTATGCCTGGCATCTCTTGGTGGCAGATGCAGTGAGAGCTGTTGGCAACTGAGAGAGGCACCAAGCTCATACATACAGGAGAATAATGCACTGCGCACGGCGCAGAGCAAGTGGCATCTCTCCAGCACTGACAAGTAGGCTCTCAATGGGGGACGTGCCTAAGGCACTGGTCACCAGGCAAAGAAGTTGGGGTGGATCAAGTCCACCTTCCGCAATACACGCTCAGCTGCGGATGCATCAAACTCATGTTTGTGGTCAGGCTTCGAATGAACAAAGGATCATTAAAAAGGTAAGGCAGTAGCCTTATCAGTGCCCCAAGGCGGTGAATGTTAAGGAGCAAAGAATATCCATGCCGCAGATATGAGAGAGGGGTATTCCCATTAAGTGAAGACACCTATGCCTGCCAGGAAGAGCGGCGTGCGTGCTTCAAAACATACCGGATCCTAGCCCTAGCTCGACAAAATTCACCGACAGTGAAATCATTTAGGTGGCGCTTATAGTGCATGTGGCAAAACGCTTCTGTTTAAGGGCCACCTCACACTAGGCTGAAAACTACAGACACGGTCAGTGTGCAAAACAGCCCAGACATTCTAGGAATAGTAGTTAGGCCCGCAGTGAAGAGGTTGCCTGAGAAGAACTCAACGGCCTCATCTATCGACCTAAACTCCTCAACAGACAGAGAAATCTGTCATTTCCTGAAATGCAGCCCAGCGTGCCCACACCAAGCACAACCAGGGCAGGCTCTCAGGCAGCAGTGGCCCAGAAAATGATATTGGATGGGAGAGTGATCACTACCATGGAGGTTATCGACTATCCCCCACCCCATATCAGAGTGTGCATCAGGAGCGCACAAGGATAGATCAAGGCAGGAAAATGAAGCAGTTCTTGGGCAGTGATGCGTAAACTCATCCAAATTTAGGACACCTATCTCCAGCTCGTCTATCAGGTCGGCAAGGACCTGACCCCTGAGATTGATTGAGTAGTCTCCCCAGATAGGGGGTCTCTCTTGTTCAAGTCCCCAAGCAAGAGAAAGGGCCTCGGCAACCATGCCACAGCGCGGCGTTAGTCCACTGTATCAAAGTCAGCTGACGGTGAAATGTGCGCAGAAATAACAGTATACCTCTTATACGGGTGCAGCTGCACAGCTACTGCCTGAAAGGAGGTATCTAAAATGAAGAGAAAAACAGACCATGCCGGGTGTAAATGGTGCATCCGCTTGCATGGTCTCCAGCAAAAAAATAACTAAGGGAAAACTGGATGAGACGAGCCTCTGCAGCTCCTCCAAGGTGGCTAGAGTCTACAGCAATTCCATTCAAAGAATATGCCCTCCAGGCCAGGCTCAGAGGACATGCAGTGACCCTGTTCAAAGAGAAGACCCTCACGGAAATGGCCGAAGGCAGAACTCCGGGCGCTGTTGGCCAAACAATGCACTCAAGGCACTGTCGCTTTTGAGGACTTAATGGGGGAGGTTGGGGTCACCTTGGAGTCTTTTCCTGCCTCCGCCTCAAAACCTTAGGCAGGCTGGTTGGCTTCAGAGGTGGGGGTCCCTCCTTTGGAGGATCAACTGCCTTTGAGTCACCAAGTCTAGCACTTAATGTCGGCGTAAGAGCTGAAACTCCTCTAGGGCTGTTCGCCTCAGTGGAGGCATGCAACCATTTTGCATTACGGGAAACACGTGTTAAAGGAAGGAAGGGAAGCCCTGGTTTTAGCTGGGTGAGTGCCTGGGGTGGGTAGAATCTGCAGAAGGGTTCCAAATGGGTGCGGAAACAGCCATGCTCGTAGAGCTGGATGGGCAAGGAGCAGTGGGTGTCTTTCTTAACATTGAGGCATAGGACATCCCAGGCAGCGCCGGGTGTGCCAGGACCAAGTCTTTAGCCTCGCAAAATGAGAGACTATCCTGAACCTGAATGGCCTGAATTTCCTTCTCAAGGAGATATGTACCACATTGCTTCGAAGAAGCGGGGTGCGACTCTCCACAATCGACACACTTGGCCACACACAATTTGGACTTAGCATGTGCAGCCTTGGATCAACTTCACAGACTTCAGGTAACTCCAACTTTGCACATCGACAGGAGCAATTAGTATGGCTGAAGAGGCGACAGTAATAGCACCTCCGTGGCAGTGGCACGAATGCATTCATGCGATACTGATACCAACCAGCATGCAACGACTCAGGGAGCTTGTCACAGTCAAATGTGGAGAGTGTAGGGGTGGGTCTCGAGGCCCCTTCCTGTTTTCTCATCACACGCTCGACATTGACCGCCCCATGGTCAGCCAGCTCTAAGGTGATGTCACCTATGGAGTAATCCACAAGTTCCATTGCATAAACTATTCCTTTCCTGAAGTTCAGGGTAGAGTGAGGCATCACACTGAAGGGCACTAATCATGGCTCCCTCAGAGGGATTCGACACATTCACCAAAAGGCTCCCATCCAAGAAACGGGTCACCTTCGGCTCTCTACCAATCACACTAACTAGAGCTTTCTTCTGATGGATCATGTTGCCCTTAACTAACATGCGGACATCAGTGGAACAAATAACAAGGAAGCATTTGAAGCCAGCTGGCTCAAAAATGACAGGTAGCCTCTGAATGAGGGGCCCAATGTAATTGAGGCTCTGCTCTGCACACTCTTAGTTGTTGTCTGGGACTCCCTACACAGGGGAGCACCAGGGCCGGATGTGCCGATCTTAGCTTGAATGCATACTGAAATAGCAGAGGCCGGTCTGTCCCCATGATTCCCAGGGAGAGAGAGGAGCCCTGAGTCTTCTTTGTCTTTTTCCTGGGCTTTTTCTTCTTAGGACAGGAGGGTGGGGAATGAACCTGCTTCTCTCTTCAGCCAGTAGGAGCCCCTAGGCCAGATAGACTGGCCTCAGCAAGATTCTTTTCTGAAATGGACAAGGTCTTACCTGTCACAGGAGCACCAGCTTCGGGAGGAGATCCCTCCTCTCCTTTTGAGGCCTCGGTGACCTGAGCCCTCTGAGGAGGAACTTGCATAGGGGCAGACTACTCTGGTTCTGTGCTTGACACTGAGCTCAGGTTTAACCCCATCAAAGATCATACCGCCTGAGGCTGCATCAGCTCAGGGACCATGTTCATCTCAGGCGGGGGCCTTCATTTCGCTATCCTCCCTAAAGACACTACAGATCCCATTCAAGGAACCTTTTCTCTCATCAGGAAACAGAGGGGGGTCACACATATAGTGACCCACTGCATACTCTTAATGCACAAGTGCAGAATGTTAGGGGGCCCTGCCATCCCTTGCCGCCCTGAGGGGGTTTGCCCTATTCTGGCAATCCCACTGGGAGCGGTCAATTTTGGGGCACCTGCATGCTTTCTTGGCAGTCCCCTGTGAAAGAAAAGGAGGGATTGCCACTGGAAAGAGGGAGGCACCAAAGGGTACCTCCAGAGAAAGGGAGTCCATTACACCTGTAGGCCAATGAGAAGAGTAAGCCTCTCCTAAGGGTCCTCCATTTTTTCAGTGGAGCTGCCCCAAGGTAAAGGGAGAGATTTTTTTTCATAAAAATCATCATTGGGCATGACCCTATGTATTTCATAGGATGCATACACTAATTACCCCACGCAGTAGCCCACTCTGTGAGGGGTGAATACAGAACTGGCAAAGCCAGCTGCCACCATTTGAGACCACTCCTCCCACCTAGTAGCCTGGCAGCAAATCAGCATGTGACCTTAGGCTCAGCGTAAAATTGATAGAGTGAAAGGAGAAAGAAAAGTAATGTGAGGAAAGTGTGGGTGGAGGTAAAGCAGGTTGTTAAAAACCCACTACCCCAAACCAGAGCTCAGGGGTGAGCGAACGTTGTCCCCTCTCCCCCTCAGCCTTGATCCAGGATGGTTGGATGAGAGGAAGCTGGTCGGTGTCTACCCTGTGAAATTAGAGGACAACCAGAGAAAGTTGTGGGAGAGGTTGTAGAGAAAGTGAGGAGATAGGGTAAGAAGACAGGATGTCAGAAAGGAGAAGAGGCTAAGCTATAGCCAGGCCACACAATGAGTCTGGTCAGCACGGCAGCCAGGAAAGCAAAGCGCTGTGCCCCTTATGGGGTACTATACCAACAGTTTTTCCGATAGACCTAGAAATGTATGGCCACATATTTTTAATGTATTAATGGATGGTCATTTATCTGAATTTTGAGAGGAATCATTTTTTAGTAAATTTGGGGGTTTTATTATTTGTGCCAAGATATTTTTGTAAATATAAGAATTTTTATGTATAAATTTATTTGTTTTGAGTGAAAATTGTAAATATAAGAAATTTCTAACTATGTAAATTTATTTGTTTTGAGTAATATTTGTAAATATAAGAAATTATATGTGTAAATTAATTTGTTTTTTGAGTGATATTTGAAAATAGAAGAAACTTTCTGGGTAAATAAAGACTATATTTGATCTCCTCTCACTCTCCCTTTGTAAATTCAGGCAGGCTCATCCTGATGCATGTGGGTAATTGTGCATGGGCTGTAGGCCAATTGGCTTAGGGAATTCCTTAGGGAATGTAAGTAGGAGCAATGGAGATGATGCCATTTGTTGCACAAATTTGAGAGAAGGGTCACTGTATGCAGTGCAAACCACCTAAACTCCCATCAGAATGATATACTCCAGAGGGATTTCTGGAATAAAGACCACAACTCCTAATAAAGCAACAACAGAGGCTGGCTGGTTCAGGGAGGAACTCCTTACTAATCACTGACAGGACAATGAGGATCTGAAAATCTCTCATTTAACAGCTACACAGGAAAGGGATTAGTGGGACACAAACCACTCATCCTAGTCTCTTGGAACCGGGGGATGACATTAAAAGACCTTGTTTATTGCGGTTCCAAAGCCTCTCATCTGACATGACATGAGGTTACTGGCCAGGTCCTTGGTATTATATAAAACAATGAAAGTTGGAGATTTTTAAAGCAGTGAAGATGAGGACCAGTGAGAAAGCACTAGTTTCTCTTGGCTGTGGCTGTAGCAATCACAGTTACATTCACCATCAAAGCCTTTCTTACAGGTGATGGGGCTGAGAGGGTACATCCACACAAATGTCAACTGCACTATAGTTGTCTATGCTATATCTGATACCCTCAGGGGCACAGGAATAGGTAGTTTTAGTGGCATTGATGTACACTGCCCACGTTTTGTATAAGATTATTTAAAAATTATATAAATAGCCATCTAATCAGCATTTATGTAGTGGGTGTCTGGAAGAAAATTCTAACGAATGAATGAATTACTTCAGTGCCTCAGAAGCAACATTCAAATTATTTAATATATAATTAATACACATTTAAAACAAGGAAAAGTGGCAATGTGAAAATAATCTATTAAGAAGTAACAATCAACAAACAAGAACAATCTTCACACAAAAAATAGTCTATAATATTTTCATAATTTATTGAGATATATGGAAATACATATGTAGAATATATATGCAGCATATGTAAAATTTATCATCTACTACCATATGGATTAACTACATAGGATTTGATCAAAAGCATGTGGTTTGATGTATATTGAGTCACAGTGCCATAATCTTTCTACAAAACATGCCAAAGTTTACACAAAACAGAGAAATAAAAAGCATAACATCTTACTCTCATTTGTAGAGTCCTGAAAGATGGGACTTCATTCACAATTTGGGGCTGTAAGATTGTTTTGAGGCTGAAATAAGAGAAATCATAAACTTTAAAAAAAATATATATATATCTAGATTTTCACCCAATATTGGGGTGCCTACCATTACATATACTAGCAAAAATCTGCCCTACAGCATTTTTTTGCTAGACCTGCAGCGTTTGTTGGCTTCGCTCACAAAATTAAGAAAGAGCGTAAGAGAAAAAGGGTTTTATTTACAACACATTCAAAATTGTGCAAGAAAACAATTTTTTTAATACACAGATAAGAAGAAAAGAACTGCCATGACACATCTATTGTATCCTAAGACAGTCCAAGATGAAATTTCCATAAAAAAAACAACCTGAATAAGGCCCATAAAAAATGTCAAAGTTTGAGAAAGTGGAGTGCTAGAGAGGGGTTAGGAGAGTGAAAAACTTTCCTAACCTTTCCTTGCTTCATAAAAGGCCTTGCTGTACAAAAGGCAAATAATTAACTACAAAATGCATAATCCTTTAGATAAGATAAACTCTTCATTTGAGTTTTTTTTAATGGAGGAAAACCTGCAGTAGCCAACAAGAGTATTGGCACTCAGAGTAAGATAAAAGAAAATAAAAAGAAAATGGAAACTTGATATAATTCCCCAATTCGCTTTGGGGGAACAAAGCAAAAGAATCTCCAACTGAATTTGAAAGGTTGTAAAAGAAAATTGTGAATATCAAGAACAAGAAAGGAAACAACTTCTGGGACTGGGATAAAACAGGATCATCTCCCAAGTGATTCTATTTTAAAAATAAACTGAAAACCAATGAGGACATCGGCACCAGAAAGTTAGGGAAGGTAAAAATGTCTAGAAGGTACACAGCTAGAATACTTTGGGTAATAGGAACTAAAATGGCACAACTCTCCTGAATAATGTCCACCCTTCTGGAACAAAAGAGGGTCACATTTAGTGCCTGAACTTCATATTTTCTATTGGAAGCAGAGCCATGTCATGATACAGTAGGAATCTGTTAAGAACGTCTGCGCACGCTCACCTGTGAACAATGCCTGCGGCGGAGTGGGCACCCGGCTGCCATTACACCATCAGCTGTTATGTCACACTCATCGGCCGCACAGTTATAATGTCATACCATACCACAAACAATTGAACAGGGAGCAGCGTACATCTGCATGCAATTATTACTCCACCAGTTATTAACACAACTTGTCTTTTTTTTTCACTGCCTGATCTCATCCACAGTGAAAATGGCTTGATAAATAACCATTAGTCTCTACTGATAGCGGCCCATAGCCGCTGGGTGGACACTCCACGCTTGGTGAGACTGTTTGCTAGTTGTTGTGATGTGTCAACCCTAGTCACTGATGTTATATCCTTTCTAGCAAGCATATCACATAGAACAGCCACATCAATTCTCAGTCTTCAATCATCAACATTCTTAGATGAGTACAGAGCATCAACCAAACTCTTGTCCACAAAACAATGAATGTTAACACCAGCACAGCAAGATATTTCAACAATGATACTGGTGATGTAGACTGCACCTTCAGCGCACTCAAGAAGAGACAGGGTCCTCCAGGAATACAATAAACATCCTTGGGAACTGCCATCAGCCAAATTAGCCAGGGCTGCATCTGAATAACACTTTAGAGAACAGGCTTTGAGTGGCTCGATCTTAGGAAAGTAATCATCTAATCTCATGTTGCCTCTTGTCACTCGAACTATTAACTTATTCAATCTGATCAAATCACCAACAGTTGTTTTGTTACACACAAAACTCAACTGACAAGTTTCAAAAGCAATGTCTGGTCTGGTATGTGTTGTAATCCAGTTCAGTTGTCTGATCAAACACTGTACTCACTCTTTTCTGCCAGTGTTGAGTTGCTTATTTTAAGAAGAGCACACTGATGACTGATGCCAACAAATGTCAAAGTTGAAGCATAATGGAACTGATCAACAGTTGTGTTGATATTCAAACCAACATACTTGAATGATGCTGACGCTAAGCTGCCAATCAAGAACATGTGATGTAATTTCTTAACAACAGCATCCTCAAATGCAGCAGTTCTGGCCTAGAGAAAATCATCAATGTAGACACAAATTATGCCTTCAAAATCATTGTGATTGTACTACAAAAACAAAATTATCTAACGAACACATGTGAACACCAAGCATCAATAATTCATCCTTCACTCTTAAATATCAAGCTCTAGTTACATCACACAAACCATAAACTGTCTTCTTTAATTTCCACAAGTTACCATTAAAATATTCAGGAGGAGGTTTCAAGTGAAGCTCACATTCAATGACATTGCCCTGCAGATAAACAGTCTTGACATCAACAGTGTGACACTCCCACTGCTTGGAAGATGCCAGAACAAGGACATCTTTTCATACCAAGGAAAGAATCAAGGGCCAGACAGATAAACTCTTTGACCACTGCAATTTGAGCAACAATAAGGCATTGAATTTTCATAGCTGGGTACTCTGGTTTAGTTCCCAGCAATAGCAGATTTTAAAAAAATTAGTATTCCTAAATACTACTAGATATGCATGTCTATATGGCAACTAGATACCATAAGCATTCAATATGGTTTTGAACCATATATACAATTTTCATAAACATAAAATGAAGGCTAAGGTTACTATACATGGCTAAATTGTAAACACGAAGTTGTTACTTCAAACTAAGAAAGTTTGTAAGGAGAAATCTGTAGTGGTAGAGATGGAAGAAGGGAAAATATGTGGAAGATATATGACTGTAGATCATCCTACAGGCATTGGGGCCAGAAAGGCATATAATCCTCTAGATGTTAGCTGCAACATGGTTTTCATACTCTTAGTTGATACCCCCTGAAGGGCAATGATGAAGGAAGTAAAAATGTGTGGATATATAGGAGGGGCAGTCAATAAGTTTTGCGAATTGGTAGGGCAAAACAGAGGAAGGGGGATGGCTGTTTGTGGGGGTGTTAGGACAAGTTATGACAAGTCAGGACCTGCAGTCGCACGCTCCTGCCTCAACTATTTAAGAAGCAGTAGCTGATCGTCGATCGTCAGTCAAAATATTTTCAACAATGGAGAAGGTTGAGCACCACGCAGTGATCAATTTTTGACCAAGGAAGGCAAGAATGCAAAAGAGAACCATGAATGCATAGTTGCAGTGTACATCGACACTGCCCCTTCCTATGCAACCATTGCTCGCTGGAATAGGGAGTTCCGCCATGGTCGTGAGTCCTTTGAAGATGACCCATGTAAAGTACGCCCATCAGATGTGACCAACTAGGACAAAGTGGCCCGTGTGGAGAGGATGATCCTCGAAAATCGATGGGTGAAGGTCAAAGAAATCGAGCGAGAACTTTGAATATCACATGGAAGTGTCATCAACATCATTCACAAAAATTTGGCCATGACCAAGGTCTCTGCCCGTTGGGTCCCTAGAAACCTCATGTCCTATAATCGACTTCAACGTCATCAAAGTCAAGGCCAGAGTTGCACAAGCTGCCCTGAGTGAGTGCGGATACGAGGAGTTCAACCATCCCCCCTACAGTCCAGTTCTGGACCCTAGCGACTACTTTTTATTCCGCCAGCTGAAGGCTGCACTGTGTGGACGCTGGTTTGGGGATGATGAAGATGTTCAGCTCGCCATTCAGGAGTGGATTGAACAGCAGTTGGAAGATTTCTGGATGTCAGGAATTTGAAGCCTCAGGGACAAGTGGCGCAAGTGCATTGAAGTTGAGGGTAGTTATATTGAAAAATAATAAAACACTTTTCCTCATATCTCGTTTCCTTATATCCGAATTGCAAAACTTAATGACTGCCCCTCATAGTAGGGCCACAGACCCACATGTTGGCAAGGGTTAGAAGGGCATACAATCCTCCAGATGTCAGATGGAGCAGGGTTACTCATGTTAGACATGATATCTCCTTGCAAATGAAAGGGCAGGAATAATGAAAAGGGGTTAGACATCATTGGTAAACATCAGTAATTCCTAAATGCAAGGTCTAAGTCTTTTACAAATCTCTAGGTAAGTACAAGTTCACATAATGAATACAAATGCTCAAAATTACAAGGAAGAAAAGTCAAAATATTCCACTACAAAAAAAGGATTATGGATCCAATCTTGATAGCACAAAAATCAGTTCACAAGTCTACTATTCATTTTAGTTTGATATTTTGAAATACATTAATATTGAATAGCATTCAAGTAAAATTAGCCATTGTCTTCTTTTCACCTATTTTTTAAAAGCTTCTTTCCCAGATCAAATTTACTATATAAAAGATGATCCAATTCTTGGAGTTTATCTTATTTCCTACTTCTTTGGTATTATTTAATTAATTGGGCCACCTTTCTTTCAATTTGGGTAAAGTGCACTGACTGGATAATCAAATTTATATAGAGATTAGCATGATAATCACTGTTAATCCTGCAGGCAACTGGAGCTTGTCCATATGGGTAAGATTATGGAAGGTTAAGTAGAATGGTAGTAATATGTTTTGCCACTAGTTAAGTGTATGGAGTAGAAACCCCATTGGCAGGTTCCATAGATAAATGATGTGCACTATGTGCAAAAGGTATGATAGTGTTGTGATTGTTATGCATGTGATGATATAATGTGAATGGAACTGCCTGCAGCTTGTGTCAGACATATTATCATGCAGAATGGTGGTAGTTACCAATTAACAGCAAATATTTTTGTGTCCAATCTTGCTGGGAACCAAAATGGATACCTAAATGGAAATCCAATAGAAAAGTTTGCTTTCTTGCTTCTTATTTATATTGCAAAATAAACCTTAATACTTCACATCTAAAGATGTACAAAAAAATAATCCTAGGTATAAATATTTATACATAAGAGATTAGTAAGAGCAAATCAATATTACATTAAAAAATTAGGAAGAGTAAAAAGAACAGAAAAATGCTTGACAATGATTAATTCATATTTAAATCAAACTTGGATGCATTTTTAATTATAATGAACAATTATACGGCATATTAATGCTAAAGGAACATATCACAAACATACCTCTCATTTTTACTTGGTGTTGTATCTGAGGCATCAAAAAATTCTTCACTTTCACTTTCCGAGGACATGTTGGCTGATTCTCAAAAGTAATTTGCAAATTATCAAGAAAATTCACACAATATAAAGAAGCAAATATGACTTTAAACAGAGTAACAATTAAACCTAATAATTAAAGATAACCATTGAGCATGAAACTTTGCTGGACCTCAAATAACAATTTATATGCTGATTATGTGAATTTAGACATAGTGATACCTAAAAAAAGAATTTTTTTTAAAAAAGTGCACAACATATTCATTCATAATTATTATAAAAAGAATAACCTGGGACTGTAAAACATTTTCACACAAAGTAGAGTCACTCCACATCAATGGTACAAAAAAAAACACTCTTACTAACCCCTTTATGCCCTATTAAGCAACAACCTTTTCCCATGACAAATGCACTTCATATTAATAGGATGCTACACAATGCAACATCTCATCCAGTCCCTGGACAGGTCTCAAGCACACTAAAATCATAAAACCCCTCTATGCATACCCCTATCATACACACGCAATGCCCATTCCCCCATTGAGCATGTCCTTTGGTGGTGGAAAGAGGAATGGCCTAATGATAATTAGGTTAGCTACGAATAATAAACAGCCATTAACCAAGTGGTGATGGGGGTTTGAAGAAGTGGACATTATTCATAACATAAGTGTCCTCATTTTGAAGATCCGCCTGCACAGAAACTGTATTACGATTCTTGCCTGCAGGGTGCTCATGCACAGCAATTCTTAACAGTCCAAGAATTCGGCAGCACCTGCATTTATATAACACTTCGGTCATCTTGAACTTCTCATTGCCACTGAGTCCTCTTATACTACCGAGTCTGTGAATTGGATAAGGTGCAGCCACTCTCCACTATAATCATCAATGTGCAAGTTGTCATTCTTTCTCCTTTTTGTCAAAGAAAAGATTTCAAGTAGGATATTGCCGGCATCATTTCATTATTTAGTGATGGCTATTTACTCGTTTTTCCTTCGAGAGTACACTTAAATGTGCAGGTTTTCACCCCACATACAACCCCTATTTTTAATCACCTATTAGTATTCAAAATTCAAAAGCCTAGCATTAGGTTCAAATGCTCTAATATCTATTCTTTTTATGGTGTTTCTTGACTTCAGATGTATAAGCCACGCCCTCAAATGCTATTTAAATCAATTATATTTTCTCTAATATTGAGTAATATAAAATGTCAATATCATATTTTAATTCAGAAAAAAAAATCCCTTCAAAATGATATATAATACAATATGATGTAATTCCAAATTAACAATATAACTGTGTACTAAATATTAACCCATGCCATTACTCAATGCCCAGAATAATATGCTTAAAGCTGTACCATCCTCTTAATTTTCTGCCTGGAAAGAAACCTAAGATTTTCATAAGTTAGTTCTAAATTATTCAGTCTCATATGAATTAGTACTAAAGTTTTAAAGAATACATCCATATATAAATGCATTTAGTAGTGAGTGTTTTTGTATGCTTAACTTTTGGTACTGTCTAGTTTATCCTATACTAACAGCTGCCACTTTTTTCATTATTCTTGAGTGTCTAAGAGTGGAGTTCCTAGACTGAAGAAGTGATGGTGGCTATCTTTGACTATATTTTCACTGCACGAGTAGAGCAGATTAAATGAATTAATTAATCATTGATGAATTCTTGCATTGTAGAATCTAATTGAAATAGTGACTTTTTGTTGCCTTACTGTCACAAAGAGATTGTACAACTTTTTTGATGAACACCTTATCTTTGATGACAACCAGTTTGGCTTTCGTGCCCATAGGTCAGTGTCAGATCAGCTATTACTCACTTATGACAAAATCACACTTTGGTATGACTTTGGCTTTACTGTTGACTTGATATTGTTTGACTTTGACAAGGCATTTGACAGAGTTCACCATCATACTCACATTGACAAAGTTATATCTAATGGACTTTCTGGCAGTCTTTTAGCATGGATCAGAAGATTCTTTACAGGAAGAACTATGAGTGTCACAATCAAAAGACTCCCAAGTAGAGCAGCTTCCAGGTACAAGTGGTGTACCACAGGGATCTGTAATGGGCCCACTTCTCTTCCTCCTATTCATAAACCATATAGGGTCAAAACTAACAGCTCAATACATGATGTTTGCAGATGACTTAAAACTGTTTGTTTATCACTCAGCTTCACCATCTCATGACATTTCTTACAATCTCCAAACAAGCATAAATACACTCTCTACTACTGCCGCATCATGGGGTCTAACATTCGCACCACACAAATGTGTTCATTTAAGATTCAAGAGGGATGTTCAACAATATAATGTGTACCATCTCAATGGCACTTTGCTAAACTGTGTCAATTATCACAAAGACCTAGGAATTATAGTAAATACCAAGCTAAGATTTTACCCTCATATAGCTGATATTGTCCATAAAGTTGAGGGGAGTCACAAGTCTATTAAAATCTACAATATGTTGTACTCCATCTTTCATGATATCATTACTAGTATCAGATATAGACCAATAATAGATTTTGCATCCCCTGTCTGGAATACAGGCTTCACTGGAGACATGTCATTACTTGACTCGAGTAATGACATTATTACAAATATTATTACATTATTACAAACAGTGGCATAACTAGGATTTGGTTGAAGGGGGGGGCCATGTGAATTGCGGATCCTGCGACAGAGAGTCCAGGGTAGCCTCCTCCAGTAAAACTTTGAAATTTGGTGTCATT
Source organism: Ceratothoa steindachneri (assembly GCA_963969495.1). NCBI lineage: Eukaryota > Metazoa > Arthropoda > Malacostraca > Isopoda > Cymothoidae > Ceratothoa > Ceratothoa steindachneri. The sequence continues at coordinate 59,634,878 of OZ018318.1, forward strand.
TTCCTCGCATCTGGGCATATCTCAGAACGTATCCCTACCATCAAAAGAAGCCAACATCCATTGAAATTTGACAAACTTCCAAGCAAGATTTTCACACATCAGAATGACAATCCTTATTTTTTAGGCTGCAGAATGACACATCATTATATTTAAATCACTAAAATCATCAATTTTGTTTCTTTTTCAATCAGTGGTGTAGAAAGGGGGGGGAGGATATTTATTGACCAAGCCACTGGAGAGGGAAGTGCATGACTAGAGGAGGGTCTGAGGGTTCTCCCCCCAAAAAAATTTTAAAACTAGATTAACAAAGAAGCAATCTGGAGGTATTTTTTAATCAAAATCATATACAGAAAAATGATAAATTTAATCAGGAAATACTATATATACAAGGACAAAACCTTATGAACATTCGTTAACAATTGAGAACATCGGATATATGTAAGTCTATAAAATGAAATCTAATTTTTCATCAACAAACTAAGCTTTTTCATGAACTACAACAAAGCACAGATTGCAAAAAAGCTTTTGAACCATTATTCGGGTACTGCATCTTGAAATCACTTAATAGTAATGTGTATTTAAACATAATATGTTTGTTGAAGGGAGAAGGCATGAAGCAAAGCTTATGCAAGGCCTTCTGGAGTTGGGATGGTTTTAGTATCATTTTAGTTACCCAAATACATATCAAATATAATATATCTGAAGTTGATGACATCTTATCTACGGTCAGTTTCTTTGCGGTCTTTTAATTTCACCCTTGGTGAGCGGTGTTTTTTTACACTTGTATCACTTGAAAACCATCAACGGTTGGTTCCGCTGAATTCATCTATAATGTCACTATGAACTAGTGGCATGTCCTTGTTGATGTACAGATGGGCTATGCCATTCAGTCGCTCTTCGTGCATGGTGGACCATAGGTAAGATTTTATCAATTTCAGAGCCCTAAATGAGCGTTCACCTGTCACAGTGGGCACCAGCAAGGATGCGAAAATTCACTAAAGGGTTTCTATCATAGAATAAGTACCGAGAGTCGCCGTAACCGCCACTGCATCCATGACTCCTTTTGGTGGTGTACATGTCCTGGTTGCCTGTCGCGCCCAGTATGCCTTCCAGCACAGTAATTCAGCATTTAGGTACTCAGGTTGTCCTGGAAGGAATTGATGGTACAACTGGGCTGCTTCCAAGAGGGCATTAGAATCATTGGAATCCTAACAGTATGCCGGTAGTAGCATACTGAGCACATATGCTTTCGCAATGTGAGATTTAAATCGCTCATCTAGTTGGCTTATACAGACATTGATGTATGGGAGGAAAATAGAACGTCTGTAGTAAACTTCTGGTGTCTCTGCCAGATGATTGGACCTCTGTGTCTGCCTGACAGTCCAGTCATTCTTGGCATGCGGATTTCTTCACCAAACAATTCTTGCACGCGGATGAAAATGTCCATGAAGACTTGTTCATCTAATCACATTCGTCTCAAGACCTTTTCACAGTCCTGGACACTGTCCACCACATTATAGATGTCTTGGGCTTCAGCCTGAAGCTTAACGGAAAGTGGCTTGTTGATCTCCAGAACTGATACAAGTACCTCTCTAGGGCACCCAAGAATCCACCATTGTCTATGCTGGAAGAGAATAGTAGCACCTTACCGGCGTATGGCCATAGGCTAATTTTGTGCAGCGACACTTTAATGGCGGGTAGTAGTTCTTTGAATATACAAACTGTTTCCTGGCCATCTAGTGGTGCAGTAGAGTTTTAGATGCAAATGGGTGGCTTCATTACACTCTTCTTTGATAGCTTCTTCAAGATTGAGAACTCTTTTATTTGAGCCACAGAAAAAAAGAACAATCTTGAGCATAAACATCACTGCCTTTCTAATATCTGGTACCTCACCCGTCTTCAGCAAACATAGGTTGAGCGAATGAGACACACAATGCGTGTAGCTGGCTGACAGGCATTCTTCATGCATGTACTTTTGCACACCATTTTTGCTCCCCAACATAGCTGTGGCTCCGTCGTACCCCTGTCCAACCATATTTCTAATGTCAACTCCAGAATCTTTCAGAATCTGTAGCAGTTTTTTAGGCAACCCTGCACCAGTCAGATCAGGGACATCAGCAAAACTGAGAAACCGTTCATATATTTGGCTGCCTCGGACATGGTGGGCAAATAAAAAAAAACAGCCCTAAAAAACCCAGGTTTTATCCCCGGGTTTTGGGCTTTTTTTCAAAATTACTTTTTTTTTCAAGAAGTGAATGCTACTTATCATTATTTTATTCAAAACTCATATTTATGTTTATAATTTCAACAAATATGTATCAAATTAAGGTTATTTCTCTGATACTGACTCATAATAATTCATCTCTCCTTCTACAGGTTATGGCTATCATGGGTACCCATAATTCTCAATCAGTGATCTGTTCTTACCTTAATATAATTATTAAACTAATTAATTATTATTATAAAAATGGAGATAGCTATTCTTTTTCTATGCTATTCTACTAATGCTTGTAGCATTTGTTTTTTGAAAAACCTGAGATTTGAGAAAAACCCAGAATAAAACCTGGGTTTGGGTTTTTTTTCAAAGTTATACTTTTTTTTCTATGTTATTCTAATGCTTGTAGCATTTGTTTATTGAAAAAACTCAGAATAAAACCCGGGTTTTATTAGGCTCTTTCAAAATTTGGGGGGTTTTGCCAACCCTGGCCTCGGAGGTACAGTAAACATACTGTTAACTGTTCCTTTCTCGAGACATCTGTGGTCTTGTCCGCCAGAAGAGAGAAGAATCTGGCTTCTTTTGTTTCTACAATGATTGATTTTTGAATCACTATTCCAATGGCAGATATCAGTTAATTCTTGACTTGGGGAGAAATGTATGTGGCATTCATACTCATGGTCGTTAAATGTTCATGCAACACTTTATCATTGCAAACTGCCATCAGCTGTAGAGTCGCTCTCAGATTGCCTTATCCATAATCTATATCAGCGCCGGTTCCTGTAGGAGGTAGCAACAGGAAGTTGACAAGTGTCAAAGCAATTCAGAAGGAAAACCTGTGATTGGCTCAGAGAGCTTGAATTAAAAATCGGGGCAATATTTCAACCAGTCAGGTGGTGTTATTTCATGAAATTGATCTTTCAGAATAGCGTTAAAGCTGATTCAACATTGATCATTTTGATACCAAATCTGCCAGATATTGCCAGTAGTTGACAGCTGTTGATTAAAAGTTATTTTTTGTGCATTTTTGAGGTACTAAACGTGAAAATTATTTAGGAATATTGAAGATGAATAATTTATGATACATTTGTTGACAAAAACAGAAAACTGACAAAATTTGCAAAAAACGTTAAAAAATGGGTTATGTCTAACCTTAAAGCATTTTCAGCATCATTGTTATCGTCATCTCTATCAATGATAGGCAAATTATCAAAGAACTTTTGCCTTTCGTATGACAAAACTGTTTCAAAATTTGTCGGTCGTAGTCTTAGAAACAAGAAGGATGAGCTATTTAGTTATATTAGCAATGAGGATATAGATATATTATGTGTTACTGAATCATGGGTTAATGAAATAGAATTTAGTGACACTATAAGTGAATTTGATTTACAGGGCTATAATATGTACATTAGTCAAAGGACAGGTAGGATTGGTGGAGGAATTAATTATCTATATAAAAAACAACATTGTTTCAAGTCTAAATACTTCAATAAAGCAGGATGGAGTTGAGTCACTTTGGATAGATATTAGGTTTAGTAAAAATAAAATGGTGCATTTGGGAGCTTTTTACAGGCCACTTGGGCAGACTGATGATATGGATGAACTAATGATAAGGGAAATAAGTAAGGGATGTGAAACAGATGCAGTTATTATTGGGGACTTCAACTTAAACTCTGTGGACTGGGAAAATATGATAGGTAGGGATAGAACAAGTGGCAGGTTCATAGAATGCTTTGAGGATAATTTTTTTTAATCAATTTGTTAATGAGCCAACAAGGGGAGACAATATATTAGATTTAGTACTTTCTAACAGTGATCATTTAGTTCAAGAATTGACTGTTGGGGAAGCATTGGAAAATAGTGACCATCAGATAGTTCGTTTTAACTTGGGAATTGAGAAGGGTAAAATAACCGAGAATGCTGTAAAAGTTCGAAATTTTCATAAGGAAAATTATGTAAAACTCCGAAGCTTGCTAAATTTTGTAGACTGGGATGTAGAGTTCAGAGGTAAAAATGCTTATGGGATGTGGGATACTTTCAAGCATATAATAAATGTAGTCCAAGAGCAATGTATCCCAATGAAGGCTATTAGGAACAAAAGTAGGAAACCATTATGGTGGAATCAGGAGATAGCTAAAAAAATTTCAGAGAAGAAAAGGGCATATAAAAAATTACAGGTACAAAATAATATTCAAAATTTAAGTGATTATAGAATGGCTAGGAATGAGTTAAATAAGATTATAAAGAAGAACAAAAGGGTGTCAGAAATTAAATTAGCTCAGGATAGCAACAAAGATCCTAGAAAGTTCTTTAGTTTCTATAAAATTAATAATAAGTCTGGCAGAGTTAAAATAGGGCCTATCAAATATGAAGGGGTTGTGAGAGAAACTGATGAGGAAATAGTTGAGGTACTAAATGGTCATTTTGCATCAGTATTTACAAAGGAGAAACTAAATAGTCTTATGTATAGTACTCATGGGTCAGGGAAAGAGGTGTTTACTACCATTAGTGTGGATTGGAGGACGATAAAAGGACTAATAGGTGAGTTAGATACTACCAAGGCCTCTGGCCATGATAATATTCATTCTAGGATACTTAAAGAAGGGGTAACATAACATAACATAACATAACATAATTACACGGATGACAAAAGCCACAAGGGCCTATCAAAGGTCATCCGCCTCCGTCAAAACCCACCCACAAAAAGCACCATCACCAGGGGAAGACAAAATCAAAGTCCCCCACAATATAATATAACGGATGACAAAAGCCACAAGGGCTCATCATAGGTCATCCGAGTCAAGCGGCCTCTTTTTCAAGGCACCCAAACTCCCAGGAAAACTACATCCAGAGGATTGCATCCAGAAACAAGGGTATCACCAATCAAGGCTTGTCAAGAACTAAATCATGCAGCTATAGATATATACAAACAATATTAATATATACAAAACTTAGGAACCATCACAACCTTCCCTTCCCATAAACTCATCCAACCTACTCTTAAATACATTTAGATTTGGACTACCTACTACCCTCTGCGGCAATTTGTTCCAGAAGTCTACCACTCTATTGGTGAAAAAATACTTTCTTAAATCCAACCTACACCCTTGCTTTTTAATTTTCAAGTGGTGACCTCTAGTCCGATTTCCATCATCTAACTCAAAAAACTTGCTAACATCCAATTTATCTATCCCGGAAAAAATTTTAAAGAGCTCAATCATATCCCCTCTCACACACCTCCTTTCGAACGAGAACATATTTAATACCCTCAGTCTATCTTCATATTCAAGGTGCCTCAGGGAAGGAATAATCTTTGTTGCCCTCCGTTGCACTGACTCAAGAAGGTTAATATCGTGTCTAAAATGTGGGGACCATGCCTGTATACAGTACTCTAGATGTGGCCTAACATAAGAGTTATAGAGTTTAAGAATAACCTCCTTACTTTTGTAACTGACATTTCTCTTAATAAAACCCAGCACTCTATTTGCCCTATTTCTTGCTTCAATACACTGCTTAGAAAACCTTAATGACTTATCTATTACTACTCCTAGATCTTTCTCATCCTCTACTGAGCTGAGCCAATGCCCATCCATTTCATAGTTAAATTCTCTATTATCTTTTCCCATGTTAATAACTTTGCACTTATCAAGGTTGAAAGTCATTTGCCACTTATGTGCCCAGGATAACAATTTATTTAAGTCCCCCTGCACTTTAAAATTATCATCAATATCTTTAACTACAGCTGCTAATTTGGTATCATCCGCAAAAATTGACACTTTATTATTAACTGCCTCCCCAAGATCGTTTATATAGATGACAAATAATAATGGACCGAGAACTGATCCCTGAGGAACCCCACTGATAACATCCCTCCACTCTGACTTTACACCATTTAGCACTACCCTTTGCTTCCTGTCTTTCAGCCACTCAGCTATCCAATTTGAAACACCCCCACATATCCCAATCATTTTTAATTTATGAACTAGTCTCCTGTGTGGTACCTTATCAAATGCTTTACTAAAATCTAAGTAAATTATATCTACATTCTCTCCCTTATCTACTTGATCTGTTACAAACTCCAGAAAGTCTAGTAAGTTAGTCAAACATGATCTACCTGATCTAAACCCATGCTGAGCATCGCTGATTAACCCCTCCCTCTCTAGATGTTGGCTCTGGAGAAGTTGTATACTAGGTCACTGGAATATGGAGAAATACCCGATGATTGGAAGAGATCGAATGTAGTCCCCATTTTTAAGAAGGGTAGTAAACCAAATAACTTTAGACCGGTTAGCCTAACTCCTGTAGTCTGTAAAATTCTTGAGAAAATAGTTTAAAGAGGGATTTGCCAACATCTAGAGAGGGAGGGGTTAATCAGCGATGCTCAGCATGGGTTTAGATTAGGTAGATCATGTTTGACTAATTTACTAGACTTTCTGGAGTTTGTAACAGATCAAGTAGATAAGGGAGAGAATGTAGATATAATTTACTTAGATTTTAGTAAAGCATTTGATAAGGTACCACATAGGAGACTAGTTCATAAATTAAAAATGATTGGGATATGTGGGGGTGTTTCAAATTGGATAGCTGAGTGGCTGAAAGACAGGAAGCAAAGGGTAGTGCTAAATGGTGTAAAGTCAGAGTGGAGGGATATTATCAGTGGGGTTCCTCAGGAATGAGTTCTCGGTCCATTATTATTTGTCATCTATATAAACGATCTTGGGGAGGCAGTTAATAATAAAGTGTCAATTTTTTGCGGATATACCAAATTAGCAGCTGTAGTTAAAGATATTGATGATAATTTTAAAGTGCAGGGGAATTTAAATAAATTGTTATCCTGGGCACATAAGTGGCAAATGACTTTCAACCTTGATAAGTGCAAAGTTATCAACATGGGAAAAGATAATAGAGAATTTAACTATGAAATGGATGGGCATTGGCTCAGCTCAGTAGAGGATGAGAAAGATCTAGGAGTAGTAATAGATAAGTCATTAAAGTTTTCTAAGCAGTGTATTGAAGCAAGAAATAGGGCAAATAGAGTGCTGGGTTTCATTAAGAGAAATGTCAGTTACAAAAGTAAGGAGGTTATTCTTAAACTCTATAACTCTTATGTTAGGCCACATCTAGAGTACTGTATACAGGCATGGTCCCCACATTTTAGACAGAATATTAACCTTCTTGAGTCAGTGCAACGGAGGGCAATAAAGATTATTCCTTCCCTGAGGCACCTTGAATATATAGATAGACTGAGGGTATTAAATATGTTCTCGTTTGAAAATTAAAAAGCAAGGGTGTAGGTTGGATTGAAGAAAATATTTTTTCACCAATAGAGTGGTAGACTTCTGGAACAAATTGCCGCCTAGGGTAGTAGGTAGTCCAAATCTAAATGTATTTAAGAGTAGGTTGGATGAGTTTATGGGAAGGGAAGGTTGTGATGGTTCCAAGTTTTGTACAGTCGCCAGATAGCCCCTTAAATAAAAAAAAAAAATCCAAGTTTTGTATATATTAATATTGTTTGTATATATCTATAGCTGCATGATTTAGTTCTTGACAAGCCTTCATTGGTGATACCCTTGTTTCTGGACGCAATCCTCTGAATGTAGTTTTCCTGGGAGTTTGGGTGCCTTAAAAAAGAAGCCGTTTGACTTGGATGACCTATGATGAGCCCTTGTGGCTTTTGTCATCTGTTATATTATATTGTGGGGGACTTTAATTTTGTCCTTCCCTGGTGATGGTGCTTTTTGTGGGTGGGTTTTGACGGATGTAGATAACCTTTGATAGGCCCTTGTCGCTTTTGTCATCTGTGAAATTATGTTATATTATGTTATGAAATGCTCAGTGTATGCCTTCTTCACATGACTTTTTTCCATGGTCCTTTATAGTAGCAATGTTCACTCAAATTTCAACATCATTGGAACACATTGACTCATATATCATTTTAAAGGGATTAATACAAAAAGAATTTTGAGAAAAGACTGAGTGGTTGCTGAGATATCTGGCATTAAATGTGAGTGATCTCGTGATACTTTTCAGTCAGATCAGTATTAGCGGAGTTGAAAATTTCAACATCATAGCAACACATTGAGTCATATATCATTTGAAAGGGCTTAATTTCAGACATAACCAATACATACACAAGCTGAATTTGAAATCAACAGTAGAACATGTATGCCAAATTAGCTCTGTATGTAGTTCTACTTCAAGATTTTATGCATTTTTTTTAATCTTATTGTTCTTTGTGGGACTTAATTGATTTCCTGGTTTCTTACTATCTACTAATCATTATTGAATGTTGATCCAGTGACAGCAAACTCTATACCCTCATAACCAACAGTTTGTCAGCTCCAAGTCCATACACCCTGCCTAAACTTATCAATCCAATGTCTATTCTGAATAGGCATTGAATAGGAATTTCGTAATTTTGCAGGTCAGAAAATTGCTCCTAAATGATTTAAAGTCAAAGAGATAAAGGATTTTAAATCCCCAGATACGATGCCCAGAAAATCGAAAATGGCTTCAGTGTGCTTACCGATGGGGCAAAGATACAAGTACAAATAAAAAAGAAGCATTTTCTGCACTAGAAAATCCATGCCATTGTGTTTTAGAAAAAATATATTGGCCACTTAATGTTAGATATATGTCAAAATCTTACTCACCCAAGTTGGAGGAGAAATTTTCAGCAATAAAAAGTGTTTTTCAAGTCAAATTTCTTCTTAGGCGGATGGCAATCGTCTAAAATTTGTTTCTGCACGTATGGACAAGCACAGACAGCTCACGTTCATAAATAATAGGATAGAAAATGTCACAAGATGGCTGCGCCCTGCAAATCATTTCCGGCCAATCAGAAAAAATGCCAGAAAAAAATGTCGCATTTTTTAATGACTGTGCATATCTTTTCTGAAATATGAAAGTAATTGAATATTAAACATACTTGTATTTACTAGTGAATTCTGATGGTAAATCAGAGGAAATGATGTATATTGGTTTGTTTTAGAACAGTTTTTTTTCCACTATGGCCTACTGTGCTAATTTTGTAAGGGGTTGGTTTCCATTCCCTGAGGGGAGGGGGTATGGCCCAATGCCCCCCCCCCCCCTCTAAATACGCCACTGATTACAAATATGTTTAATCTCCCTTACTCTGAAAGACTCTCAACCCTAAACCTATTTTCAATGAAAGAAAGACTCATCAAAACAGACCTCATCCAATGCTATAAAATTTTCCATGATTTATCACCCCCATTAAGTTCAATGGTCTATTCAAGTTGGCCTCAGCTCATGACACCAGAGGTCACAAATACAAAATATTTGTTCCTCACAAACAAACTGAAGCAGTCATCTCAAGTTGGAACTCCTTACCACCACAAGTAGTAGAAGCCCCATCCTTAAACCAATTCAAAACCATGATTAATAATATCCTTCATGATACTCTGGTCAGTCCCTAAATTCACCTCATACTAATACTATGCTTAAAAGCTCACAAAAATTTTTACCTTTTATTTTCTCATGAACATAGGTACCTATTATAAATAATACACTATTATGTCCAACACACTCATCCAGCCATATTAAAATTAACAAAATGTAACAATCTAACTTGCCAGTATTGGCTGGTGTGCCATTGTTATGGACTGGGCCACTAAATAAATGCCAGGCGCTACTGATTGGTAGTCCTACCAGGTTAACCAGGTGGTATCTAACAATTAAACTACCATTATCTCAAGGGTGATGGAGAGTTTAGTTCAGAAGGAAATAAGAGCTCATCTAGAAAACAACAGAATCCTCAGTGATAAGCAACATGGATTCCGATCCAGGAGAAGTTGTCTAATCAACCTGCTCACTTACCTAGAGGACATTGTTAATGCCATCAATTGAAAGGTGTGCATGGATGTTAACTACCTCAATTGCGAGAAGGCGTTTGACAGGGTGCTGCATGGGAGACTTTTGGCAAAGGTGGATGTCCAGGGGTAGCCAACTATCTTTGGGGGAGGGGCCACAGGGTAGGAATCAGAGGGAGCTTCGGGGAGTGGTTGCCAGTAAAGAGCAGGGTACCATTAGGTACCGTGCTGGGCCCAGTCCTATTTATTATGTATATCAACAACCTGGTAGTTGGTCTGGAATCTGAATCAGTCTCTTTGTTGATGATGCAAAAATCTACATAGCCATCAGCACCAGGAAGGACACAGAAGCGATGCAAGGGACATAGATCAACTCAAAGAGTGGAGCAGTAAGTGGCTATCATTTAATATAGCAAAATGCAAGACCATGCACTTTGGGGGGCAGAATCCTGGTACACACTACAAACTGAACAACTTGACACTCGAGAAGACTACAGTAGAGAAGGGAGTGTTCATATCAGGATACCTCAGGTTATCTGCCCATGCATTGATTAACAGATCCACCAGTCACTCTACTTAGAACTGGGTCAGCCTATCCTAGACTACAGTGCCCAGTGTTGGTTTCCTAATTTAAGCAGGGACATAAAACTTCTTGAGTGTGTACAATATAAGGCAACCAGGTTAGCACCTGAACTGAGAGAGCTCCCATACAAGTTGAGATGTGAGGCTTTAAATTACAAACCCTGGAGGATCAATGACTAAAGGGGAATATGTTTGGTGTACAGGCTGCTCCATGACCACAAGAACAAGTTCTTTACTCTCAGGAATACAAACCTCAGGGGTTGGCAAAACCTAGTCATTGAAGGACCAAAACAAAGGAAAACTGGTTCACCATCAGGACCATCAACCCCTGAAAAACTATCAGAGCATGTAGTAACAACCCCTACAATTACTGCATACAGGCAAGGTATGATAGGAGTGCAATAATGCACAGGCAATCAATCTACCAGAGGTGGGGGATACCACAAGGTATCTCCTTATTCCCCCTTTAACTATGTTTAAGTAAACACCCTTTCTAAAAAAATGTTGACAGTTAAGATACATGTTTTTAAAAAGGAAAGTAAAGAGGACTGAATAACTTTAGGCCAATAAGCTTAACTTCTATCATTTGTAAAATTCTTGAGAAGATAGTTAAGAAGGGGATTTCTGGCGATCTAGAATATGGTAGGTTAATAAATGATGCTCAGCATGGGTTTAGAAGAGGTAGATCATGTTTAACAAATTTACTGGATTATGTTACTAAATAATTAGATAAGGGAGAGAATGTTAATGTAATTTACTTATATTTTAGCAAAGCTTTTGATAAGGTTCCAGATAGGAGACTAGTTCACAAATTAAAAATGCATGGGATATGTAGGGGTATTTCAAATTAGATAACTGAATGGCTGAAAGACAGGAAACAGAGTTTTGCTGAATGTTCTGAGGTCACAGTGGAGGGACATTATCAGTGGCATACCTCAGGGATCCATTCTAGGTCCTTTATTATTCATAGTTTATATAAATGAGCTTGGGGAGGCGGTAAATAGCAAAATGTCAATTTTTGCTGATGACACTAAATTGGCAGATGTAGTCAAAGAAGTTGAGGGTAGCTTTAAAGTGCAGGGTAACTTAAATAAGTTGTTAGCTTGGGCTCACAAGTGGCAGATGACTTTTAACCTTAATAAATGCAAAGTTATTAACATGGGGAGAGATAATAAGGAATTTAGCTATGAGATGGATGGGTATTAGCTTAATTCAGTTGAAGATGTGAAGGACTTAGGAGTAGTAGTAGATAGGTCACTGAAGTTTTCAAAGCAGTGTATTGAGGCAAAAAATAGAGCAAATAGGGTGCTAGGTTACATTAAAAAGAATGTTAGCTACAAGACTAAAGAGGTTATCCCTTATGTCAGGCCACATTTAGAGTACTGTATATAAGCATGGTCACCACATTTTAGACATGATATAAACTTGTTAGTCAGTACAAAAGAAGGCAACAAAAATAATACCATCCCTGAAGCACCTTGAATATGAAGATAGACTGAGGGTATTAAATATGTTCTCATTTGAAAGGTGTGTGAGGGGAGATATGATTGAGCTTTTTAAAATCTTTTCTGGGATAGATAAATTGGATTTCAGCAAGTTATTTGAGTTAGAAGGTAGTAATAGGACTAGAGGTCACAACTTAAAGATTAAAAAACAGAGGTGCAAACTGGATGTTAGAAAATATTTTTTCACTAACAGAGTGGTGGATTATTGGAATAGTTTGCCACCTGAGACTGTAGACAGCCCAAACTTGAATGTTCCCAAGAGCAGATTGGATGATTGTATGCGGATGGAGGGTTAACTTCTTACTTTTGGGTATGGGGGTATGTTTCTTGACTCATTCCTGTGGATGCAGTTTCTTTTTATTGTATATTTTAGGGGACTTTGATTTTGTTTTTGACAGACTCCTATGGAGGCTTTATATTATATATTGTATATGCATGGTCTGACATAATCCTATGGATGCAGATGACCTTTAATAGGCCCTTGTGGCTTTTGTCATCCATGAAATTATGTTATGATTGTAACAGTGAAAGATTTCCTGGGGAGCATATGGAAGCTGAGAATGTGTTTGTAGGCAGGTAACATTAGGACAATACTAACTGTTTCCCTGTCCTCACAGGTAGTGCCGATACAAAGGCCAGGGAAATTGCCGCTTGGTGGTCGCCCGCATGTGTATCAAGATCATCTCTGACTGTTGGTGTAGCACAATTTCTTTTGCTAGGTGAGAGGTTTTTCTTAGGTGATAATTTGACTGTCATATAAAGATGCTACACATCAACCGGGCCTACAACATTAGATTACAATTAAAAAAAATATGACGTTTGTTTATTTTTCGCTTAAATTACCTTCGTAACAAACGAAGAAGAGTAAGCATAAATTCAGTTTTGAACGTGCAGTTGCTTTTCCAATTTTATATTAAAATCCATAGCAACCACACCAATGTGAAAAGGCAATATTTTTTAACACATATTTTCTAATGAATTTACAAATGTGTTTTTCTTATGCAGTTTTATGTTTACTTTTCAGATCTGACACTCAATTTAGGGGAAATGCATACTTCACCTATAATCGACTAAAGTTCCATAATAAGAAAACGTATGCATTTCCAGCGAAAACGAGTTTCAGATCTGAAAAATACAAATAAAACTGATCAAGAAAAACACAATTTTAAATTCATTTAAAAGAACCAGAGCTAACCTAATCTAACCTTACCTTACCTAACCCTAACTATATTGGTAATTGTTAAGAATAGTAGTGCACGCTTTTTCTTAGCGATTTTTGCTTTGGCGGGGGTCGCATCCTATTGTATTTTATATTATTTTAAAGTGAATTTCGAAATTCCCACTATACTCCCATTTAATTGTGCGGAATGCACTCCCTCAACTCCCCGCAATTTTTAATAATCTAGTGTAATATATAAATAACTTAAAAGTATTAGAAAAAGAAACAAAATAAGGTCAAATTGTACAAATAGACGTGAGGCAAGCGGTCATTAGAGTCTCACGGATGAACACGAACATATACATATCAAAGGTGACCACCTGAACAAATACGTGGATCGCACACGAACAAACATACGCGTGTTGGAAAGATTTATCAGCAGACGAGATACTACAAAGCAAGTTGAACAAATACAGGCTTGACTAGATAAATTTCAAAGAGATCTGCAAAAGCGATTCCCTAAAAAGATAAATCTATGGGAAATATGTAGGCACAACAGGTACACAGAGCTGGCAGAAACTCCACCCAAGGAGTTGAAATAACAAACAAACTAGCAGTGGTGGGCAGTCCGCCGTCAGTAACGATGACGGAAGGTTCGTCAGTCCGTCAGTTGTCAGTCCTAGCGATCACTGGATCCTCTCCAAGGGCAGGTCGAGGTCACGCCCCTTGGAGACGACACACACACATACACACATATATATATATATATATATAGAGAGAGAGAGAGAGAGACACACACACACACACACACACACTCTCATTATTCATTAACTCAAAACGTTCATAATTCGATAGTCAATTCATTCCTTTAATAGCGTTACGGAATCCGGTTTACTCACCTAAGTCCTGTCGCCTTTAGGCTTGATACTTCTCATAACAGAGAAAGCCAAAACATTGACCGCAAATAACTCGAGACATTTCCACTTGCCCCTTTTATTAGGCCAAGTCAAGAATAAAGTTATATTTTCTTTGCCCCGCCTTTTGAAGTTCTTTATTTACCCAAATTACAAAGCCACCTTCGTTAAGCCCAGCCTAGCGCATAACCCCTGGGAGAAATTATAAGGAGTCAGAACCAATTCAACAGAGGCATAAAGTAGGTCCACTGCCTAAAATCCTCGTCACCCGTCGAGCGCAATAACAACGAGGACCTTTCAATACATCCCATTATAATTACCGACCACGCAGCAACAAACTGGTTACCTATACCGCCCATAAAATGGCAACTTCAACTACCTATAGACTCATGACAGAATTTTGTCCGTAGGACGCTCGATCTTTAAAGAACCGGACTTGGACTCTAACCTGGTGGGATCTAGGCAAGCGGGCAATCATACAGATAAGTAAATAATCTAACCTACAAAATCTAAATAATCGCTTAAAGAATACTGCCCAGATTCATTGAATAAACCAGGAGAGATCATGCGAATTTTAGCATACCGTCAAAGTAAAACTCAAATATCTCCTAATATTTCATAATTTAAACGTCAGTTAAAATATTTCAAGTGTTTCTCATTTTACTTAACAAAGGTACATTTTGCATGAGTAACTAAATAATCTCTTTTCATTCATCGCAAGTGAACATTAAGAATGAACTTTAAAACCAAACGAAAACACTATAATTTAGAAATATTGAGTTAATATATATATATATATATATATATATATATATATATATATATATATATATATATATATATATATATATATATATATATATATATATATATATATATACATAATTCATGTTAAAGTCTAAGGATCCTTCGTTCAACCTTATTACCTCAATATATTTAATATAATTCGATTAAAATTAGCAAAATATAAAAGGTTACTTTTAGAAGGGTGCTGAGAAATAGAAGAAATTGTGACATTTGGAAATAATCAAATATTATGCGTTTGTAACTTGAGATCTCTGATTAAAGTAGAAACAATTTTACGATAACAATGCATTTTTTTTTTCTTTTGCTTTAGTAATAGGTATATAATGGTTATTAAATCAAAACAATGTACTGTAAATTAATCTCTAAAAACTTCTATTTTATATTTTATTTTAAAAGCACTCTAGAGTTGAATTCAATCCTAGGAGAAGAAAATATTAAATCAAACTTATTCAATCTTTAAATTGCTTACGATCCATCGATCCCGCAATTGAAAGATTGAATAAATATGTAAAACCTTGTAAAAAAATAAATTAAATATAGTAAGATGTGTTAGTATGTTCAATTAATAGTTAATGTATTAAGTGGTCATATATGAAACTTTGTTTATTGGAGAGTTCTGAAGGTAATCATTCTTTCGTCCTGATTTGAATACAAAGGATGTGTTGTGAAGGGAGCACTGTTTACAAGTTGTTAATACTTCTCTTTTGAATTATAATTCAAATTAAGCAGCCCAGTTATATTTTTCTAAATTTTTTTATTCTCTCAATCACTTCCTTATTTTTATCACTATACTAAAATAAATATACTTTTCTCTCCGTTATTTGAAGAATTTTAAAAAGAACTTTAAAAATAAATGAAACTGAAATATAGTAATTTTGAGTTAATAAATATAAAATTAAAGAAAAGTCTACAGAAAATAATTACAATCTTATATTTATTATAAATCGGGTTTAATCGATGAAAACAAAGGGCATTTATAGTTTAGATCGCCTAAATAAGAGAAATGGTGACAGTTGTCAACCATAAGAGATAGAATTAAGAAAACAACACATGTAATGGTTTCGTTTCGTTTCTGTAATATGTAGATATTAGTGATTAAAATACAAATAATTTTACTTTAAAATAATGTTAATGTAAGTATAAAGAATAAATTTAATAATATAGGAACAAATTAAATGTATGAAAAATAATTCAAGGAAAAAGTAAAAAATACAGCATGTTCGCGGTTCGTATACATATGTAAAACGAGAGCTGGGCTGCGTTTAAGGAGGAATTCTTTTGTCAAGAAGCTACCATCTGAATACGAGTCCAAGCTCCTGCCGAATAAAGAATAGTGAATCCAGCTCAAGATTCCTTTTACCTTTTGAGGAAACTTCCGATCACCAATTTACCCAGCTTACTAAGCAAGAATAGAGCTTTCTATTCTGGAATCATAGCCTTGTGAATGCAAGGTATTCACTGATGAAGCAACTATGCAGCTGAGGAAGTAACTAGGCAACAATTGGCTGCCCCATGAGTGGTACCAAAATTCGGTGATAAATCACTCCTTGGTAATCACACCACTCTCGAAGAGGCTTACCTCAGTTACCTTCTGATCACCAACTATAATCTGTAATAAAAAACAAATCCCTTTACTATAAATTAAACTCTAAAGGACCCCTATTTTAAAGGGTTTAAACGCTCTAAATTGAACCCATCTATATTTCTAATGTTTGTTTGCTTTGTTTTAGTTGGTTTATAATGTTTGTATTGTTCATTCTTATTTTTGTATATTACAGACAGTAATTGAATATTAATAATGGTTATCTTACCCAGCATTGATAATAAATAACAGTTTATCACATGAGAGTGACCACTTACTCTATCAGATCCGAATTTTTTCCACAGATCAGAAAATATTTTTTTTAGATGGCCTGCTCGTATAATAGGTATTCGATCGCAACGGTTTAAAAAACTGTTTTTATATTTCTTCTATATTATTACACCAGGCAATGGCTTCGCAACTCTCCACTGCGAGGGTAGCTTGCTGTTCGCTACTAAGATTAAAATTTAAAATCGAAAAAAAAGCGGCTATAGATAAATTTTTAGAAATTTCCTGTACTTCACTAATTATAATAATTTTTAAGAGGAACTCTAAACTAATTCCTTCCCCCCTTTAAAAATATCACGTTGCTAAAATATAGTTATAGACAGTGGCGTAGCTAAGATTCCGTTAAAGGGGAAGGGGGGCATGTGAATCGCGGAGCCTGCGGTGGAGCGTCTGGGGAGGGGGGGCCTCCTCCGGGGAAACTTTAAAATTTGGTTCGTTTTCCTCGCATCTATGCATATCTTAGAACGTATCCCTACCATTAAAAGAAGCCAACATCCATCCTAAATTTGACAAACTTTCAAGCAAGATTTTCACACATCAGAATGACAATCCTTATTTTTTAGGCTGCAGAATGGCACAGCATTACATTTAAATCACTAAAATCATAAATTTCGGTTCTTTTTCAATCAGTGGCGTAGAAAGGGGAGAAGATATTGACCAAGCCACTGGACAGGCGAGCGCGTGACTAGAGGAGGGTCAGAGGGTTCTCCCGCTGGAAATTTTTTAAAACTAGATTACCAACGAAGCGATCTGGAGTTATTTTTGAATCAAAATCATATACAAAAAAATTATAAATTTAATCAAGAAATACTATACATACAAGCATAAAACCCTATGAACATTCGTTTACAATTGAGAACATTGTATATAGGTAAGTCTATGAAATAAAATATAATTTTCATCAACAAACTAAGCTTTTTCATGAACTACAACAAAGCACAGATTACAAAAATGCTTTTGAACCATTATTCGGGTACTGCATCTAGAAATCACTTCATAGTAATGTGTATTTAAACATAATATGTTTGTTGAAGAGAGAAGGCATAAAGCAAAGTTTATGCGAGGCCTTCTGGAGTTGGGGTGAGTTTAGTATCATTTTAGTTACCCAAATACATATCAAATATAATATATCTGGTTGATGACATCTTATCTACGGTCAGTTTCTTTGCGGTCTTTTAATTTCACCCTGGGTGAGCGGTGTTTTTTTTTACACTTGTATTGTATCACTTGAAAACCAATTGACGGTTGGTTCGGCTAAATTCATCAATAACGACACTATGAACTAGTGGAATATCCTTGTTGATGTACAGATGGGCTAGGGCCATTCAGTCGCTCTTCGTGCATGGTGGACCGTAGGTAAGATTTTATCAATTTCAGAGCACTAAATGAGCGTTCACCTGTCCCAATGGTCACCGGCAAGGATGCGAAAATTCGCTAAAATGTTTCTATCATGGAATAAGTACCGAGAGTCGCCGTAACCGCCACTGCATCCACGACTCTTTTTGGTGGTGTACATGTCCTGGTCGCCTATCGCGCCCAGTACGCCTTCCAGCGCAGTAATTCAGCATTCAGGTACTCTGGTTGTCCTGGAAGGAATTGATAGTACAACTGGGCTGCTTCCATGAGGGCACTAGAATCATCGGAATCCTTACAGTATGCCGGTAGTAGCATACTGAGCACATATGCTTTCGCACTGTGCGATTTAAATCGCTCATCTAGCTGGCTTATACAGACGTCGATGTACGGGAGGACAATAGAACGTCTGTAGTAAACTTCTGGTGTATCGGCCGGATGATTGGACCTCTGCGTCTGCCTGACAGTCCAGTCGTTCTTGGCATGCGGATTTCTTCACCAAACAATTCTTGAGCGCGCATGAAAATGTCCCTAAAGACTTGTTCGTCTAATCGCAATTGTCTCAGGACCTTTTCACAGTTCTGAACACTGTCCACCGCGTTATGAATGTCCTGTGCTTCGGCCTGAAGCTTAACGGAAAGTTGTTGGTGATCTCCATAACCGATACAAGTACCTCTAGGACAACCAAGAATCCACCATTGTCTATGGCGGAAGAGAATAGTAGCGCATTACTGGTGCAATCTGCGCATGGCTATAGGCTAATTTTGCGTAGCGACACTTTAATGGCGGGTAGTATTTCTTTGAATATGCGAACTGCTTCCTGGTTCTCCACCCATCTAGTGGTGCAGTGGAGTTTCGGACGTGAATGGGCAGCTTCATTACACTCTTCCTTGATAGCTTCTTCAAGATTGAGAACTCTTTTATTTGAGCCACAGAAAAAAAACACAATCTCGTGGATCAACGCCACTGCCTTTCTAATATCTGGTACCTTGCCCGCCTTCAGTAAACATAGATTGATCGAATGGGACACACAATGCGTGTAGCTTACTAACGTGTATTCTTCACGCACGTACTTTTGCACTCATTTTTGCTCCCCGACATAGCTACGTCTCCGTCGTACCCTTGTCTAACCATATTTCTAAGGTCAACTCCAGAATCTGTAGTAGTTGTTTAGCCAACCCCACACCAGTCAGATCAGGGACCACAGCAAAACCGAGAAACCGCTCACATATTTGGCTGCCTCGGAGGTACCGTAAACATAATGTTAACTGTTCCTTTCTTGACATCTGTGGTTTCGTCCGCCAGAAGAGAGAAGAATCTGGTTTCTTTTGTTTCTACAATGATTGATTTTTTAATCACTATTCAGATAAAATAAAAATAAGATAAATCAAAAACAAGCGATGACTGTAGAATATTAGAAAAAAGAACCCTATTTGTATGTAGCATTTACAAGTTTGAAAGGAAGAGTTGTACGGGATTATCACTTCAATAAAATTAAGAGAGAATCATGTTTATTTAAGCCGTAAAACTGCAAAGGAAAATAAAAAAATACAGATTATGCATATGGATATATACACACAATGCAGTAATCAGGGTCCATAGGCAGGACTCTCATGTAAGTTGGAATTAAAAGAAAACGACTACAAAAGTAGACGCAGTATTTAGTCCCTTAAGGTTAGACATAACCCCTTTTCTAGAGTTTGCATTTCTATTTTCTACCAAGTCTAAAAGACAAAACTTTGCATTCAAAAGACCTAAAACAGGACTAGCACTACTTAAGCAGAAAAACTCCGAGAATTTGCATCAATCGGTGACTTGTGAAACAGGAAGTTGACGAGAGTCGAAGCAAATCAGAAAGAAAACCTGTGATTGGCTCAAAGAACTCGAATTCAAAATCGGGGCCATATTTCAACCAATCAGGTGGGGTTATTTTTATGAAATTGATCTTTCAGAATAGCGTTAAAGCTGATTCAACACTAATCATTTTGATACCAAATCTGCCAGATATTGCCAGCTAATTAGCTAAGAAGACACTAGTTGACGGCTGTTGATTAAAAGTTATTTTTTTGTGCATTTTGAGGTACTAAACGTGAAAATTATTTAGGGATATTGAAGATGAATAATTAACGATACATTTGTTGACAAAAACAGAAAACTGACAAAATTGGCAAAAAATAGTTTATGTCTAACCTTAAAGTATTTCCAGCATCATTGTAATCGTCATCTCTATCAATGATAGGCAAAGTATCAAAGAACTTTTGGCTTTCGTATGAGCAAAACTGTTTCAAAATTTGTAGATCGGAATATTTTGCTGCTACTTTGATAGGGAAATGCTCAGTATGCCTTATTCACATGACTTTTTCCATGGTCCTTTATAGTAGCAATGTTCACTTAAATTTCAACATCATTGGAACACATTGACTCATATATCATTTTAAAGGGATTACAATACTGAGTTTAATACAAAAAGAATTTCGAGAAAAGACTGAGTGGTTGCTGAGATATCTGGCATTAAATGTGAGTGGTCTGGTGATACTTTTCAGTCAGATCAGTGTTAGCGGAGTTGAAAATTTGAACATCATTCGAACACATTGAGTTATATATCATTTTAAAGGGCTTAATTTCAGACATAACCAATACATACACAAGCTGAATTTGAAATCAACAGAAAAACATGTATGCCAAATTAGCTCTGTATGTAGTTCTACTTCTAGATTTTATGCATTTCTTAATCTTATTGTTCTTTGTGGGCCTTAATTGATTTACTGATTTCTTTCTATCTACCAACCATTATTGAATGTTGATCCAGTGACAGCAAACTCTATACCATCATAACCAACAGTTTGTCAGCTCCAAGTCCATACACCCTGCCTAAATTTATCAATCCAATGTGTATTCTCAATAGTCATGGAATTACAAAATTTGGTGGTTGAAATAAATAGATACTATTCATTTAAACCACCAAATTTTGTAATTTTGCAGGTCATAAAATTGCTCCTAAATGATTTAAAGTCAAAGAGATAAATGATTTTAAATTCCCATTTACGACGCCATATTTGTTTACCATGGAGACAGCGATAGCCTTGATGATAACTTGTAACTCACAGAAAATCGAAAATGGCTTCAATGTTCTTACAGATGGGGCAAAGATACAAGTAAGAATAAAAACGAACCGTCTTCTGCACTAGAAAATCTATGCCATACCCATGCCATCGTGTTTTAGAAAAAATATATTGGCCGCTTAATGTTAGACATATGTCATAATCTTACTCACCCAAGTTTGTGGAGAAATTTTCAGCAATAAAAAGTGTTTTTTCGAATCGAATTTCTTCTCAGGTGTATGGAAATCGTCTAAAATTTGCGTTTCTGCACGTGCGGACAAGCGCAGACAGCTCGCGTTCATAAATTATGGGATAGAAAACGTTACAAGATGGCTGCGCCCTGCGAGGCGTTTCCGGCCGATCAGAAAAAAGGCCGGAAAAAAATGTCACATTTTTTAATGACTGTGCATATTTTTGTCTGAAATATGAAAGTAATTGAATATTAAACATATTTACTAATGAATTCTGATGGTAAATCAGAGGAAATGATGTATTTTGGTTTGTTTTAGAGCAGTTTTTTTCCACCATGGCCTCCTGTGCTAATTTTTTAAGGGGTTGGTTTCCATTCCCTCAGGTTTCAATGCCCCATTCCCCCCTTACCTAAAAACGCCACTGCTTATAGAGGATATATAAAAATAAATTTTCTGAACTTTACCATTTGTAATTCTTTGGGTTTTAAAAAATTCACAAAATCTCGATATATATATTTATTTCTGAACTTTGATAAAAAATAAGTCATAACCAAACTAAGATGAAATTATATTTCAAATCCTCAAAAAAGCCCCTTCTTAAATTATAGAGTTATTTATGATGATGATAACTCTTTCTGAATAGCAAAACACAAATGTGGCTTAAAAAAGAAATATAAATATCAACGGGTCTGGATTTTTTTTTGTGGGGGGGGGGGATGGGGGGGCTTTATCAGCGCCTGCTTACAGATTATATTTTGATGTGATGCTGTCTTTAGTATAATAAAGGTTGTTATAGGCGAATGTTCTAATTCACCCCTTGGCGTTTCATTTCAACACAATTTATTACACTATAGAAGATCTGCTCAGATTTCGATGGATAAATTCTCGAGACCAGAACGCTAGATGCTTCGCCGAACTTTTGGACGGCTTCAAAAGAGTGGAAGCATTGGTATCGTACATTCACTGCTTTTCTGCCATCTATTCGAGCTCATAATCCTGACAAATTGAAGACTTTGATCAACTTCATCTCTCCTGCTACCTTTGAATATGTTGCTGAATCTTGCAGCAACTCGCAGACAACAATACGGCGAAACGATCGATGAGTATCTTCAAGAACTCCAATTGCTCAGTATAGACTGCAATTTCTAGGCTGTGTCGGCTTTACAAAATCAAGACGACTACATTAGAGATGCGTTCATCAACGGCCTACTATGTTCTACCATCAGGCAACGACTATTGGAAAACTAAACATTGGGATTGAACACTGCTGTTGATCAAGCCAGGTCACTGGACGAGTCTCACAAAAATTATGAATCTTACTCACAGTTTTGTGTTCCTGCCGTAGGTACAGCTGCTACACCTGAATCAGCATACTCCGGGGAAGAGTCTGTTTCTGCTGCCACGCTGAAATCTAAAGGATATTTCTGCGGTGGTTCTCGGCATGATCGTAAGCAGTGTCCAGCTAGAAATGTTCCATGTCTCAAATGTAATAAATGGGGAGACTTTGTTAAAGTGTGCCGTTTGACAATGACACATAGGTCCGCGTCAACAGCGGTGGTTGTTTTTGTTTTTTTTCCTAAGTTAGTGGGATCTGTGCAAGAAATGCAATAATACAGTTAATTATACAAAACTGCAAAACAATAATAATGAGGCCATAAAGATACTGCCCGACCCCTTAAACAAATGAGGAGAAACTCATGCAACGTTACTTAGGAGCGAAAGCTTCGAAACTAGGAGCTATCGTTTTTCTGAATTTCAAATCTCTGCCCCCCAAAGTAATTAGTCAACTTTATAATCCAAATATCTCCTAACATTAAAGAATATACAGCTTAGTTAGACTTTTTCTTATTTGCATAACTAAATCATTGCTTTCTTTCCGCTAATTCAAATAATCTTATAAAGATAGAAATGACAGGAATATAATAATTTTGATTGTAAAATTATAAATATCGGTGTAAGTCTGTTGGTAACAATTACAATCACATTTCTTCTATATAGTTATGCTCCAAATTGTGTTTTGAGCTTAAAAATAAGAAAAATAGTAGCATTTAGCAACCAGTGAAGGAAAGTCCGCAGATGCTACCATGTCCGCTAAATAAAGGTTTAAACATTGCCAATAAATGATTTTAATCGTAGAGAAAAAAACAATTAATATAATAGCTTTGTTTTGTCTCTTTTAATATTAGTATATTTTTAATTAATTACAAAACCATTTACTATAAATTAAATTCTAAAGTGTTTTATTAAAATGCTTTAAATTGAGCCCATCTTATCGAAATAATATATTAAAGAAACTTTATTAAATGTTATTAAATTACTTATGTATAATAATTTAAAATTATATGAGATTCAATAGTAATGTAAAACATTATGTTTAAATGAATGTTAATAGAGTGTATAAATTTAAGATTATTTAAACTCATATCGAATGCATAAAAAATAATTCCATTTGTTTATACGTTAAATAACACCGCGTATGCGGGTCGTTTATTTAAAAGGGAAATTTAAAGTTCCTCAGAATGAAGAATAAAATTTGTTCCAGTGGTGGGCGCGATAACGAAAAAAAGTATCACGATAACCGATAAATCGATAACGATAACCTTATCGGCGATAATCGACAATTGACGATAAATTTATCCTCCAATAAGGTGATAACCGATAAATCGATAAATCCAAAAATCCGATACTGCGGGCACAGTCTCTTGGGATGCCATCACCAATTCAATACTATCAAATAGCAACGCACTGCACTACTAAATTACAATAAAAATAGGATCAGTTTAGAATTGGGGAGTAACTTCGTAAGTGTTCAAAACGTTAATAAACGGATATTAAAGAATAGCACCGAATAGAAAAAAAAAACCGGAAGAAGCACGGGAACATAGGGAAAAAAATCATCAAAGAACGGGTAAAAAGGGTAGCGCGCAGAAGCAATACTTCGTGACCCCTAGTCCGACAGCTGGGGAGAGACTGAAGCTGAGCGAACGTTTTGGGAAGACGTCAAGACTTGCCTCCCCGCACTGCGTTCAGTATACGTTCGGTTCCCAGCTCGGACCTACCTATTTCTGCCTCCAAGGCACGCGCGGCTCGCCCCTGTGCTAAACTGGCACCAAAAACTGAAATTATCGATTATCGCTAGTTTGGTACCAAAAGTATCGGCGATACGGGTGAATCGATAACGCGGGAAAAATTTCGCATAACCGATAACCCGATATCGTTATCGCGATAAATTATCGCGATAATTTTTCGGGATAAGGCCCACCTATGATTTGTTCCCGCAGAATACAGAATAATGAATCAGGATCCATGCTTTTTTTACTTTCAAAGAAATTTCTGATCACCTTAACCCAATCTGCAATCAACAAAGAAGGTAACTCTACCCTTTGGAGTCAGTGCCCCTCTTATAAGGCAGTTCCAGAAGAATCGACCAGGCAGCCACCAAGCCGAACTAAGGAACCTATCTAGCTGCCCAGGAGTGGTAACAAAACTCGATGATAAATCACCCTTGGTAACCAAACCCACACACAAGAGCGCAAAAGGGCCAACGCTATATTATCTCAAATTTAAATTATGAGGCCTTATGTAACAGGGGAGGCTCTAAAAGCACCAGAAACCACGATGAAAGGGTGAAAGTAAGAGATGAAGGACTAGTAAAATGAAGAGATAGTAGGGAAAAGCATTCGTTTAACAACTATTATTTCTGTAGTTATATCTTAAAGTGATATTTATCATTCTCTTCTAAACTATATTTATTATGGTTCTTCCAACGACATTCATAAGAAAGTTAATCCAAGTTTGTGTTATTTTGTAAGGAAATAGCTTTTATGCTATATGGGTGCTAAATATTTTGTTTTCTAGCCTAAACCATTTGTTCTATAGATCTCTCGGTTATCTTTTTAGCTGAAAAAATGAGTCATTATTTATATTGGTAAAACTGTTTAATATTTTAAAAACTTCTAAAAGCTGCTCGCATCTATGACGATCTTCCAGTGAAAGTAAATTGAAGGGCCTCAGTCTTTCCTCATACGATCTATTTCTAAGTTAAGGAATAAATTTAAACTATGGGTAAGTTCCAATATTACAATTTTTTTTTCACACATCTAGAGACAGATTTCACTCATACTTCAAATGAGTTCTTACAAGCTTTTTGAATAAGGGAAGAATATATTTCGATTTAAGCGCAAAATTTCTAGCTATTATAGCGTGCGAGAAGTGCAGGCGAGCGGCTTAAAAGCTTTGTTTGAATGAGTCTTTTTTGAGACTTAGGATGGCCGAGTGGATTCGCCGCTGGCTAACATTGGTCCAGCGACGCGGGAAGCTGTTCGCAACTCGCCTACGCTATTATTTTTTCTTTGCCCCTTTTCCTACTCCCCTATATCTACACTATATATCCTAGAACTATTTGTTTTTGGGGAAGCGATAGTCCATTGCTTTGAACCTCTTAGATCACTCAAGATTAAGGCATCCAAATCATATCCATGTTGACTGTAATTATCACAGCTCGATTGTTAGAGAATGGCAGAGGTTTTACCAACAAGTGATATAATCGAGCATTGCTTGAGTATAACTAAAGCCACGAGACGGTAGGGGTGTCCCATAAGATCAGTATGAGTCACGTAAAGACATGAAAAGGAAGAGGAATGAGGAAAGTGACCAGATGAGCATTGGCATGGTGATGGACTTGGCGCACTGGCTAAAAATGCAAGCGTGTCTATTTCGTTACGTCGGCATTCATTCTAGACCACACAAAACAACGCATGTGGGTTCCAAGCTGCTAGATGACATAAACTATTATTTTGTTCGAAAATTTACCTACTGTAAGCGAGATGAACACGAGGACAGTCAGGCAAGAAATGTTTATCAGGATATGCCGAGCTGAGTTGTCATATAGTTCGACCTCACGCACGCAGAGTTCAGAAAAATTGGCTTAATGTTTGTATTCCTGTCTTGTTTTTATGCAAGCGCAATGATCCACATGTGCGGAACATGAAAGTTGCATGATTGGAGTTGCAGAAATGCGAAAGAGCACGTCCGGTACCGAGTAAGAAGACCCAGGAGCATAGCGACTGTCATTAAGAAGGTTCATAATGACGTCTTAATGGCGAGCATCAACTGCAAAGTACAATCCATGAGCAGATAGTGCATCAACGGAAGACATACGATCAATCAGGATGGTAAAATAACACCCTTCCAAGTAGAGACGGAAGTGACAGACTGCTAAGTTCACTCCAAGGAGTTCTCGAGAGACCGTCATAGACCTCTTTTGAGACTCACAAAGAGAACGAGCGACGAAAGAAAGAGGTAACCAAAAGTCATAACCTTCTTCTGCAACGTGTCTCGTATAGTATATGGTTATCTATGTGTTTTATTCTATGTTAATAAATCAGCCTAGATAGCTTGTCGAAAACCATAACCACAAATTTGTTTGATCGAAGTTGTCTGCCGTTAGTTTTAGGCCTAAAGGCGACAGCAAAATAAATTTTGGAATAATGACTTGAGCTTTAAGAAAGACAATTACACAAATATAAATATATTCATAAAATCAACGAATGTACAATGAGATAAGTAGGTTAGGTATACATGAAAGATATTTTAACATATGATTTACAGTAAAAAGATGCGAAGAGAATTGAAGTATGTGAAATTAATATGGTGGAATAATATGGTAAATAATATATACAATATAGTGTAGTAATGTGGTGAATAATATAGAGTATCTATGATGGACTGAATTATGGCTGCAATGAGAAGTAAATATAATTAGGATCTACTCTCGTATGGTCGTTTGCAAAGAATTGTGAGAGAAAATGAAATTAACTAAGTATGATTTGTTTGGAGGTAAATGAATAATTGTAGAAGGAATGATTACCGACCTTTATACGAAGAAAGCTGCGAGTCGAGTGGGCGGAATAGCGTGCTATTTTGATCGAGCTGGGAACGTGTGTTTGTTTGTTGGTGTGTGAAATTTAAGAGATTTTGTTTGGAACAGTATACGTTAATTGAATTGACAAGTAAAATAAATGAATCAATTAATTATTAAGTTTAACATAAAATTATTTAATTTACAAAAGTTAAAGTAAATTAATTGAAAGATAAAATTGACAAAGTTAAAGTAAAATAATTGAATGATTAAATTAACAAAGTTAAAGTAAAATAATTGAATCAATTTTATACATAATAAATGATGATATATATATATATATATATATATATATATATATTTAAGTTTCCTAGGAAGTTTTTATTATAGGAATGCCCAGAGGCATTGCTATACTCGCACCAATATGGATCGAGTAAAAACCTGAGACAACTTTCAAGGGGCTACAGGTAAAGGTTTAGCTAAGCAAGTAGCGTGACGAATGGCTTCTTTTGTGCGTGAAAACGATTTCCACGCATTGAAAACTACGGCAGATAAGAGTGTTTCTTGTTTTTAGATATAATACAACAGTTAAATACGATATCGTACGCTTAATGACGCCCAACCCCCCTAGAAAAAGTTACCAAGGTGAGATTTTTTCCCTATAAGGACGAAGACCATATTAACTGCTCGTCTCTGTAGCAAAACATGAAAAGAAGACTTCTTGGAACACACTGGCGGGTATGGCAAATGTTACGAAAGCTAAATTTATGTCCTTCAAAGCATTTCAAATTAGACAGGTGATAGCAATTTGTGGAGCATCTTTGGAATGAACAAGAATTTGGTATAATGTACAAACCAGAGAGGCGATAGAAGATAAAGCAACCGAAGTGAGGTGATGCAAAATCGAATAGGTACGGTAAACGATGGTTACCAACTACAGTGTGAACATTAAAAGCACTGTAATCGCATCCTGGCTTATATTACCTGGTATTTACTTCACCACAACATGGGGCAGAGAGGGCCATGGTGATGATAGTTCACGGGAAAAAGCAGCTTCTTGCGTAAATTCAAACTCTTTGTCCATTACTATAAGACTATATGAGACTATACGTCTAGAACGGACGAAATTAAGTCATTCTGTTATGTCAATCTGGTGGACCACACTTTTTAATTGACTTTTCTATCGAGGGAAGCATGGCAATAACAGGCAACTCTTGCATAAGTCGTTGATAGTGTTGTTTGACCAAAGGAAGACAGACAAAGAAAGAGAACTTTGATAAATAAAAAAATATCCACAGCAGAGGAGGAGTCACTGCAGTAGATAGGCTTGCAATGAAACAAAGGAGAACGTTACACCCTGCAACTGGATAAGTGGAATGCAATCTCAGCCCCAATGGCTCCCTATCCCAATAATGTAAGAGAATCTCTGGCTAAATATCTTCCACATAACTTCGCTTCTCCTATGTTTACAACTTTCTTTACAGATCTACCGTGGCTAATTTCGGCCGGAGCCTGGCGTCCTTCATGTGTCGTTTTGCTTTCAAATCCGTTTTTATTTTTCTCCAATCCTTGTCACAATCCTTTAAAGCCATTCTGAACTGATCGCCGCACAAATGATTCTATATTTACTCCTGTATAACCTCTGTGAACTGAAAAAATAAGTCAGAATTCAGAGTTAAGGTTAATATTAAGTTGTTTTTTTCTTAAAAAATAGTGTTGATATACTTTTTAAGCTTCGAAATCTCTCTTTCTGTTTCAAAGCTTCTTTGGTAGAGAAGATTTAAAAATTATTTATCAAGGAGATCGATTTTACACTCCCTTCTATCGCCTATTTACCTTGCTTTGTCTATTTAATACGTGGCTTCAAGATTTATCTCGAACTTCTACCTGCCAAAATGAATGCATTCTTTGGCTTTGTTTTTTAAACTTGTAAGAATGGCTGAAACAAGGTTTATTATTCTTTTCCTTGAGGATTGAGGATGAATGCCGTGAGCCCCCATTTGAAAGGCGGAGTTTTACTCTCGTCACTGATTATTAGCCATTAATCGGCGCCCTCACTAGCCGTTACACTTCTTCAGGGAATTTTGCAGTTGTTGTTCGTCTTCTCGATTTTATCCTGAAGCTCACGAGTGACATTCGTTATTTTCCTGGTTCCGTAATCTTCTTGTCTTTCGCCTATTGTCCTTGAGACATTAGAGCTAGCTGAGGGGCATGACCGTAACAGGGAGATAGTACTTTGTCTGTACAACTCCCTAGTTCGGCCGCACCTGGAGTATGCCGTACAATTTTGGAGTCCTTCGTTTCGAAAGGACATCGCAAGGTTGGAACGCGTACAAGCCAGGGCAACCAAACTGATTCCCTCTATCCGACATAAAAGTTATGAGGATAGACTAAGGGAATTAGATCTGTTCTCGTTGGAAACCCGTAGACTGCGTGGTCAGCTCATCGAAGTTTTCAAAATACTTCGAGGGTTCGACAATGTTGACTACCGGGATATTTTCACACTGAGTGGGAACAGAACGCGCAATCACGGCTTCAAACTTGAACTGAAGCGTTACAACCGCAATCTGTGTGGAAACTTTTTCACCTACAGTATCTGCGGTAAGTGGAACGCACTTCCAGTGGAAGTTGTCAACAGTGAATCTGTTGACCAGTTCAAGTCAAGACTAGACAAAGTCTTGAAAAGTGGCCGTTTAGGGACGCAAAACAATTGAGCAGCCATGTGCCCGCTCGATTGCTAGTCCCAAGGTACCCTCTTTGAATGGACCGTAAGGTCTCCTAGGGTACCTTCTTTCCTTGTAACTCCTTGTAATCCTTACGTGATTCATCACAACTCGTTCAGGAAATCGAACTTTAAAACAATTCATCCAGCGTTCCTGTTTAATTTTCTTTACCTGACTGTCCTCATCCCTTCGTTTCACTTTCTTACTGTCGACATGTTTTTGATGAAATTCATGGCCTTTTTCATCATGATGTTCGAGCTACTCGAAAGCTCGTTAAACATTACTTTGCGTGGCGAAGTATGAATTACTACGTGACCAGGGTGCCAAGGTCCAACACCACACAAAGACCCCTCTCGTCCCTTTTCCTCTCCCCTCGTCTTATTTTGACTCAATTTACTTTGAACTATTAAGTCATCTTCCCTTTTGTAGGCCTGTACGTATATTCTGACCATTTACTCGTTGGTCGGAGGCTCTACCTATTACAGACAATCGAAGTCTACTGTTATTCGATCTTTTTACGATTGTTGGGTTAGACGTTTTTTTTTTTGTGTCCCTTCAACGTTCGTGAATGATTGCGGAAGCCAATTTAAATCACACCAGTAGCAAGCGCTTATGACAGTTATTGGTTCATTACGTTTGCGTACCACAAGCTACCACGCACAAAGTAGTAGCG
The DNA here is from genome assembly GCA_963969495.1 of Ceratothoa steindachneri. Classification (NCBI taxonomy): domain Eukaryota; kingdom Metazoa; phylum Arthropoda; class Malacostraca; order Isopoda; family Cymothoidae; genus Ceratothoa; species Ceratothoa steindachneri. The sequence goes on from OZ018318.1 coordinate 59,665,663, forward strand.
CTATTTTGCCTATCTGCTTACAGCTCAAAGTTAGGCTACGTTCAACGGATCATAGTATTAAGTGAGTGCACATACTGCCTCCTGCTGGAGATCCATTAATCCTTATAGGAAGACTTGTATTGCTATCCTGAAAAATTAGTTTATGGTACACACATCCTTCTTCTTCTTCTCTGTCGATTCTTTTTTCCTTCTAACCGACCGCAATCTTGTTCTCACGATCTTCCTTTCTACGTGCAAAGTATGGAAGTTCATCTAACTGCCCCTAGAGTGCCTATTAATCGTGTTGCTTTTGTGCCAAGGATATGGCATATTTTCCCCATGTTTTGCCCTTTGTAAGTCAGTCAGCTCCTAGTTACAAAGGGTATATAAGAGGCTATTCCTCGTTATTTCCAGAAGGTAATTTGTTGTCCTTCAGTGCGGTCCAGAGCAGGATACTGTCTCTTTGGACCGAATGAAAGCTGAATTTATCGACGCTGTTCATCCCGAAAAGCCCTCCTCTTCTCCTTCTACTACAATATCGAACTGAACAGATATCCCCGATATTGTTTGCTATGTACCTTCTGATGTGCCCTCTACTGCACCCAATGCTACACCATCTATCACACGTTAACAATAAGAGAGAGAGAAGGAGAGATAATGAAGGAGAGATAAAAGAAAGAAAATGAGAAAGAGGAAGATAGAGAGATTAGGAAATAAGAGAAAAAGAAAGGGAAAGAGAAAATAAAACAAAAGAGAAAGTGACAAAAAATAGAAAAAAATATATATAAATAATAAATTCGAAAAAGGATAAAGGAAAAGAGGGAGAGAAGTGGAAATAGAAATAGAAAGAAAATAAAAGAGAAAAGAAAAAGGGATAGAGAAAAGAAGTGTGAGACAAAGAATAGAGGAAGGTGAAAACGACAGAGAAAGAATAAAAAAAATCAAGAAAAGAGAAAATGGGAGAAAGGAAAGAAAGAAAGAGAAAAGACGTCAAAAAAGAGAAAAGCAAATAAATAAATGACAATAGAAAAAGATAAAGGGACAAGAGAAAATGAATGAGATAAAGATAAAAGGATAAGAGCGAAAAAGAAAGGAAAGCGTAAAAGAGAATTAAAAAAATGTTGAGTTAAAAGAATGTTAAATAAAAGGAAAAAGAATGAATGAGCGAAATGAAAGAGAAATAAGAGGGTAAAGCCAAAAAAGGACTGAGATGCAAGGAAAGGGTCGGCTTCTATATGCATTTTGTACTGATTTTTAGGTACGTCTCACTCAGTAGCGTATTTAGGGGGGGAAGGGCATTGGGCCATGCCCCCTTCCCTCAGGGAATGAAACCAACCCCTTACAAAATTAGCACAGGAGGCCATGGTGGAAAAAAACTGTTCTAAAACAAACCAATAAACATCATTTCCTCTGATTTACCATCAGAATTAAATAGTAAATATGCTTAATATTCAATTACTTTCATATTTCAGACAAAGATATGTTCAGTCATTAAAAAATGTGACATTTTTTTCCGGCTTTTTTTCTGATCGGTCGGAAACGCCTAGCAGGGCGCAGCCATCTTGTAATATTTTATATCCCGTAATTTATGAACGTGAGCTGTCTGCACTTGTCCGCAAGTGCAGAAACGCAAATTTTAGACGATTGCCATCCGCCTGAGAAGAAATTTGACTTGAAAAATAAAACTTTATTGCTGAAAATTTCTCCTCAAACTTGGGTGAGTAAGATTTTGACATATATCTAACATTAAGCGGCCAATATATTTTTTCTAAAACACGATGGCATGGGTATGGCATAGATTTTCTAGTGCGGAAGACGGTTCTTTTTTTATTCTTACTTGTATCTTTGCCCCATCTGTAAGAACATTGAAGCCATTTTCGATTTTCTGTGAGTTACAAGTTATCATCAAGGCTATCGCTGTCTCCATGGTAAACAAATATGGCGTCGTATCTGGGAATTTAAAATCATTTATCTCTTTGACTTTAAATCATTTAGGAGCAATTTTATGACCTGCAAAATTACAAAATTTGGTGGTTTAAATGAATAGTATCTATTTATTTCAACCACCAAATTTTGTAATTCCATGACTATTGAGAATACACATTGGATTGATAAATTTAGGCAGGGTGTATGGACTTGGAGCTGACAAACTGTTGGTTATGATGGTATAGAGTTTGCTGTCACTGTATCAACATTCAATAATGGTTGGTAGATAGAAAGAAATCAGTAAATCAGTTAAGGCCCACAAAGAACAATAAGATTAAGAAATGCATAAAATCTAGAAGTAGAACTACATACAGAGCTAATTTGGCATACATGTTTTTCTGTTGATTTCAAATTCAGCTTGTGTATGTATTGGTTATGTCTGAAATTAAGCCCTTTCAAATGATATATGACTCAATGTGTTCGAATGATGTTGAAACTTTCAACTCCGCTAACACTGATCTGACTGAAAAGTATCACGGGAACACTCACATTTAATGCCAGATATCTCCGCAACCACTTAGTCTTTTCTCGAAATTCCTTTTGTATTAAACTCAGTATTGTAATCCCTTTAAAATGATATATGAGTCAATGTGTTCCAATGATGATGAAATTTGGGTGAACATTGCTACTATAAAGGGCCATGGAAAAAAAGTCATGTGAAGAAGGCATACATTGAGCATTTCCTTATCAAAGTAGCAGCAAAATATTCCGATCTACAAATTTTGAAACAGTTTTGCTCATACGAAAGCCAAAAGTTCTTTGATACTTTGCCTATCATTGATAGAGATGACGATTGCAATGATGCTGGAAATACTTTAAGGTTAGACACAACCCATTTTTTGCCAATTTTGTCAGTTTTCTGTTTTTGTCAACAAATGTATCGTTAATTATTAATCTTCAATATCCCTGAATAATTTTCACATTTAGTACCTCAAAATGCACAAAAAAATAACTTTTAATCAACAGCCATCAACTAGTGTCTTCTTAGCTAATTAGCTGGCAATATCTGGCAGATTTGGTATCAAAATGATCAGTGTTGAATCAGCTTTAACGCTATTCTGAAAGATCAATTTCATGAAATAACACCACCTGATTGGTTGAAATATGGTCCCGATTTTGAATTCGAGTTCTTTGAGCCAATCACAGGTTTTCTTTCTGATTTGCTTCGACTCTCGTCAACTTCCTGTTTCACAAGTCGCCGATTGATGCAAATTCTCGTAGTTTTTCTGCTTAAGTAGTGCTAGTCCTGTTTTAGGTCTATTGAATGCAAAGTTTTGTCTTTTAGACTTGGTAGAAAATAGAAATGCAAACTCCAGAAAAGGGGTTATGTCTAACCTTAAGGGACTAAATACTGCGTCTACTTTTGTAGTCGTTTTCTTTTTATTCCAACTTACATGAGAGTCCTGCATATGGACCCTGATTACTGCATTGTGTGTATATATCCATATATATAATCTGTATTTTTATTTATTTTCCTTTGCCGTTTTACAGCTTAAATAAACATGATTCTGTCTGATGAGCCCGTACAAGTCTTCCTTTCAAGCTGGTAACAGCTACATACATATAAGGTTCTTTTTTCTAATATTCTACAGTCATCGCTTTTTTTTATTTATCTTATTTTTATTTCCTTTCATTTCAGATCAGATCCAGGAAGTCGAGATGAAGAGAAGTATCGTCGATTATTTCACGCGCTGTGAGCCTGCGACTGCAGTTAAACGAAAGGCTTCCCCAGAGTCACCTCCGGAACTTCTAGACGTCCAACTGCAAGCCCAGACACAGGAACCATCTTCCTCTTCACCGGCGTTAACTCCGTACACGTCTGCGTTACCTAATGGCAACTCCAGTAAAGATGATATATGAGTTATCAACTGGTTGTAGCTCACTGATGAAGATCAACTACGCGTACTCACCACGCCTCGGGCTGCACCATCAGATTTTCAGTGGCCTTACAGCGAGCGTCATGATGAAGGCAGAACCAGACGTAAATATCTCGGACCGCAACATCTAATCGGGCAGCATAGCGTCTTCTCCTATTCTGTGTCGAAACGTGGACTATTCTGTTTCCCTTGCAGGTTTTTCGCTCCTGAAGCAATCCGAGGAAACCAATTGAATCGCCTGGTCGGAACACCCCTACAGAAGTTCGCTTGCCTAACCGGCAAAGATGGCTATTTGTCAGCGCATCTAGCGACCAAATTCCATGAAGAAAGTGTCGCGTGCGCAGAAGCGTTCAAAAAGACGATGGAGACTGGAGACATAGAGCAGCTACTGAACACCCCAGAGGCCAAGCAGCGTGACAAAACCGAGCTGCTCTGCAGCGGATACTCTTTTCGATAGAGTTTCTGGGTAGATTAGGTCTACCGCTTCGGGGTCATCGCGATTCCGGAATCCTGTTGCTCCCTCCCGCGGGAACTGGCGCCGATATAGATTACGGACAAGATAATCTGAGAGCGACTCTACATCTGATGGCGGTTTCCAACAACGGTTAAGTGTTACGGGAACATTTAACGACCACGAGTATGAATGCCACATACATTTCTCCCCAAGTCCAGAATTAGCTGATATCTACCATTGGAATAGTGATTCAAAAATCAATCATTGTAGAAACAAAAGTAGCTAGATTCTTCTCTCTTCTGGCAGACGAGACCACAGATGTCTCGAGAAAGGAAAAGTTAACAGTATGTTTACGGTACCTCCATGGCGGCCAAATTTGTGAGCGGTTTCTCGGTTTTGCCGTGGTCCCTGATCTGACTGTTGCAACACACCTACAGATTCTGAAAGATTCTGGAGTTGACATTAGAAATATGGTTGGACAGGGGTACGACGGAGACGCGGCTATGTCGGGGAGCAAAAATGGTGTGCAAAAGTACGTGTGTGAAGAATGCCCGTCAGCAAGGTACACGCATCGCGTGTCCCATTCTCTCAATCTATGTTTGCTGAAGGCGGGCGAGGTACCAGATATTAGAAAGGCTTTTTTTCTCTGACTCGAATAAAAGATTGCTCAATCTTGAAGAAGCTATCAAGGAAGAGTGTAATAAAGCCACCCATTCGCGTTTGAAACTCCACTACACCACTAGATGGGTGGAGCGCCAGGAAGCAGTTCGCATATTTTAAGAGCTACTACCAGCCATTAAATTGTCGCTACACAAAATTAACCTATGGCCATGCGCAGATTGCACCGGTAAGGCGCTACTATTCTCTTCCGGCATAGACAATGGTGGATTCTTGGTTGTCCTAGAGGTACTTGTATCGGTTCTGGAGATCACCAAGCCACTTTCCGTTAAGCTTCAGGCCGAAGCACAGGACATTCATAACGCGGTGGATAGTGTCCAGGGCTGTGAAAAGGTCCTGAGACAAATGTGATTAGACGAACAAAACTTTAGGGACATTTTCATGCGCGCTCAAAAATTGTTTGGTCAAGAAATCCGCAATCCAAGAACGACTGACAGGCAGACGCAGAGGTCCAATCATCCGGCCGAGACACCAGAAGTTTACTAAAGACGTTCTATTTTCCTTCCATACATCGACGTCTGTATAAACCAGCTGGATGAACGATTTAAATCGCAAAGTGCGCAAGCATATGTGCTCAGTATGCTACTACCGGCATACTGTAAGGATTCCGACAATTCTAGTGTCCTCATGGAAGCAACCCAGTTGTACCACCAATTCCTTCCAGGAAAATCAGAGTGTCTGAACGCTGAATTACTGCGCTGGGCGAAATTCGCACATATATCCATTCTTCGGAAGCACAAAATGCAGCTTCTGTCACCTTACTTCATCTGGCATTCTTGTTTGCGGCCACTACCTTTACCACCGCCAGTCGATAGGGTGGTCTGCATGCCTTAGAACTTTCGTGAAGGTGCTAGAGAATTTTCTAGTCCGGATGTCGAGTTTCCATACCCCTTTGGGTCTCACCAGAGTAGGCTGTTTTGAATTCCATACAAACGATCTCATACACAATGGATTTATCCCTTGTTCATCTGTCCCTCTTGGACTGAACTAAGTCTTCAATCTCATTGCCTTCAGCCTGCACCGTATCTACACCGTTCCTAAGTGTGTGGTTAAATACAGCTGCCAAGGGACTTGGCAGCACCCCTATCATGCGTTTAGAAGACCTCCTTGCATCCTGAGTCCACGCTCGAGTGTATGTTTGGGCTTTCCTTTTGCCATTAAGTCCCTTGGCAGTTATACACTCACCCGTCATACAGAAATTGATAACCAACGAGAGAATTTTATGCGCAGGTAGAATCAATGTATATAATAACTTATCTAAGCGAACTTTCACCACAAATAAATAATCCAAATAAATATTACACATTGATGTAACTACAGGTCTCGGAATACATAGTTTTCTGCTCTTTTTAGCGATTCAAAAGTCATCATCATCCTCGGTTCTCTGAGAAATATTCTCTTCTCTTGATTATTTCGATTTTTTTTTATAAATAACATTCTCTAACCTTTATTTTCCTTATTATTCTAGATTATTTGTCTCTATTACTTCCTTGTAATCTCTACACTATAACAACACGATATGAGGGGAAATTCTGAGGAAAACTGTCCGATTGACCTATATGACCTATTTAAGTTTATTAGGAATGCTTAAAATGCGTTATACGGGCTATAAATTAAAAATGTTATTTGTATAAATCTAAATAAACCTTCAAGTATTTACATTCATTCAGGTGCGGATCCAGTGGGGAGGGGGGGGGGGGGTTGAAGCCCCTCATCTCCCTTTCCAGACCCGTTTACATTTGTGGAAGAATGAATATCACGAGGACAAGCAGACGCTAGTTTTTTATACAGCGACAACCGTTACGCTCCACATGAGCCAAGACTCCCCCCTCCTCATTTTCTCCACTGCCCAAGATGTGAAGTCGGTCTCAAAAAAGGATTTCAGGCAGAAGATTTCGTAATCAGTTAATATAGACATAGGAGGGTGTAAGGGACTTTAGAATAAAAAACAGGCTCACTGTCTCCTCCGATTGTTTATGTTTATTTTCGCCAAATAGACGAAATCTCACCTTATCCGTGCGTAAACCTGAAGGGGCAAAGTATCACAACGTTGAAAATTTATGCCCTAGGAGAGAGGCTTAATTGTGGGCTAGTGAAGGTTCGCCCCTCCTAAACTCCCTCGTCTCCCCTCCCCCAGGAGATAATCAACGTATATATAGTTCGATCTTGAGAAATTTAAAGAGAATCCGCGTAGCAATCGAGAGAAGAATACGAGTCCCTGAGTCAAACAGGGAATCAAGAAGATAAGTGGAACCCAGTGGGATTTTCCCTCCCGAGGCCGTTCCTTTGGTCGCTTAGAAGAGCAGATCAGTGGTATCGAGACCCACTCTCATACTATTCTCGTCTAGAGAAAATCCCTTATTTCAGTTTTCTTAAAAAAAACATATATACCTCTCACCATTGAGGAATACCAACGTGAATTCCCATTCGAGAAAAGATTCCTCTGTTGGTTAAGTCTCATCATCAAGAAGCCCGAATTTGTAACACACGGAAAGGAATAACTTCAGTTCATCCAAAATGCCCTCACTTTCATCTTCCAGTCAAGAAGCCTCGCCACGCGCCTCCACCTCCCCAGTGAGAAGCATCAGCTGTTTTCCCAACCATCCTCAAGTTAACGAGGAAGTCTCTAAACCCACTCGCCTCAAATCACCAAAGCGAGTAGACTCGCCTTCAAGGTAACCCAACTGTATACTCCCTCTGAGTTAAAGGTAAAAAGAATCCCAAACTTATCCATTTTTTTTTGTTATTTCCTATTCCGTGCGAAAGTGTATTTAAAGATTTAATATTTCATTCTTTTATATAATTAAAAGTTGTTTAATTCGATCTTCGAACGCAGCAAATGGCAATAGATATATCATAATACGAATCCTCCTTGTTTATATTTCTCTTTCTTTTAGCCATACTTGTATTCATAATTTTCTGATGTGTTGAAACAAGATTCGAATCTGATAGAGTTCGTGCTCACTCTCGTGTGATATACTGTTTGTTTTTTATTATCAATGCTGGGTAAGATAACCATTATCAATGTTCAATGCCCTTTTCTCGCTCAAATCAGAAGGAAGAATTCGGTTAACACCCCCCCTCCCTATTTTTATCCTGGATCCGCCACTGCATGCATTTTCACATTTTTTATACCTAAAGTAACAATGTTTACATATCCTTGCAGTCCATGCATTGGGGCTTAGGCATGTGAAAATCCAATGGTGGTGGTGGTTCGCCAACCTCCTTTCTCTAGGCGGATCTGTGTCTTCTCTTGCCGGGATTGAAACCGATTGGAAGAGAACAAACCGAAAAATGAACGAACCATAAGGGCAGACAGACTCTAAAAGAGAACAGTAAGAAAATAATGACCATTCAAGAGACGCACCCATACATAGACACCCTGCACACATACATAGACCCCCCCCCCCACACACATCTTCCAGGTGCACACATATTCACGCAATAATAATACTAATTATAGCATGAATGGTGGATAGTGACAGGAAAAGTACGTACGTTGTATCTATGAAATGGGACGAAATGATAGCAACGATACAAGTGGCTGAGAAAAAAAGAAGGGAAAACGGGTCGAACACAAGTGAAATAAAAGGAGAAGGTGTTATATCTCCTGTGGTGAGGGGCGGGCGTAAGGAGAAATGGGTATGCCATGATGCAAAAGTCTGGCAGATGTTAGCATCCGTATTTGCGAAACGCTAAACGTCTCTGCATAATATCATCATCATCACTAATTCTATAATTTAAGAAGGGGATTTTTTTGAGTATTTGAATAATATTTTCATCTCAGTTTGGTTATGACTTATGTTTTTTATCAAAGTTATTTCTAATAATACTTTTATAATATCAAAAAACAAAATGGTGAAGTTCAGAAATAAATATAAGTATCGAAATTTTGTGATTTTTTTAAAACCCAAAGAATTACAAATGGTGAAGTTCAGAAAATTTATTTTTATATATCTTCTTCTATAACTATATTTTAGTAACGTGATATTTTTAAAGTGGGGGGGAAATTTAGTTTAGAGTTCCTGGAAAAAAAGAGGAGAATCGAGTTAGCGATCGAGAGAAGAGGAAGACCGGCGTCAGTCCAGGCCTTAAAGTGGAACCGAATGGGAGTTAGGAAGAAGTTTTCACCCCAAGGCTGTTCCTTTTGGTCATTTCGAAGAGTAGGCCATCAGTATAGAGAATCAGAGAAACCCTCTATCTTAGTTTTCAAATAAAACCAGAGATATCCCTCACCATTGAGGAATACCAAAGTGAACTCCCACTCGAGGAAGGATTCAACTCTTGGTCAACGCTCATCATCGAGAAGCCCCACAAGTGTAACCCAAGTATTAGAATAATCATACATCCATGGTCCCTTCGCTTATATCGTCGAGTCAAGATACCTCGCCACGTGCTCTTCTCACTCATCTTGAAGTCAGCTGTTTCCTCCAGTCAGCCTCTCGTCTGGCGACACACTCGCCTCCCCTCCTCACGATATTCTCGGTCAAGGTCATTACTCGTCTGACGTCACTTACTTTTAAAGGTAAAAGATTCCCATTTAATTATGTTCTTTAATTAACATTCGGTACTAAAGTGATTTTTTTGTGTCAACTATCGCGTAGTATTCATTAGTAGTAGTAAGTTTTATAATAGATCCTCTTGTAAATAAAAGTATATTTTTTCTCTAGTGGTTTAATTAAATCCTCGAAACGCTGCAAATAGCAATAGATATATAAATTTACGAATCCTCCCTAGGGGGTTAAAGAATCAAATAAAAAAAATAAATAGTAATATTGCACTCTTAGAGAAAAAAGGAACGTAGTTATTTATGTACCAAACAAAAGTACGTACATATTCGGCCGTATACCACGACAAAGATATATAAAAATAAATTTTCTGAACTTCACCATTTGTAATTCTTTGGGTTTTAAAAAATTCACAACATTTCAATACTTATATTTACTTCTGAACTTCACCATTTTGTTTTTTGATATTATAAAAGAATTATTAGAAATAACTTTGATAAAAAACATAAGTCATAATCAAACTAAGATGAAATTTTTATTCAAATACTCAAAAAAATCTCCTTCTTAAATTATAGAGTTAGTGAAATATTTATAACAAAGCGCCTTCAATTGCTTTGGAGCTGTTAATTTGTAGAATTATCTGTTATAGCAATCTCCTATGAAAAGCAAATTAGTGATCAAGTGATTAACATGTTATATCGAATTGTTTCTATAGATAATTTAATTAACTAGTCCAACTGCTCAAAATGTTCTCCAGCCGAATGAATGCAGTCTTGTATTCGTCGGCTAAGCCTGGCTTTGTTTTATCAAAGACTCGTAATGGCTTAAGCCTATGGCCCAAACGTAGTCTCGTCATCCAATAGCTTGCTTCGAGATTTAGCCTCCACACTCATTCGACGATACAAATTCTACAGTTTTTAATATTATTTACTCCAGCAAAAGAACCCATGTGACGTAAGGATTTGACACTGGAGCAACGAAAAAGGGTTCTGAACTGGTAGTGAAAATTTGAAAATGTAGCCAAAGTCCAACGGCAATGGATCCGGGAATTTGATATAAAGCTACTGACACATTTCGCCATTACAAACATCAATGACAATTTTGAGGCAGAGAGTACTGCTCAGGATATGCACAAGCAAGGATCTGGACCACGCAAATCTAGTCCAAGAGACCTAAACTCCATTTTAGTGTTGCAGAGTTACTTGAACACCACATAAATCAGTTAGAGAAAGTGCCTGTGAGACCGGGTTGCAAATTATGTGTTCACCGATTTTAAAGTCATCAAAATGGAAAAGGTGCATTCCAAGGATGTTACTTAGATAACAGACTGTGATAGAACGGTTTGAGGCCGCATAATTTTAACCGTTATCACATGTCGTTTAAAAACACGATGCTACCCACGGGCATCTTCACCTTGAAGCCGGGCGCATTATAGCCGCCACCTGAGTCAATGTTTAACCAAGGAGGTTTATCTTCCCCCGTTTCGCCCCATGCACCGACCTCGCCAGATTGAGTTAGGCTTATGGGCAGATAAGGTATTGTTCTCAGGCGCGGCTGTGCATTCCCTCGAAGCCCGACTCCATTGTCTCCTACGCCAAGGGGATGGCTCGACTATTTATACCGAAACTTTACCACTAAGAGCAGATTTGAGATCCAGATTTTCTTCGCGAGACATCTCTACGGTCCAGTCTCACCTTGTGCACCAAAGGGCCCTCTACCTCGAGATCTACCATCATTTGTCCAGAAGAGGACAATATCCCTTGAGTGCCAAGGTTCGAGCCTTCATGACGCCAAGTCCACAAGGCTTTCCCTGTTGTTCAGAAAGAGAACAACGTTAGAACAGCCATTGTTCTTTGAGCCCGTTGACAAGAAACGGTTCTCACCCTTCCCTCCTGTTGTTCAGAAAGAGAACAACATTAGAACAGCCATTGCTCTTTGAGCCCGTAGACAAGAAACGGTTCTCACCCTTCCCCCCTGTTGTTCAGGAAGAGAACAACATTAGAACAGCCATTGTTCGTTGAGCCCGTAGACAAGAGACGGTTCTCACCCTCCCCCCTTGTTGTTCAGAAGAGAACAACGTAGAACAGCCATTGTTCTTTAAGCCCGTTCGCCAAGAATCGGTTTTCATTCCCAAGACGCCACGTCAGGATCATTTAATTCCTCCCCACCCCCCCTTGGCTGGAACTCGCCAGTGGACCGAAGATTCCTTCACATCGCCTTCCTCTGCACAACAAGTGTAATTACGTAAGCTGAACGTTACCTTTGAGTATTTAACCCTTTTGTCAACCCTATCCTGTGCTTTAAATGGTTTAGCGAACCATCCCATCCCTATAATTTTTATTTGTTTTACCTTTTTAAATCTCTTCCAACTCTCTATCCTCGGATTAGCTAGATTCCCCACGACCCTTTCCATTATCTGTTTATGTCAATATTTTCCGTTTTGTGTGTTGTTGATAGTTTTATTAATAAAACTCTATTTTATTAATGATAGCCATATTATTATCCTTGAGCACAGTTCCACTTCTTAAGCATATTGATGATAAATAACCTCGGTCGACCAGACACCACGCACTCTAAATATAATTGAATAAGTTCCCTCAACGAATAGTCTAGTCATATATGGTATATCGTCGAGAGTCCATTCTACGACATATATATATATATATATATATATATATATATATATATATATATATATATATATATATATATATATATATATATATATATATATACTATTTAAATTTAGTATCAAGTGTGTAAGGTTTAACGCTATATCTTTGCAAACTCTGGTCTCATTCGAGTAAAGCATAGTGTTATTCTTTATAATAATAAAGTATAATAGTTCCTTTTTGTTTTAAGGATTGCTATCCCCTTTTTTGAAACTTAATAAGCTGGAGTAGCTCAAGGAACTGTTATAATAATTTGTTTGTGTTTTTTTTGTGTGATTTTAGTCAGTGGTTATTTAGATCGAGAAACCAAGTACGAGTAGGTCAGTGCCCATATTTAGGTAGGCTAATTCTCTAGAAGGCATAATTCTTGTTGCAAGGAATTTTAGTTGGTTGACTATTGCGCCCCAAGTGCAAAGATGACTCAGTTCGAAATCTTCAAAGCGCAAGGAGAGTCCTTGGGACTTTCCGAAAAAGAATTAATTGAGTACGTTCAAGAGGAGCAAAGAACAGAAAGAGAAATCCAACGAGAAGAAAGAGAAAGAGAAATCCAACGAGAAGAAAGAGAAAGAGAGAGACGGAAAAGACAAGCTGAGCTTCACCATCAGATTGAAATGGCCCATGTTGAAGCCGAAATACAATCCGCCGGTTCACGTTCAGAAGCCCCCCCCCCAATCTCCCACTTAAGCTCCCCAATTTCATGGACGGAGAGGATTTCGGAGCATTTTTAGCCCACTTCGAAAAGATCCTCGAAATCAATAACATGGATCTGGAGGCTGAAGGTGTAGTCAGATTACTTCCCTTGTTAAATTGTAAATTGCGCGAAATTTTGATCTCTTACCATCTGAATGTACAATTGACTACAGCACCTTAAAAGCTGAGTTATTGGCCGCTCATAATATGACTCCCGATTTCTACCACCAAGAATTTCGTGGAGGTCGTATTTAACCCGGACAGACGTTTCGTCAATTCGGATACATTCTTCAGAGGAATTTTAAATTTTGGTTAGAATCCTCAAAGGTTGATCCTAACTTCGAGTCCTTAACAGACTTCGTGTTGCGGGATCAATTTTTGGCGTCTCTCCCGACGGAGATCCGCGCGTTCGTCAAGGATCGTCGGTGACAGACCCTTAAAGAATGTACCGAAGAAGCGGATGTCTATGCCGCAAGCCATAGTTTATACCCAAAGGAGAATCGAACTTCTCACCAACCCCCCAACCAGGAAAGAAGGAAGGATTCGCGCCCCTTCCCAGGAAAGCTGACGAAGTTTTCGGGCCCCGTAAAACCCCAAAACTTCTTTCCCCAAAACCACCAACGGGACACCAAACCTCCCGTTAAGATTTCTCCTCCATCACTCTTCCCGAAGCGACCAATCATATGCTTCACCTGTGGTGTAGAAAACCACATGAGCTGGAATTGCCCCCAAAATTCTAGGCTTAAAAGCGGACCAGCCCACCAAGTTCACCAGATTAATGCCACCCCGGCTTCCCCGGTGGTGCAGACCCAAGCAGCAACTTCTCCCCCTCAGTCAGGCCACCAGGTAAATTTTATTTTTGACAAAAGTTCACCGGGAACTTTGAAATTTGAGGAGGGCAGCGTGAACGGCTGCCGAGTATCGACTCTCGACAGGGACACAGGATGCACGTGTTTCTCGTGTCCGACGAGCTCCTCCCCCCAGTGGACCCTAACCACGAAAAATTTTCGGTGGTACATGACTACCTTGGGCGGGCGAACCAATTCCCCGTCGTTAGATGTTATCTGCAGTGTCAATATTATGATGGCTGGGCTGAAGTCATTTCAGCACCCATAAAATTCTGTTCTGTACTTATAGGACAGAGCCCTCAAGTAAGTTCCGACCCTGTGTCCCAGGCTGCCCTTACTCGAGGTCGAGCTAAGAAGGAAGCCCTGGAGTCCGTCCCCCTCAGAACCCCGATACCGTCCGAATTCTCGGAGATCCTTAACCACGACTTTAGGACGGCACAAAAGGAGTGTGAAGCACTAACACCCTTATAGGATAAGGCCTAAAACCAGGACACGGAGACTGTCCGTGGACCCAAAGTCATCAGGTACCTGGAGCAAGGTTGCTTACTTTATCGATCCGCCGAGGACAGTAATAACGCTGTTACTACTGTCCTATGCCTTCCCCGATCCCATGTCCCTATAGTGCTCAAAGTGGCTCATGACAGCATTTTTTCCGGTCATTTTAGTCACACTAAAACGGGCCAGCGCATTTTTAAATATTTTTATTGGCCGCGTGCTGCAGCCGACATCTTAAAGCATTGTCGATCGTGTGATGTGTGTCAGAAGACGTCCGCTAAGGGGCGTGCCAAACCTGCTACCTTACAAAGGGGACCAGTTATTACTGAACCCTTCTCCAGAGGGGCCATCGACCTGGTTGGCCCTATCCACCCCCCCTCGAGCGAAGGGCACAGCTACATTTTCACCTTAGTAGACTTTGCTACCCGTTTTCACGAGGCTGTCCCCCTTCGCCGAATCGACAGTATTTCTTGCGCTGAGGCCCTCATTTCCACCTTTTCAAGGGTAGGCGTCCCCAAGGAAATACTGTCCGATAGAGGCCGACAATTCACCTCTGAGTTGATGGAGTACGTAGGGAAGCTGCTCATGGTAAAGCCCATTTTTACCACCCCCTTCCGGCCACAGACAAACGGGATGGGCGAGAAATTAAATGGAAATTTAAAATCCATTATTAAGAAGATCTGTGCCGAGCAGCCCCGCGAATGGCACCGATATCTCCCGGTCACCCTATTCGCCTATCGGGAAATTCCCCACCGTACATTAGGCTTCGCCCCGTTCGAGCTCCTTTATGGACGTAATGTACGTGGGCCACTCAGTATTTTAAAGGAGTTGTTAATCAAGCCCCAACTGGATCAAGAACTCCAGTCATCTTACGCCTATGTCTTGGACCTACACCAGAGGCTCGAGAAATGTGCAAACATCGCCTAAGAAAACGCCGATGTCAATTTCGAGAAATACAAAACCTATTTTGATGTCAAGTCCAAAGATCGTAAATTTAAGCCCGGTGATGAAGTACTCCTGCTCCTTCCCACAGCCAGTAATAAATTACTGAGCCAATGGAAAGGTCCGTACTCGGTCAGCGAGGTATGAGGACCGGTAGATTACCTCATTGGTACCCCAGCAGGCAAAAAGCTCTATCACGTCAACTTATTGAAAAAGTACCACCGACGCGCCCATGAAGATACGTTCGTAGCACTAGACGAAACATCGGCGCTTGAAGAGGATTACCCCGCGGAGTCCCTTAATGTAATACAGACAGTGTGCATCCAACCTGATGCCGATTACCCTCTTCCTTCCCTACCAGGCGAGCCTTTTGAACCCTCTGACCTGGATATCGACGCGCAGCTGACACCACATCAAAAGGGTCAGCTACAAGAACTATTATGTCAGTTCGACGACGTTATTTCAGAGAAGCCTGTATGCGCTACTAGTTTCGAGCATGATATCAAATTAACAACCTTAGAACCCGTCCGTTCAAAACCCTATTCCATGCCGATTCATTTACGCCAAGCCTTTAACGCCGATTTTGATAATTTAATTAGTTTAGACATAATAGAACCTTCCACCTCTAGTTATTGTTCCCCAATCGTCATGGCCAAGAAACCTGATGGCTCTTATCGGATGTGCATTGACTTCCGGAAGGTAAATTCGGTAACTGTGTTCGACGCCGAGCCCATCCCGTTGGTAGACCAAAACCTCCACCTTTTTGAAAACGCCAAGTTCATCTCAGAACTCGATTTGTGCAAGGCGTATTATCAAATCTCCCTCCGGCCCGAGGTGAAAGCATATACCGCCTTTGCGACGGAGAAAGGCCTTATGCAATTCAAGCGCCTTCCTTTTGGCCTCGTCACTGCTTGTAGCAACTATAACCGTCTCATGAGAAGGTTGTTAGATCGACTTCCGAATGTATCCTTTTACTTCGATAATGTCTACGTCGCTACTCGCGAATGGAGTCACCATTTAACCACCCTATTAGCCCTCTTCGAGCGACTGCGCGAAAATGGCCTCACCATTGGCTACAGCAAATGCCATTTTGCCCACGAAACCATAAAATACTTGGGTTTCAAAATAGGACAAAGCCAGTTAGGTCCCCAAGAGGAAAAGATTGAGGCAATCACCGACATGCCCCTCCAGATTACAAAGAAGCAATTAAGATCGTTCCTAGGATCAGCTTCTTACTATCGGCGATTTGTTCCGAATTTCGCTGCAATTTCGGCGCCCCTCAGCTCCCTTTTAAAAAAGAATTCCCTCGATCGTCTACGTTGGAATGATGTCGCTGTTTCCCATTTCAATCAGCTCAAGAGTAAGCTCATTTTTGCCCCCATTTTAAAGTTGCCCAACCTGGAAAAATCCTTTGGGATTAAGACCGACGCGAGCAACGAGGGCATTGGAGGTGTACTCCTTCAATACGAGGATGACGGAAAGAGTCATCCAGTTGCATATGCTAGTCGCCAATTATTACCAAGCGAAAAGAGATATGCCACTATAGAGAAGGAAGCTCTATCAATTATCTGGGTTATAGACAAATTCAAAATGTACTTGATAGGAAAAGAATTTCAGATAGGAACCGATCACCGCCCGTTACATATATTCGGAATGTACGACACTCCAACGGCCGAATTATGCGCTGGAGTTTACTCTTGCAAGAGTATCAATTTAAAATAAATTATATAAAAGGTTCCGATAACCAGGTCGCTTACACACTCAGTTGGAATGCGTTACCAAATAGCGTAGATTAATTGTATTCGTAGAATTAGGATCTCCATGTATGTATATACCGTCTTGTACTACTTGAATTAGATTCTCTTGTAATATAATTATTTAATGTATATGTCTGAATTTTGTAACGCTCAATGTCTATTTTTTTGTATGTATATATATTTGTACCAATTAAATTACGTATAAATTATTTTGTCCCATATGTACTAATTTTATATCATTTCATTGCCCCATGCCCTTTGTATTGATTAAGTTTTTATTAAAGGTTAGATTCCCCTATATTCAAAAGATCAAAATAATCATATATATTGAGGTAATACTAGTTAGGTGCATGAAGGTACGGTTGGTACAAGATAACGAGTTTCCCAGAACGGAGCTCTATCGTTGTCCCTTCTCTCTTTTTTTTCGAAGTGACAACTTCCCCCGGAATGAAGGGGTGTGATAGAACGGTTTGAGGCTGCTTAATTTCAACCGTTATTACATGTCGTTTAAAAACACGATGCTACCCAAGTGCATCTTCGCCTTGAAGCCGGGCGCATTATAGCCGCCACCTGAGTCAATGTTTAACCAAGGAGGTTTATCTTCCCCCGTTTCGCCCCATGCACCGACCTCGCCAGATTGAGTTAGGCTTATGGGCAGATAAGGTATTGTTCTCAGGCGCGGCTGTGCATTCCCTCGAAGCCCCACTCCATTGTCCCCTACGCCAAGGGGATGGCTCGACTATTTATTTGGGAACTTTACCACTAAGAGCAGATTCGAGATCCAGATTTTCTTCGCGAGACATCTCTACGGTCCAGTCTCACCTTGTGCACCAAAGGGCCCTCTACCTCGAGATCCACCATCATTTGTCCAGAAGAGGACAATATCCCTTGAGTGCTAAGGTTCGAGCCTTCATGACGCCAAGTCCACAAGGCTTCCCCTGTTGTTCAGAAAGAGAACAACGTTAGAACAGCCATTGTTCTTTGAGCCCGTTGACAAGAAACGGTTCTCACCCTTCCCTCCTGTTGTTCAGAAAGAGAACAACATTAAACAACCATTGTTCTTTGAGCCCGTAGACAAGAAACGGTTCTCACCCTTCCCCCCTGTTGTTCAGGAAGAGAACAACATTAGAACAGCCATTGTTCTTTGAGCCGGTAGACAAGAGACGGTCCTCACCCCCCCATCCTGTTGTTCAGAAGAGAACGACGTAGAACAGCCATTGTTCTTTAAGCCCGTTCGCCAAGAATCGGTTTTCATTCGCAAGACGCCACGTCAGGATCATTTAATTCCTCCCCACCCCCCCTTGGCTGGAACTCGCCAGTGGACCGAAGATTCCTTCACATCGCCTTCCTCTGCACAACAAGTGTAATTACGTAAGCTGAACGTTACCTTTGAGTATTTAACCCTTTTATCAACCCTATCCTGTGCTTTAAATGGTTTAGCGAACCATCCCATCCCTATAATTTTTATTTGTTTTACCTTTTTAAATCTCTTCCAACTCTCTATCCTCGGATTAGCTAGATTCCCCACGACCCTTTCCATTCTCTGTTTATGTCAATATTTTCCTTTTTGTGTGTTGTTGATAGTTTTATTAATAAAACTCTATTTTATTAATGATAGCCATATTATTATCCTTGAGCTCAGTTCCACTTCTTAAGCATATTGAAGATTAATAACCTTGGTCGACCAGACACCACGCACTCTAAATATAATTCAATAAGTTCCCTCAACGAATAGTCATATATGGTATATCGTCGAGAGTCCATTCTACGACACAGACTGATATTTTTTTAATGGTTTCAGTCAATTGAAACCAAAGACGTACAGCGTATCAACAAAATCGTGTAGTTCGATGAAGCTACCTTTAAGCTCAATGACACTGCTAATCGACACAACTGAATGTATTGGCCATTTGATAATCCACACTTTTATGTAGAATAATCATGTTAATTTCCCGGGATTAACAGTGTGATTTATCCTCCAGGGGTTTGCTTGGACCATTTATTGTCGCGGACGACTCTATATCTCACTATATCGGTCGGTCGGTCGGTCTCCGTTTTGCTTGTTTGGTTTTGGTAATAACATTGTAACTTTTAGACTGATTCTAACGAAAGTGAAACCCTTATGTTGTTTTTCATTCTCTTATATCATTAGGGTATGATATAATTGCCAATGTCCTCCCAAGGTTAGCTCGGGAAATATTTTGTTTTGGCAATAACATCATAACTATTTGGCCGATTCTAACAAATTTGAAGCCCTTATGTTGTTTTACATTATATTTTGAATGACATAATTGCCAAAGTCCTCCCGAGGTTACTTCGGAAATTATTCAAAGTTTTGAAGGTTATAAGGTCATAAATCAGAATAAGAAAGAGCACGTGACTTTAGTCAGGAGACCTTGTTCTTTAATATGACAGCTACCAGTCGAGCATGTCTCGACATACTGCGGACAAAAATTATACCTGCAGTTCGGACGGTGTTTGGGAAACAACCTTTACTTTTAACAAGCTGGAGCCCCTTCCACTTTCATTAACATTGTAATGTGGTGAGCTATCTGATAGACAACGTTTACAACGTACAAATAGTTATTCATCTATATTGGGTTAAAATGCCCGTGAGTCATTTCTCTACATAATTGTTACAGGGGGTGAAAAGTGGGTTGCGATATTAAGCGCGAAAATCAAAGGCTGCATAAATAGTTAGGGGGGGTGGGGCTATTTTAAGTTGCAGTAAAGCTTGCCGACACCACTTCATGGAAAACTGCTACATGTAGAAAAAAGGCTTGCAACGTTTAAAATGAAGCTCCTGGACAAAAACGTCCTTCTCTGATCAACCAACCGAAAATAACTTTACTTTCTTATTTTTTTAAAAAAAGATTAATTATTTGGCCTATTGCTATACCTTTAAATTGGTTTAGGTACATCCATGGCATTCCTTGTCTTTTCTCTAATAATATTAATCTGAATATCCAAGAAACTGACAAAGTTTGGAAGACAAGGTCATAAACGTCCAATCGCAGGCAGTCCAATTCATGAAAGAAAATCTTAAGATACGTGTTAAAATAGACAGACAAAATACAGACATACAATGTGGAAAGAGATAAACAGGGAAACAATTGACAATCATGTTATTAATTGGTACAGTGCTAAAGTACAAGGTTGTCTGAAAGTCTTGTCACCCCCTGTAAATATTGTTTTAAATTTTCTACTTCAAATATTGTTTTAATTTTCTACTTCAGCTGCCTGACACGAGCTCCTACAGTTTGGAACAGAGGCTGAGTGTAAGTGAATAGGCACATGATTGTGTGCATTCTGACAAGAGCATGGAGGATGTGCAACATGACTTTACTGCAAGATTCCTCCGAAGGAGAATATAGTGTGTTGGGAACATAAACTCTCTGACAGGATAAATTAAGGACAAACCGAGGACAGGACGTACCTCAACGCGAAGGGACACATATGCAGAGGTGGAGGGATCTGTGCTACGATCACACTCAAAATCACTGCGAAAACGGTCTTCGAGCTACGAATTCCAAAAATCACACATGACGAAGGATATTCATTTGAAGTCGTTTAAGCCAACATTCGTTAAAGAACTAAACGAAAACGACATGGCTAAAAGACATGTGGCTTGACGTTTTTTTTTATCTATTTCCCACAATTCCACAACATGGAAATTTGTGCTTTTCTCCGATGAATGTGCAATTTACGGAGTGGCCAGGCTAGGAATATTTATTTCCTGAGCAAAGAAAATCCGCACTTTTACGAATGTAATGATTTGTGCCGCTATATCGAGTAAGCACTTGCTAGGACCATATTTCTTCGAGGGCTCTGTTAAACAGCACGCTTACCTTGCCATGCTAATGGAGTGGATTTTTCCACAACTCCAGGGGTTATATGTGGATTTAAATGATTATTGGTTTCAACAAGAGGGTGCCCCTCCCCACTATGTCATCAATGTCAGGAATACTTGGATGAATTTTTTCGGGATAGATGAATGGGGCGAGGATCACAACAATTTCCAGAACCTCCCCATTGGCATCCCAGAAGTCCAGACCTCACATCTTGCGACAACGCTCTGTGGGGGTATTATCAATGAGAGAGTTTCACAAGAGCGATACCACAATCCTCAACAGTGGAAAGACGCTGTTCGCTCAGCCTTTGCAACAATCACCAAAACACTGTTTCGTAAAATGATCACACAGGGCATGGCGCCCCATCATTTTGTGCCACGAAAATGAAGGTGTTCATACAGACCTTCTCGATGTGTGACAGTGTTATTGAAAGTGAATACACTAAAACCAGTAAATGTGTTTCATATTATTATATTATTCCTCTGTTTAAAGTGACTGCATTAAAACCAGCACATGAGTTTGATATTATTATAGTGTTCCTCTATTGTTCTTATTATTTTTTGGTTGGGGTGATAAGAAACATTTTTTAATGTGTCTGTACATATAGAATTCAGGTTTGTTTCCCTTGACCCTTTTATTATTAACCTTATCAAATCCCCCCCCAAGTGAAATCTTCATAAAACGGAGTTCTCTCTGTATTCGCCCCCTTTTTTTTTCCTATACTAAAACGATCTACCCTTCTTTATTCCCTGAATGAGTGAGGCCCGTTTAATTTATACGAAAGCATTGGGAATCTTATTTTCTTTTTCTTGCGGGTAACTTACAATCTAAAATCTTTTCTTAATATGTATGGTATGAAATTGATAATAATAAAACAACTGAGCCAAACAACTTTTCAAAAGTCACGATTCACGCACTGACAATTTGAAAATTTTCTAAACAATATGCTATTAGTATAAGTCTACTATAATGTTGATGTTTCATTGCTATATCTTCAAGTTAATGCCATTGGTACCTGAAGTGGCTTTTCAAATAATTGGAGTAAATGGAAATTAAATAGTTTGGAGAGGAACAGAATAAATGACAAAGAAAAAGCTCACCCACAAAGCTAAATGCAAAGAACAAGCTCTTACGAAAAGCTTAACTAACATTTGCCGGCGGGGGGATGGGGGGGCTCCAGAGCTGAAAAAAGTTGCACAAAACTTAGCATCAATCATCTCAGAAGTTTCTGTCATTGAGATGGCGTCGACATCTGAAATGACCCGGGATATTTCATCCTCTGATGATGAGTAAGTTTTTTCAGGCTTAGATTTCGACTCTGCCATTGGAAGTATTGCAGGGCATGAGAACCATAAACTATATTTTAATGATGTTGATTAGGCTAGAATAATTGTCATAGAGGCAGAGGACTTATTTATTATGAGTTCAACTTATTTCAATGATGGCAATTAAATTGCCGTTATGGTCATCAAAGCTTAAACTCTTTAATATTTCATATTATATAAATGGTTATTGATACTTTATGTAGTATATTTATATGATGGAAACCACAGAAAAAAGTTTATTGACCACACAGATCGTGCGTGTGTTTGTGTATGCTCATACGTGTAACGGCATGTGTTAGAAGATGTGCCGCGGTGCCGTGTGACTTGTGAGTCGAGTCAGACTCAGCCAAGCAGTTGTTGCTCTAAGTCTCAAAACAGCGTTCTTTCTGCCAGTGACTTAGTGGATATCGTGTTGACTTGTGTCTAGACTGAATTGTGTTGCGTGGTGGCCTTTCAGGTGAAGTGGAGTGTGATCTATTACAAATATTTTAAAGAGGGAAGGAAGTGCTTAAGTATGAAAAAGTTAGCTTGAACTGTATGTAAGTAGTTTCCTTTGAAAAAGTTGGTTTCATTTAATAGTAATGGATTCGCAGAAATTCATTTGTAAAGAGAATAATTAAGCGGAAATTAATTGAAGCAGTTGAAAAGGTGAGTTAGTAGCCGTGGTACATAATATTTAAATTTAGCAATTTTGAGTAATAATTAGGAAACTGGTGGTAACCAAGAAAATATCGAGCAGGATGTGAAATCCCGTGTGCATTTTTGTATGCTTGAGCCATCATTTGTGCTTCCCTACTTAACGAGAATGTAAAATGCCGCCACCATAAACTTATTTATGTACCTTGAATATTCCAATCATATCTTACCTTATTAATCGTAATGATGATTTATTTCTTAAGTTTAACTGGTGATAGCCACATTAATCGATCATACATCAGAGCCAAAATGAGACTATAAGATTCACTCAGACCCCCTATAGGCCTAGCGAGTAACGGAGAGAAATGAACCAATGGTTAGAACTAATTAGTAGCCCTAAACCCTTTACAGTAGGGCATAAGTTACCCAATCTAGATACAGTAAAAATGTTTGTCACTCTTAGGCTTCCTGTTTCCTATCCTGTGACAAATACTCAGAAGATTCCCAGGTAGAGGCTTGCTAGCCTATTAGACCCAGCTCAAAACTATGCGGACTATATGTTGGTTGAATGTTTTGCATGGTCGATACCTTTGATTTTTCCTCTACATTGAGTGCACTAACAACCTTTCTGGTAGACTGTTCCAATTTTTCACGACTCTGTTGCACAAGTGCTTCCTGATGTTTAAGTCTTGGGCGCCTCTTAAATATTTTCTCCCTGTCCTCTTGTATTTGAGGCCTCCTGTAGAATAAACAGATCACCGCAGACATCCTCTTCGTATTTTCCTTGCAGAATCTTGTACGTTTCTATCATGTCTGCCCTAGAGCGTTGGGGGACAGTTTTCACAATCGTCTTCATATGACAGATCCCGTAGTGATTGTACAAGTCTAGTAGCCAGCCTTTGTACATTTTCGATGGCTGTGATAGTCTTCACTTTGTAGGGCAACCATGCTTGATTAACTAACATTCAAGAATTGGTCTTACTAAGACTATGAACAAAGATTTGAATATTGCCTCATTTAAACAGACAAATTGCTCCAAATCATCTTATGGATTCCTGATCAGAAAGAAGGTTTCGACTGTAGAAATGAAAATCGGATTTGGATTAAACATAAAAAAATGGTAATTCTATATATTAACGACACCCACATTTTTTTTCTTTAGATGGTGCCTTTTATTCGGCACGGAAAGCAATCTTTACCGGGGTATTAGCACCTGATGATAATGTTTTCAGAGTTAAAAACGCGACATCGAAACCTAAGTTAGAAGTGCGCGCTCTGTTTACGAATCACAACTGTCACGAAGATATTTGCTAGAATAAGCTTCTTTTGGGGCTCCTTTTCGACTATTACCGAGAAGCATTTTAAATCACCAAATTCCATTCGGGGAATCATTTGTGTGAAAACTTTGGTGCGCGCATAGAAAATTTTCACCTTCGTGTTTTGTGTTTGTCTGTTTCCTATGTTCAATCTCCACAATTAGTAATGTCACACTTTACGCTGAATTTCGTTGTGATAATTTACTATATTATTATTATTTGGTGAGAGTTGGGAGTCTTTGGGGTATATTGAGGACAACTAGCAATAAAAAAATTAGCGTGG
The DNA here is from genome assembly GCA_963969495.1 of Ceratothoa steindachneri. NCBI lineage: Eukaryota > Metazoa > Arthropoda > Malacostraca > Isopoda > Cymothoidae > Ceratothoa > Ceratothoa steindachneri. The sequence goes on from OZ018318.1 coordinate 59,689,960, forward strand.
CAATTGTATTTTATGTTATTGCGGTAAGTATTTCAAGCAGTACTGTCGAAACATGTTGAAAAGGTTTTGTTTCGAAACCTTTCTTGCTAAATTTCCTCCAATTTTTCTTCTTCCAGCTTAATTTACTTGGTTAATATTTAGTACGCAGCCACATTGTTAAATGGAATTGCACCATATTGTATTATATATCATTTTGAATAGATTTTTTTGTCTTAAAATATGATATGGATATTTTATATTGCCCAATATTAAAGAAAGTATTGATTTAAATAGCATTCGGGGGCGCGGCTTATATGTCTGAATTCCAGAAACGGCCTAAAAACAAATCATTAGAGCGCCTAACAACGTCTGGTAATCGCCTTTGAATTCGAACCTAATGCTTGGATTTCGAATTGTGTAGGTATACTACTAGATGGTTAAAATTAGTGAGGTGTGTGAAGATGCGGTTGTCAGGTCGTGAGGGAGAGCACCCCTCCCTCCCAGGGAACTAGGACAAATAGGTATTCCTATGTAATTCGATGAGCTGAAAACATTACTCCTATAACTTTTTAATTAGAAAGCTCTAAAACCTTGGAAATGACGGCGCTATCTTTGTCTTAAATTACCTTTACTTTACCGTAAATTTGTTGTTTTTTTTTGGTCAAACTTCAGAAAACCTAAGCGGTATTTTTAGTGTTATAAAAGTACTAATGCTCCTTTTAGGCATTCCAGCCATCATATAGGGTTGCGTTTTGGTGCGGAAAGTACCTACATATTTTATAGATTCTAAGCATTGATGGGGTTAATATTGATATTAAAACAAGTTTGCCATACCTTCTACTGCTGTGACCAGAAACCATGAATTTCACACATTGACAACATTTAATTCGCACTTAATTCACACATTGGTAACCCTGATACAAGTATTTATAAGAGCGCCGCTTTCGATTTTCCTGTGTTTTGTGCGTACAGTAAACCCTCGATATAACGAACCTCAATATAACGAACCAAATTTCCTGGCCGAACTCCATCGGGTTTAACAGGCAAGCGTTACAACCAGCCTGAGTGAGTGTTGGTGTGTCACATGTCTCCTACAGTGAAAGGTTCTTATGGAACGAGGGTCTGGATTATAATATCACCAGCACTAAATAGTAAGTTTGTTTTGTCTTTGGATTTCAACCTAATGCTAGGCTTTCAAATTGTTAATATTACTAGGTGTGCTAGATTAGGTTTCGTTGTACTGCTTGTTCCTGAGGCGCGAGCGGGGAGCGCGTTATGGGGAGGGCGGAAGCCTCCTCCCCATAATGGCAACCCGTAGCGCGGCTCGATAATAGTTTCCAGTAACCAAACGCATCTACGAATAATCTATAAATAAATAGTAAGTACGTATAAACAGTTTTAACGGTGTTTTTAGGCAGTTTAGTCTTCATTTACGGCCTCGTTTTTGCACGGAAAGCAGTTATTTTTAAGATAGTATCTTAAAAAAAGGTACTTTCCACGCCTAACCGAAGTCGTAAATGATTACTAGAATGTCTAAAAACCCCACTAGTACTGTTTTTACTACAAAAATCACGTAGGTTTTCTGCAGCATTTTGTGCGCTTTATCCAAATCTTTTGTTCTTTTTTGGCGGTCGGAATTATGTCAATTAGACTTTTTGAAGCGAGACTTCTCCGTATTGGACAGGGTAATTCTGCTCCCAATATATGTCATAAGTATGCCCTATTCTTGACTAATGGCAGGAGTAAATTGACATCTATGCCTTGCATCCCCCGACCTGATAATGAAATACACATAAATACCAGAAATCAGAATGACAATCGCTGGCCAGCCCTAAAGCTCCTAGTGCTGGTCTTCATTGGAAGGGGGGGGGAGGGTATCGGGTAGTATTGTGTTTTCATGCCAACCAACTATCATAGACCCCGTAGGTGACACTAGTACACGTCGAGGTATGGCTATAAGTGCCACCATAGGGACTGCAGTACTCCATCAACAAGGTTCCCGAACCGAAGAAAGTGTAGGTATATTGTGATGTGAATACTGGAGGGGGAAAAAGCGATGTTGTGATTAGTATGAGCCCCGTGGGCCGAGAATCGGTCTAATAGGCGGCCAGCTCATGTTTTTGCTCTGTTCACTTTTACTTTTATATTTCTTCATCTGTCTGTCCCACCCCACTGTTTCCCAAAGCATAGATAAATTCAATTATGGTGTTGCAATTTTCAATATTTGAAATAGTGTCCGTTAAATGTTAACTACTTGACCAACCCTTTTATTGTCAACAAAGTTCACAAAATAGAACATGTTTCTTTCATCCCGTCGTGACATTCGTCAATAAACGTAATATCTCAGGATAATTTATAAAATACATGAATCTTTGGTTGTGCCGCATAATTATACTCGGCACGAAATGGCGCGTTGCCAAGGCGACCACGGTGACTTCACAGTGTGTCAACAAACGTAATATCTCGGGGTGGGGGATGTATGTTTAAACCATATCAATATTTTGATGTACCCGCCTATACTAGGGTATTTTTTCCTCTCGAAATTTAAAGCGCAATAGCAACGAGTCTGCACCATGCAGGAAGTTTTTAAAGGGAAATCTGTAAAGGAAGTGAAGGTAAAAGCGAACTTAGTGGAAGATATATAGCTGCAGCAGGTCGTCTTACGGGCATTGGGGCCATGAGGGTTTTAGTTGTAGGGGAGGGGGGTCATTCATTACCTCTGCTACACTAGTGTCCTTGCAGGGGATAGGGGGAGATGGTAGCGAGAATGAAATTGGTAGACTGACCTAAAAATCGGACCTGAGAGAGAGCACCAGTTTCCCCTGGAGGTACTGAGGCCGGCAGGGTTTGCCTCCCCTCCAGGTACAAGGTGTAACAGTCTACACGGGGCCCCTTGCGGGGTTATCTAAACTCTGATAAAGTAGAGTCCAACATTCGAGTCCCGATTGGCTAAGGCGACTTAAACAAATGTTACTAAATAAGCGGTTTTTTTTCGCATTTGATTCAGGTCAAAAACCTTTGATACTCCAGTTGTTTTGGTTGTTTTTTTCGACCCCATTTCCACCTGTAGTCTCTTTATCACACTCACTTGGAGGCTTGTGTGCCCACCCGACTCCAACGCCTGCAGTGGAATCTGGGGCAAGGGTATCGTCACATTTTCCCTTCCTCTAACTTCACCACTTTCTTTTCACATATATCCTTACAAGCTTTCTCTGGATGTGCTCCTTTTGGTATTGGGGTTTAAATTCGGAACGGGGGGAGGATATATAATCCTTTATAACAAATGATAGAAGATCGAATCGGCATATCTGATGGCTGCCATTCCTGCAAGAAAGGCGTGCGTTCGTCGTGTCGTAATCCTTGCATTTATTAGGTCAAGTAAAGATAAAATAATCGGTGAATTGAGCTAGTAAAGATAAAACATTTCTTAGAAAAAGAAAAATCGATTACAATAATACAATTTTTAAAAAATATAACTTTTATTCAATAATAAAAAAGTTATAATAATATATTGTAAAAAAAGGGGGATACAACACTTTTGTTCATAATCGAACAAGTTTACAACACTAAAACATAATTCACAAGGTATTGGGTTGCAATTGCCTTACAGAATCTATTGAAAGTATTGTACTTTTTTACTTTTAAGCCACAAATTCTTTCAAATAAGAGTTGGGGAATTCTCTTTTACACCCAAGCATTCGTTTAAATGTCAATTTATGTTTATGCCAATAGCTTTCTCTATGTTGCAAGTGAACACCAGAGGCGCCATCAAAACAGTTTAAAGAATGATTGCAATAAAATGAGTCAAACGCAAAAGAAAACGAATTTGAATTGACTGAAACCAACTAATTACGAATTCGTACGGTGACAAACGCGAATGTATGAATTGCCCCCTACCCCTTCAGATAGAGAGAGTAACCATGATAGTGTTTACAAACATCTCCAGAAGTATTTGTGTACTAAGCAGAGTGGCTATTGTCCTTCGCAATAGATCGCCACATTTACTATTCTTTAATATATTCCTAAACAAATTATGGTATTCTTGCCGGTTGGGAAACGACTTGTCCCGCCTTAACTGAGAAGACCCTTCAAAGACTACTAAACAGTGCGAAAATCATGTCACCCTGACAATAATAATAGCCAGTTTGAAAGGTTACGAACATTAATTTTATTTATAGATATTTCATATCTCTGAAGCCATATAAAATACTGGCACAAAAGCAACATGTGTGTTTTGGGGAAAGTAATAATACCATGTATTTTAAAATGTTATGTACCAAAGATTAAATTAAACTTTATTATACAAAAGCTATAATTTTTTAAAAAATATATCTTTACTATCTTTACATCAATAGATTTCTACAGGCGATGTTTCCATTTGTCGAAAGTGCTGATTTTGTATGAGAAACGACGGAAACCGGACTTCCTTGAAGTTTCTTACATTTGAGGGAATAAAAATAAATTCGTAGGGACAAAGGTGGGCTGTAGGCTGGAAGGGGCGAAATTTCACATCAAAATTCCGCAAAGTGGTTTTACAAACCTTCGAAGAATGAGCTGGGACGTTGTCGAAGTGAAAGATGACGTCTCGATGTAGCTTTCCCCTTCTTTTTGCCACTGTCGCTTTTAGTTTTCTAAAAGGTGGTCATATCGTCGTCGGCTCTAGATCGTGTCCGAGCATCGGTTTCGTCGTCAGTTATCCGGTCTCGGCTGATGTTTGTGCCGGATATGACTTAGGACACCCAGTCTCTTGTGGAAGAGCCGTGGGCAGAAGTCCGTTGCCTTTCGAGAATTTGATGAAAATGACCCCTTTCTTCCCCTCACCCCCTCAGAATGGTCTCTATAACCTTCTGGTGGCTACTATTTGAACTAGACTTTGCTCTCTTGATTGCCCTGTTTGTTCAACCTGCCCAGTTGTATCCAAATGTAACGTTCGCGGACCATTCCAGAAGACTAATAGACAGTTTTAATATGTTAAATCCAAGATACATCCCTAGTTTCGATTCACTTCAAAATATGTATTTGCTTCGCGTCGTAGACCAAACTGTTCTGGTCGCGACGCTTTTTGGCACCCATCTAGCATAGAGGTTAAGATGGTTGTGCCAAATCTGAGAAACCAAACCTAGCGAGAATTCTCGGCTTCATAAGCTATCGAATAAATTATAGTTTATCTTCTCTCATTTTCCATACTCCAGCCACATTTTCCTCATTAATTGAAGGTAGGCCTCGTTGCCTTGGGCCATCTTCGACGTTTACTCTACCCGCCTTAAAATTTCAACACCGCTACATATTAAAATTTAGATGTCATAAAACTTTGGCCTATAATTCTCTAAGGCATGTAAGTGTTTATAAAACACAAGATCACTTACTATATTACTTCATTAAGCATCCTCCGTATTTTTCCCTATTTTACTATCATGTATGTTCATAGTGTGTTGTTCGTTCGTTAGCTACCTAATGGACTTGATTGAATTAATTAAATGTATTTCAAGACAGAATCAGGAGAGCAGTTGATAAAAGGGTAACCAAAATCAAAGGACATCAATAATAAAAGAAAAAGATTAAGGATTTATAATAAAACTAATTCTCAGTGCTAGAGCCTGGAAGTCACAGTTCGTATAAACAGGAGCTCTAAAGTACGAACATTAATAGGATTTAAAGGCAGGAATTTGCTACCAGCCCTCCTGGCTTCCTGTGTATAGAATGGGGGCAACACGGGTTCTGCCTCTATTCCTGTCTATGCTTCGTCAGTGTGCATCGATATAAAGTCCAAGTCGATCTGCAAATGTCCTAACGTGACCTCCCCCCCTACCCCCACCAGCTGGCGATGACTCATTAGTGGGCGGATTCTTCGACAAGTTTGGTGGACTCGTCGAATTCTCGTTTATTGCGAAATCTTGTCTCACGCGGTCTTTGCAGACCCATTATGAGGACTGATTTCGCCGCCCATGAAGGGCCAAATTGGGCACCACGCTCATGTCTCGCTCCTCACCCTTAAATGCTCCTCACTTGGCAGCCCTCCATTGTCTCCCCGCAAAGCCCCCCCCCCTTTCATTAGGGAATGGAGACGTGTTCAGGAGAGTTGCGTCTGCTAGCGCTACAAGTTGTTTACTTGAGCCATGCACCTTTTCATTTCTACGAACTTCACCACCATTTTACCTACCTCTTTAGAAACTGGCAGAGATGCTTAAGTTGTTTGACGCTACTTAGTTTAAACTATCGCTACTTTCTATTTATTTTGCTATAGGTACTCATTTCCCTCGTTCTTTTCTTATGGATGGTACGCTTGGTCAAACTCAGCTTCTCGCCTATTCAAGGAATGCTTTACCTTCATCTTCTGCGCCCGAAAGGGCCTTGATTGACGAACTGGGTCACCTCTGATTGTGGACGACCACATCGATGCTTCACGGTGCTCTTAGATTCCTGCGACTGAAGGAAGTGTTCACTTCCCGGTCTTCCTTCTCGATGCTCTCATTGGTGTAGGGGATGGTGTGCTTCTTTCAAGCACACGTATTCGTGGAGATGGTGTACTCCTTTTAAGCACACGTATTCGTGCGCAGGCATGTCCAATATACATCGGTGCGTGACTAAGGAGAATCTTTTGGTGATTCATAAAAAATTCCCCATAGCTTAAACAAACTATAGGTCTATCCTTCTTCTACTGTCAGTAAATTGAAATGTCGTCACAATTCCCTCTTAATCTCAATCTGTCCTCCCAACCATTTCTCAGTTCTTCCTCTTTCTTCTTCCAGACCTTCTTTGCCCTCTCATGTAACACTATATTGACTGGTTTTATTTTTACTTCTCTATGTATTTTTTCCTGCCTTCTCATTTCTATCCTCCTAGTGCCTGTATCCATCGGGTACCCTGGTTTTGTGCCCTCAGGAGTTTGGTCACAGCACTCTTCGAAGTACTATGCAGCGGAACAGTCGGGTACAATAGGGTGGCTCCGCTATCGCCAAGTTAAGTTTCCTTTTCTCTGGGTGACATTCCTGAAAATTTCTTTCATTGAGCCAACTTAACCTTAGTTATTCTTATCATTTCTGCTATATGTATTATATACCCGGTTTTTACCTATTTTAAGGCCCACTACTTTAGCTTCGACCACATACCTGCTCTCTATATTCCTCCTGTTGATGAGCATCACTACGAACTTATCGCTATTAGTCTTAATCTTCCATTTCCTCGTACCTATTAAGTTTATGATCTCTTTTGCTGTATTTTTGGTCCCCTTCCTTGCTGTCCTCACTGAGGTCGCAATAATCTTGGGGACGTCGCCCGCGAACTGCACATAAGATGTTCCCGGCTAAGGGAGATGACAAATATTTGTATAGATGGCGTAGAGGACTGGGGAGAGGTAGCCCCCCACCCACTCCACACCTAAATTTTAGAAAGTGACTACTGCTTGACCAAACTCGAATACTCTGTCCCTTGTCCGTCGTACAATTGTCCATCGGGAAATTGCCCTAGAAACTTTCTTGATAATAATAATAATAATAAAATGAATAATAATAAAATGTATAATAAAATAGAGGGAGATGAAACCGAAAAAGAGAAATTGAATTAAAAAACAGTGAAAATCAGAAAATAATAGGTAAAATGTCAATGTCTTTTATGGGCGCATTTCAAAGACGCTTAGAACACGCTCCCACGAAATGATCTTACAACTTGAAGATTCGAGCCCGGCATTAATGGGGGGTGGGGGGGGTCACTCAATAACGTCTCACATAGCTTAATCAACCCAATGACGAGCGTCTGACATAGCATAATCAGGCCTCAGAGACTGGATTATTTCACGCATCCGCCCATCACGTAGACCATAACTCACCCAACGGAACCTTTGTCCTCATAAGTTCTAATTGCAGCCAAGCAGCTTGTCGTCTTGTACGTCCCAACGGAGTTTAAGTTCGGATTTTGAACGCTCGTCTTACGAACTTGTTCTTAGGAGTTGTACTACTATAGACCCTAAGTAATTAAGGTCGAATATTTTGTTATTTAAATCTTTTCGTCATTTATAATCATTATTTTACTTTTTATTCACGGTTTACTCTCTCCTATCTCGTAGCAGGGTGTCAGACGTATCTATGGCAACCATGCTGCAGCTGACATCTAGAAAACTTCCTACCCCCCAGGCCACAACGTCCACAGGGGATCTTTTTTATTTAGCAACTTTTCTTTTTTCGACTCCTTACCCCCTGGCTAAGATGCCCTCGTTGGTTTTCGCTTCATAGTTCTAAGAAAATGACAACTACTCAGCGTTCCATGGGTGACTTAATCCGGCTAAACCCACGATTAAATCATTACTAATCCTAGGTAGGGCTTGTTGTGGTCCCGAGTATGACGTGGATGCAATCCTTTTACAAGCCTCCCCCGACCTCCCTCCTCCCTATCCGACATGGGTCTCATTTGTCCCTTGTAAATCTGAATAATTGCCCCAGAAGCCCGGCATTTAAGACTTGATATTTCACGTCTTATCCTTAATCTTTTTTTTTGCTTATTTTTTTTCCTTAACTTTTGGTACTTCACTCCCTATTGATCAGCAGCCCACGTTGGATTACACACGGTATCATTTTGTGTATATGGGGGCGCTATGGGGTCACCATTGAACCAGTGAGCTATACTTCAGCCCCCTCGAATTTAAAAGTGCTTTAGTAACGAAGGCATCCGCCAGAATGTGTGTAAGGAGAGCTCTTTAAAAAAAGTGGCAAAGATCGAGGAAGTAAAAATGTCTGGAAGATATACAGCCGTGGCTCTTCCGACGGGTATTGTGGTGGAGAGAGCAAACTGTGGGTGTTGGAGGCCTGAAAGGCACACAATCCTTCAGATATCACCTGGCATCCCCTTGCTCATCCGTGTCTGTAAACACGAGAATTGACAGTTCAATTGCGCTGTACGCAGCTGCGGTGTACGGTTACCATAACATGGTTAGTCACCCTAGTGCTTGGGCTATGAGGAGCGTCCCCCAAGTATAGTCCGATGCAGCTAGGGTTAGACGAACCGTTGCTATGGGAACCAAAAATAGGAAAATGGCACCGCAATTGAGGCTATTACAGCCTGACCTACCCGAGTGTCACACTGCACCCCTGACCATTAATGGTTAGTCGCTGGATGGGTTTCCCGATTTATCGAAACAATTTATTTTTTATCGTCCGATTATCGGCTATGGATAAACCGAGTAGAATACGGATTTCCAGCTGTGTGAAGTTAAACCGCATTGAGTGCGGTTAGTCATCGGATGGAGTTACGATGCGGCTCGACTTTGGTTAAGTCGCACCTCGTGACCCGTGGTTCGAATCAGTGTATTTGCAAGCCACTTATCGCCTATGTCAGTGGTTCTCAACTCGTTTCAGGCCATGGACCACCAGCTCAATTAAAAGAATATTGTGGACCATTCCATATTTGAGTAAGTATAAAGTAAGCATACACAACAAGCATTTTGGCTTCAAATATATTTCTTCAAAATAGAATTTCGAAAAATTATATAAAATAATTAGCAGATAACATTTTAATCTGAAATATACTTCTTTCAAAAATAATATCTTGAAATTACATGAATGTTTATGTATCATTTTGCCATGAAATGTATGTTACAAAAAAAATGAAATAATGTAAGATTGTAAGAATAAACAACGAATATTTTTTATTTCCAATTCGATTAACTAATTTTTCCTTGCAACCAGACTTTTGGATTCTCTTCTCACTGACAAGCTTTTCAATGTTAGGAGTGGTGCTTGATGCACAACGAATATCACTTTCCACTGCAAGCCGATTCCTCTGTCTCGACTTAATGTGCAACAAACATGAAAATCCACTCTCGCACATGTAGGTTGATGCAAATGGTAAAAGACATTTGACTGCATGTGATGACAAATTTGGGTAACTACCAATCATAGTGGCCCGAAATTTTTCCATGGTAGACTGCTGGTACACATCTTGAGACGCCAATTCATTCGTCAGCCCCAAGAATTTCCCCTGCAGATCCTCTGGAATGCTATGAACATTTGCTGTGAATGGATTCCTGATGAAGGATAACTCATCCGTTATCATGTTCACCTCCGGAAAGTATCGCTGAAATTCATCCCGCAGCTTTCGTAAATGCTCGAGAATTTGCATCTGAATGCCTTTCTTTTCTCTGAGCATGGCATCCAAACATGGAAACTGAACCAAATTGTTACCTTCGACTCGTGTGATCCAGAGTTCTAATTTCTCAAGAAAAGCCTTGATGATGCCTTGGTGAGGGAACAGATTTGCACCTTTCCCTTGCAGTTGAAGATTCAGTTTGTTCAAGATTTCAAAAATATCAGTGAGGTATACAAGTTCTAATTCTGACTGTGTTAGCATAATTCTTAAATCCTGCCAGCCATCAGGTCAGCCTTTCAGTATATATGGTAAATAAGATGGGAGACGGCGACTGGGGATTTAAAGTTTTCTCCGAATCGCACACCCCTGAGATGCACCGCCATCGAATTGGCTACTCCCTTGATCCTTTGTTCAAAGACTGCTTTGCCCTCCTGTACACCACATTTTGGTTGAATGTCCTAGTCGGGGGGTGGGGGGCTTTGTGCGCAGTACCTGTTTTGGTACCGTGACGAACAGGGTTCCTGGTTCCTGGCATTTGCGCGCCAGGTCGTGGTGTCACAAGAGTTTTAGGAAGAGGTGGACCTTCATGCTATTTGAATGTTTACTTGGTTGGTTGGATGTCGGAGTCCCTGAGATGGTTGGGCGTTCCAAAGGGCACCTCGCCATGGCCGATTCTCTGACAAAGGCAAAACATTTGAAATTTTGAACCACACCCTCTCGGATTGTGATGAAAATTGGTTTTTGTGTAGATTTTTGACTGAAACTACTGAGTCTGAAATCCGTTTTTCAATATCTTAATTAGAAGCAAAGTTTTGGACATCCCATTTTTTGGGGGGGATGCAGCCTCCCCCCGAAGTTATAAAGCCTCATATCAGCCCCTAGTTTACCTAGAAGGTTAAAAAAAAAAGACCATTCAAAAGAGAATATTTAGCTCTTCAAAATTGATTAACGCAATATTTTACATAGAAACTATTGAAAAGGTTACGGCCATCTAAATTTTTAAATGGAGGGGGACCCCCAAAGTACCATTTCTTTGGTATATTTTGCTCTGTGGTTTCATCCAAGGGATGGTTCCACCCCTTGCCTGATTTGTTAGATAATCGGGGGATGCTCCTTACCTTTTTGTCTTTTTGTAATTTTATCGGTTATTTTTTTATATACCTGCTCATTAATTGTATTCATTTTGTTCATTTACCCTGAAGATAGTTTTTTTCGGCGGCTGTGGCCTCGGTGGCTTCCAAAAGGAATAGCTAATATGCTTGAAAAATGCCCTTGTTTGTAGTAGTAATTGCACCTCGATCAAAAGTCTCAAATTCATGGGATTATTACACAAATACTGACTTCACAGCCCGGGGTCTCCGCCCATTTGATGCAATGAGTAACCTTTCCAGGTGGTATTCGTACCCCACCACTACATTTTTCTCTATTAAGTCCGTAGTTTTAAGTACTTGTGTTCTAATGTCCAATTGCCCCAAATAGTCATATCACTTTTTTCAAAATCTTTCAGCAAAAGTAAGTTAACTCTGATATAATTATTTTAACAGAGTTGTGAAGTAACGAAGTACAATTACTTAAGTACTACACTCAAGTAACGTTGTACTTTTCACTTAATAAAAAGTACTCAATACTTGAGTACTTTCACTTCTACTTGCGTATTTTTCTTACGCTACTTTTACTTCATTACATTTGAATAGCATACAAGTATTCGTTACTTTTCAGTTAATTTTGGCCAATCACAGACGTAGAAGCAAAAGTCAAACGACGACCAATCACAAACGTGTACTTTAGAGTGAACAAATCATAAGCGCTTGTTCATGTTTGGACCAATCATATGTATCCTTCCATACCCGATAGACAATTTGTGAACGCCTGTTTAGCTGTGCAGGATTAATTTTCGCTCCCAAACGTTTGCCGCTCGATAGCCTAACTTTGAAAATCAGTTGTTTTTGATGTTGAATAAAAAATATGTCGGTAATTAATTTCTTTGTATATTTTTTTACCTAATAATTAGTTTAGTTAATCAGACTCTTCTATTCTGGAATTCTGTTAAAGTGGATAATTTTGTAGAGTTAATTTTACTTTTCATATAAACCAGACTTTCTGATCAATAGAGGGATATTTACAGCTTGATTTTTAAGTCCAGTTTAACTGAATTCTAATTATTAAGGGTCAGTACAGCGGGTAATAAAAGGGTTTACTGTACAGTATACTGAATAGTATCTGAGGTGATGTGTACTTTATTATTTGCCGCTACTTTTTACATTTACTACTTGAGCACTTCATAAATAAGATACTTGAATACTTTTAATTAAGACATCTAAGTTTGAGTACCTTTACTTGTACTTTGAGTAAAACTTTTTCATTGTAAAAATACTTTTACTTAAGTATCAGAGCAGGGTACTTTTTACAACGCTGATTATAATTTATGTTTTTTCAACCCTCGAATAGTCTTGCCTGACTGCCGCTAGGCTGTACTGTTCTGTGTTACCAACTAATGTTTTTCCTTACGTTAGATTTTAAAATTAATTATAGCCTAAAAAAAAAGCCAATTGTCAATGACAATATTTGTTGTGATATCTAAGATTAAACATTGAATATATATGTTTCTTGAAATTTAGCAACCATGTTTCGAAACAAGCATGTCAAAATCTTTTGAGATTAATGCTTGAAATACCACAACTTAAAAGAAACATAAAAAAAAACACAATTTAAATTCTTTCATTGGTAAATGCCCCATATACCCTAAATATCCCCATATATACTCCATCTCTTATCAAAAATAATATATATGTTTGGGCAGAAAGTCCTAACTCAGGAAGCAGAAAGAAAACAAAACCTTATTCGATTACCAGCCTCCGTACGGTACTGGTATTTGTTGCTCCTGCACAGTTCATTTCTCTTTGCGTAAGCCCCAACTGACAGGAATGAGTTTGGAATAAAGTAGAATAGAGTTTTAATTCGCTACTGTTAAAAGCGAAAACTTTCTTAAGAGTTGCTGTGAAGGAATTTTGCGATACTGAAGGATAAGGCACAGTCAGTTAGGCGAAGGTCTCCAGGGTGTACAGACGGTTCAATTCCGGGGATCTTAACGATCAACCACGTTCCGGCCGACCAGCCAACCGGCATATGCATGAACAGATTCGGATGATGGCTGATCACTGGAAGAAGATCGTAGAGAATGATGCACTTTATTTTGAAGAATAAATGTTGGTGTTGCTCCATAATTATTTTTTCCGCTTCCTAAGTGAGTCAGGACTTTCTGGCCAGCCATATATTAAATTGTCATTCTCTGAATGAAATTTAGGGCAACTGTGCTTACCTAGTCTTGAAGACTTCAAAATGTACTTATCGCCTTTGAGTGTGGTGTTTAGTTCGGCCCGCTAAAAACCGTTCCCTTTTCCTAGGTTCAATTTGGCCGTCGCTCATGATGTCTCTGGCGGACTTGGCCGAGGAAACGATAGAAATCAGTTCGGGCGATGAGCAGAATGAGGAGGACCGGGGAGAAGAGGTGTCCCGGTCCCCCAACCCGGTCCAGAACCCTCCCCATGAAGACAAAGAGAATGATTATAAACAACTCTACCAACAGGAGTTCGATAGACGGACTACTCTCAAGAAGTTGGCTCAGAAAGGTAAGGAAAGGGTTTTTTTTTGGTTCTAAAATTGTTCGTCTTCCCTTGTTTTAATTATAATATTAGGAATATAAAAAATAGCATTCCAAGCACTTTTCCCTCGTCTCCTGCGATTTTTTTGCCTCCATCTCCTAAATTGATAATAATAATGCAGTATACGGTACTCTTCAGAGCATATTGCCCTCGCAGAGCCCCTGTTTAGCACTGAGAGAAAAGGCTTGTTGATTCACAGCGGCGTGCAGTCAATGGAAGCAAGGGAAGCAATGCCTAGCCTATTTAAGAAGAAAATTAAATTAAATTATACCCCAACAATTAAAATGACAGCCGAATCAACTATATTCTCACATTTATGCTTGTCTATACTTGTATACGCCATACGGTACCGTTCACTTTCAATCGAATTGGCGTTAGACCCTGATGATCCCGACTGCAATTGAAGAAATGCATCCTTTTCGTCGAGATTTCTACTCTTTCTTTTTTTTTCAATAATAGTTCTGCTTTTTGGTGCTTTGGAATCAATAGTTTAAAAGATGTTTTGCTTTTCTTAGCAATAATATAGTCGTTAGAGTTTTATGATTTTATTTAGATATTTCAACGCTGTATTAGAATGAAGAAAAAAATAACCCATTTGTATATGGAAAAGGAAGCAAATTTAGCTTTGACGTAACTTTTATTATGCTCTAAAGCTTAAACAAATTTTTAGGTTATATTTAAATACTAGTTCTGAGTAAGAAAGCAGCTAAATAGCAAAAACTCTTGTATGGTTGAGCTCTTATATCTTAAGCATTTTTTTTAATATTTCCGGGATTCTGGCGGGCCTACTACCATAGTCACCCTTCGTATCTTTGAGATCAGTATTACTGATGCGGTGCTTAGATAAGTGTGGCGTATTGTTGATTCATTTTTTTAAAGTGATAATTCCCCTTTTAAACAAAATGGGTGCTAATGAAGTTGGGAGAAAATGCGATTGCATTATTGCAAAATTATTAAAAAGGAAGTTCAGTGCAATGACTTATAAGTAAAGAGAAACTATTATTAAAACAGGTAGACCTGTGGCCTGTATACTCGCCAATACAATGTAGGCCAATATGATAGAACATCTTGGCTAGCTGGATGTGCATACTTACAGAAGCTATTTTTAAAATTAAAATAAAGTTTAAAAAAATAACATTTAAATAAAGAGAGTAGCTTACAATTTTATAGTTACTTTTAATGAACAACATATTTACTTCAATTAAAATATTTATTTTTGTACAACTTAAATTGTTTCCTGATCTTCAAAACTCACCGCACGCCACTGTTGTTGAACTAGGTGGGTCTTGTAGGTTCCCTTGAAGGCACTAAGAGAGGGAGAGGGGGTGTATACCGGCCAGCAGTTCATTCCACGTATTAGCAGCGGCGCAGATTAATCCAAGACAATGTCACGCATGCACCACACACGACTACGAGGTACATGCAACTATGGGGTATAACCGAAACATAAGGCTCTTTGGGATGGAAAGAAGTTCACTAAAGAAGTGGGGGGGGGGGCAGCTTAAAGACCCTACGGAACCGGATGGGTAGTTAGCGCAATTCTTGGGGCATCGCCTTTGAAAGAGAAAAACGTCCCCCTCGGAGAACACTGGTTACATTGGAAGAGTGGGAGGGGGCGTCCCAGCAAGGAGGGAATTGCAGTCGGTAATGAAAGCATGGTTGGCTGTCTCGAAGCTTTTCTGCTCAGTGTGAGCGGATGTGGTGAAGGTTTCGAGGGAAAAAGAAGACTTTTAGACACGAGTAATATAAGCTTTGAGCCAAAGCTCACTATAGAAGGTCAGGTCCAGGTTTTTACCAGTGTCAGAATAGGTAATTGGGGTTAGTGGGTGGGAAATACTCTACTTCGGATGTTATGCTTCCACTTGAAAATTCTATTTGCCAGGCCTTCCTTCGTAGACGGTACTACGTCACCGTGTTTTTCGATGTGGAGAAGGCCTATGATACCCCATGACGATACGGTATCATAGAGACCCTCCACACGATGTGGGCATGGGATTCTCCACACACTGGTTCACCTTAGCCTTGACGGTTTCACTCTGACTCAAAGGCAGATATCAGATCAGTCTTCTGGGCTGCATGGCAAAGAAGATTGGAGACAACGCTGGGGAATTTAAAGTTGTGTGCCGTTACGCCCAGACCTCTTCCTTGGATCCGTCCCCCAATGGATTGGTGGTATCAAGTCATATTCTGTTGTCTCCGAGTCGGAGACACGCCCGAGACGTAAAGTTATCTGATGGAGCACTCCCACGAACCTTTAGCCGAAGACTGCTTGATCCCACAAAATGTACGCCACATTTTGGTTGAAGTCCCTAGTCTGAAAGAGCTTTACCCCCGGTACCTCTCCCGGTACCGTGACGAACGTGGTCACTACCGCTTTTCCTGGTTGTAGGAACTTGTTCTTTCACACCAACGGGATCCAGCGCTCCGTCCGGCCCCAGCTTAGCCTCTCTTCCTTCCTTCAGATAGCCCGATTTCTCCCCTACCTCGTCGCTTTTCATACAACCTCTCCCACAACTTTCTCTGGTCAGCCTCTAATTTCACAGGGTAGAATGCTGACCTTCTTCTCAAGCCAACCACCCCGGATCGGGGCTGAGGGGGGGAGGGGACATTGTTCCCTAACCCCTCAGCTCCGGTTCGGGATGGGGTTTTTTTTAACAACCTGCTTCATCCCCACCCACATCTTCCTCACATCCCTTTTCCTCTCCTCTTCACAACCTATATTTTTTACGCCGTGTCCAAGGTGGAGCCGCCATGCCGAAGGACTGCCAGGCCACCAGGCGGGAGGGGTGGTCCCGAATGGCGGCGCCTGGCTCTGCCGGGCTTGTAAGCACCTCTCGCAGTGCGGGCAACTGCGAGAGGTGATGAGCTATTGCGTCCCGTAATCAAAAGAGGGTCACCATGCCCATGTATGAAAAAAAACAAAAACCCCAACCCCCAACTTCCCCAAAAACATCTACGGAGCCGCCCTCGGGCAGCTCCACCGAGAAAATGGAGGTCCCCCCCCTTGTGCTTGCGCAAGGGACCCTCCATAATGCTTTAACCGGAGAGGAGGCTTACTCCTCTCCTACGCCTACGGGTGTAGGGGACTCCCCCTCACCCCCTTCTCTGGAGGTGCTTTCGGGCACCTCCCTATCTCCAGCGGCAGTCCCTCCTTTGCTTTCTAAGGGGACTGCCAAGAAAGCCAGCAGGCAGCCCATTGCCGACCGCCCCTCGTGCAAGCGGCTCGGTAGGGCAAACCCCCTTAGGGGGGAGAGGGAAGCCAGGCCCCTTCGGTCGCTTCCCTCAAAAGACCTGCTGGCAAGAATTTTGAACCTTGCTGGGGTCAAGGACTGTGCCTCCCCACACCACCTGACTAGTGACAATACTGCCAAGGGGACCTGCGATGTCCTGGGAGGGGATGGCCAACAGGAGGCCCCTCCTGTGATAGACATGGTCCTTGAGGAGACCCAGCCCCAGACGGTAGGGCCTTCCATGGGGGGGAATTCGGGCTCGGCGCCAAGCACCGAACCCGAATCCGCCCCTATGCAAGGTCCTCCTCAAATGGCTGAGGGCTCCGAGGCATTAGAAGGAGGGGAGGGATCTCCCCCGACAGGTGCCCCTACGACAACCAGGACCTTCTCCATTTCGGAGAGGGACCTGGCTGAGGCTGGTCCATCTGGCCTGGGGACTTCTGCCGGCGGAGGTGAAAAGCGGGTTCATTCCCCGCCCTCCTCTCCTAAAAAGAAAAAGACTAAAAAGACTCAAAAGACGAAGAAGACTCGGGGCTCCTCTCCATCCGCGGGGGCTGCGGGGACGGATGGGTCTGCTACCACTTTGGTAGGCGACCAAGCCAAGATCGGCACATCCGGCCCCTCTACCCCCTCGTGTGCGGAGCCCATGACTACGACTAAGACCAAGAATGCACAGGGCGGAGCCTCGATGACATCGGGGCCCCTGATTCAGAGGTTACCTGGCGTTTTCGAGCCCGCTGGCTTCAAACGCTTCCTCGTTATTCGCTCCACTGATGGCACCATGTTGTCCAAGGGCAACATGATCCATCAGAGGAGAGGATTAGCTAGTGCAATTGGTAGAGAGCCGAAGGTAACCCGTTTCTCGGACGGGAGCCTTCTGGCGAATGCGGCGAATCCCGCCGAGGCGGCCAAGATAAGTGCTCTTCGGACACTTCATGGCACCCCGGTGAGTGTGACGCCGCACTCTACCATGAACTTTGTGAAAGGAGTAGTTTATGCGAGGGAACTTGTTGACTACTCCATTGAGGACATCACCCTAGAGCTGGCCGACCATGGGGCGGTCAAGGTCGAACGTGTGATGAGAAAACAGGGAGGGGCCTCGAGACCCACCCCTACACTCTTCGTCACGTTCGACTGTGACAAGCTCCCTGAGTCGGTGCGTGCCGGTTGGTACCGCTACCGCGTGAAGGCATTCGTGCCACTGCCGCGGCGGTGCTATTACTGCCACCGCTTCGGCCATACGAATCGATCATGTAGACGTGCAAAATCGGGGTCACCCGAAGTCTGTGTAAATTGCTCCAAGGTCGCACACGATAAGTCCAAATCGTGTGTGGCCAAGTGTGTCAATTACGGAGAGCCGCACCCTGCTTCTTCGAAGCAATGTGGTGCATATCTCCTTGAGAAAGAAATCCTGGCCGTTCAGGCCCAGGATCGACTCTCATTCCGCGAGGCAAAGGACTTGGTCCTGGCGCGCCCGGCTCTGCCTGGGACGTCATATGCCTCAATAGTTAGAAAGGCACCCTCTGCTCCTGGCCCATCCAGGCCAACGAGCACGGTTGTTTCCGCGCCCATTCGGAGCCCTTCTGTGGGCTCTACCCAACCTGGGCGCTCCCCTGGTAAAGCTGGCGGCAAAAAGGGTTCATACCCTGCCCCGGCTAAAACCAGGGCTCCCCCCTCTTCCCCCAGCGTGACCGGTCGTTAGACTCACAGGAGGCAACACCCCTGAAGATGGTCGCTAGGCCATCTTCCGGGGTTCCTAAAGCTGTTCCCCGAAAGGAGGACAGCAACAAAGGAGCTTCGGCCCCTTTGCCCACGCCCCGAGGTGGAGCGAGTGGCTCGGAGACGGTGGTTCCTCGAAAAGAGGGCCCCCCGCCTCCGAAGCCGCAACGCCCGCCTAAAGTTTCGAGGCGGAGGGAGGAAAAGACTCGCATGGCGAGCCCAACCTCCCCCAATAAGTCCTCGAAGGCGACAGCGCCTTCAGCGCTTTGTCCGGCCAACAGCGCCCGGGGTTCTGCCCCCGGGAAGCGTACGGCCATTCCCGTGAGGGTCTTCAATTCGAGGAGGGCCCCCGCGTCTCCTCCGAGCTAGGCCTGGAGGGCATATTCCTTCAATGGAATTCCCGTGGACTCCGGGCCAACTGGGAGGAGCTGCGGAGGCTCGCCTCATCCCGTTCCCCGTTAGCTATTTTTTTGCAGGAGACCATGCTAGGCGCGTGCCCCCTGCCTGCCCTCCCGGGGTATAAGGGTCTTGCGACCCAACCACCGCGGGACGGCCGGGCTGGGGGATGCGCGGTTTACACCCGGCATGATGTCTCCGTTCTTCCTTTCTCTTTAGATACCTCCTTTCAGGCAGTGGCTGTGCAGCTGCACCTGGATAGGAGGTATACTATCATTTCTGCGTACATTCCACCGTCAGCTGACTTCGACGCGGGGGACTTTCGCCGCGTCGTGGCACGGTTGCCGAGGCCCTATCTCTTGCTTGGAGATCTGAACGGCAGGCATCCTCTCTGGGGAGATTACACCATAAATCCCAGGGGACAAGTCCTTGCCGATCTGATCGAAGAGCTTGAGATGGGTGTCCTAAACGTGGATGAGTTTACGCATCACTGTCCGAGAACCGCTTCATTTTCTTGCCTTGACCTATCTTTGTGCTCTTCGGATGCACAGCCTGATTTTGATTGGGGGGTGGTCGATGACCTCCATGGTAGTGATCACTTTCCCATTCAAATATCATTTTCAGGGCAACTGCCGCCTGAGAGACCACCTCGGTGGTGCTTGGCGCGGGCGCGGTGGCCTGCATTTCAGGAAATGACTGAATTCTCTATCTCAGTCAAGGAGTTTAGGTCGGTAGATGAGGCCGTCGAGTTCTTCTCCGGCAACCTCATCGCCGTGGGCCTGACTACTATTCCTAGGACGTCTGGCCGTTTTGCACGCCGACCACTCCCATGGTGGTCGGCCGAGTGTGAGACGGCCCTCAAACAGAAGCGTTATGCCTACATGCGCTATAAGCGCCGCCCGAACGATTTCACCGTTGCTGAATTTCGTCGGGCTAGGGCTAGGTTCCGGTATATTTCGAAGCACGCCCGCCGCTCTTCTTGGCGGGCATACGTGTCTTCACTTAACGGGAAGACCCCTTTAGCTGAGGTGTGGAAGCGAGTCAAAAGGATTCGGGGCAAGTTCTCGCAGGACCCCCCTCCCGTTCTCCAGGAGAATGGGACCGCAATCTCGGACCCCGCGTCCGTGGCGGAATCCTTAGCGACCGCTTTTTCCGCATTCTCTAGCCGTGATGCTGCTCCGCCAGCATTCAATGCACGTCGTGATGTCGCGGAAGGCCGCCGGCTGGACTTTACCTCCAGAGGCGGAGAACCCTTCAACGACAAGTTTACTGTGAGTGAGTTGCGTTCCGCTCTCGCTTCGTGCGCGGACACCGCCCATGGTCCGGACGATGTCCCGTACGCCATGCTTCGACACCTGGGTGAGCGAGGCATGGCCTTTCTATTAGATTTGTTCAACAGGATCTGGGTGGAAGGTCTCCTCCCAGACTCCTGGCGAATCGCTACTGTGCTCGCCTTTCGCAAGCCGGGGAGAGATCACTCTACTCCGACCGGTTTCCGCCCAATCTCTCTAACCTCTTGCGTGTGCAAGTTGATGGAGAAATTGGTAAATGTTAGATTAGCCTATTTCCTGGACAGCGGAGGCCATCTGTCTTCTGCACAGTGCGGCTTCCGTAAGTTCCACTCCACGACGGATGCTCTGCTCCGACTGGAAAATGCCGTCTGCGAGGCTTTCCTTCGTAGACAGCACTACGCCACGGTGTTTTTTGATCTGGAGAAAGCCTATGATACCGCAGGGCGATACGGTATCATGGAGACTCTCCACACGATGGGGGCGAGGGGACGCCTCCCAATGTTTATATCTGAATTTTTGCGAGATCGTCGATTCCGCGTACGGGTGGGGGGAGCCCTCTCCGGCCCAAAGGAGCAGGAAGAGGGTGTCCCGCAGGGAAGTGTCCTCAGTGTCACACTCTTTGCCCTGAGCATCAACGGCATCACCTCGGTGCTGCCGGAAGATGTTCTCGCTACGCTCTACGTGGACGACCTTTCGATCTCTTTTGGCGCGGCCCAGATGCCAACTCTGGAGCGCCGACTCCAACAGGCATTGAACCGCGTCTCTCGCTATGCCGAAGCGCACAGGTTTCGGTTTTCTTTGGCCAAGACTAAGGTGGTGCACTTCTGCCGCCATCCACGGCTTCACCCCGACCCAGATTTGTTTCTTAATGGGGTGCGCCTGGATGTGGTTGAGTCGCACCGTTTCCTTGGTCTTGTATTCGACCGACGCCTCACCTGGGAGGCTCACATTCGCAGCCTTAGGGTCTCTTGTACCCGCGCCATGGACATTCTCCGTTCCGTGACGTTCAGCGCTTGGGGCGCTGATAGGGCTACCGCCTTACTTTTTTATCGATCCTTTGTTCGCTCGAAGCTCGACTACGGATGCGAGTTTTATGCATCCGCAGCCGAGCGTTTATTGCGGAAGGTGGATTCGATCCACCACACCGGCCTTCGCCTTGCGACCGGTGCCTTCCGCACTTCCCCCATTGAGAGCCTGTTGGTCGATGCTGGGGAGATGCCACTCGCTCTGCGCCGCGTGCAGTGCATCACTCGCCTGTACGCGCGAGCCCGGCGCCTCCCCCAGTCGCCAACAGCTCTCACTGCATCCGCAGCTGATCTCGATGGTGCCTATGCCGCCGAGAGACGCCAGTCATACCCTAAGCCCTTTGGGTTTAGGGCCAGGAAACTCCTTCGAGAGGTAGATATAGCTCTCGGGCCGGTGGCGCCCCTGGTTCTGCCCAGGACGCCACCCTGGAGGGTACCACATTTGGCTATTTGTCGCCACGCCTCTGCTCCCAAAGCTTGTACTGCGCCGGGAGTATTGCGTTCGATCTTTTTGGAGCACACATCGTGTCACGCTGGTACCGTGCCAGTGTATACGGATGGCTCCAAGTCCCAAGAGGGGGTCGGCTTCCACGCCGTATCCCCTCTGTTTGAAGTCAGCGGGGCTCTACCAGGCGCTGCGTCTGTCTTCACGGCCGAGCTGGTGGCAATACACCACTCGGTACGGGAGATTACGCGACGTGCCCGGTTCGGAGACCGGATTGTGATTTATAGCGACTCACAAAGCGCCCTGAGTGCTCTCGGGGCATTGGAATCTCCGCATCCCCTGGTTCGCGAAATCCGTGACGCCACGGTTTTGGCGAGCCGGGCAGATGTCGAGATTATCTTCTGCTGGGTTCCTGGACATGTAGGAATTGCGGGGAATGAGCGCGCCGATGAGGGCGCCAAAGAGTCCGCGAGGACTCTGCGACCGGACCAGCGTTTCGCTCTTCCTCACACCGACTACATGGCAGGAATACGGGCAGCTCTTCGGACTGCTTGGCAAAGAAGATGGGAGACGGTCGAGGGGAACTTAAAGTTGCGTGCCATTGCGCCGCGACTGTTCCCATGGACCTATCCCCCAATGCCGCGGCGGCTTCAGGTTGCTTTCTGTCGTCTTCGAATCGGACACACTCGTGTGACGCATCGTTACTTGGTGGAGCGCTCGCATGTGCCCTATTCAACGACTGCGTCGTCCCCCAGACTGTTCGGCATATTCTTGTCGAATGTCCCAGTCTGGGTGATCTTCGCGCACGATACCTGTCTCGGTACCGGGATGGGCGGGGTCGCTACCGCCTGTCCCTTGTACTCGGGACGAGTGCGTGCACCATGACTGGTGGACTTATTGACTTTTTGGGGGAGGCCGGCCTTCTCCCCTTTATTTAAGGTTCCTTTTTTTGTTATTGTTTTGTTTTAGATTGCACTCTCCTGCACCGGGGTGAGGGGGACCTCCCCCCGCTGCCGGAGATTGCTTCGATTGTTAAGTTTTTCAAATTTATATTGATTGTTAAGTTTTCATATTTTAACTTTAAAGTAGCCTAATTCTAGGCTGTCGTGTTTTTCGGCGACTTATGCCCAAGTGGGTAGTTGCCAGATGGGCTCTATAAAAAAAAAAAAAAAAAAAAATCTTTCACACCATATTGTGGTGTGATAGATGTTGGGAGTAGGTGGATCTCCTTCATACTATTTGATTTTTAAATTGTTGGCGGTTCGCTGGGGTCTTGAGATTGGAAATCTCCCCAGTGTTCCCTGGGAAACATTCTAGACCCCGAGGAAAGAGGGTACGTTTTAAAAAGACTCGGGCCCCCTCGCCCCTGCTCGAAGCTGAACGGAGCCAACGAGTATTCGGTCCTGTTCTAAACCAAGGGAGCTCCGACCCAAAATGCGTCCAGCCTACCGAATAACTAGACAGGAGAAAGGGAATATTCGTATGCGGAACGCGCAATGAGGTGTCTCGCTGCCATTAGCCCTTTCAGCTCGGCCCCAAGGTTCTTACTGCCACCCCAGGTACATTCTCCTCGAATAGCGCCCCTACAACTACTAAGTAGATCTTATGGCCCTTGAATCGATTTGCCGTCTACCCCGGGTCTAATTGGGCGAAGCTGTGGAACCCCGTCTCTTCCTTTTCTCCCCTAGCTATCCCTTCATGAGACCAGATTAGATGAGTTCCACCTTCCTGTGGTACAAAGGTTTAGCGATCTCCATCCTCAATGCGTGATGGGTTCACGCTGCTATGTGCGCAATATACACCCGATGTGAGGTTTCAGTCCTTTCTACACCTCTCAGGCGTTAACAGTCTAGCTGCACCTGGATAGTAGCTATTTTGTTTACTTTCCACTCTCAGACTGCTTCGGTGAGGAGTAGGGGTCCTGTCTTATTGTTATCTGCTTGGCAAGGCCCTGTCTCTTCTATGACCTGAATGGTAGACACGCTCTGTGCGAGGACTACATGGATCTTCCTAGAAGAGGGATCCTATCGGAACTGTTCGAGCAGATGGAGATTAATGTCTAATGTGGGTGAATCCACGGATTTTCTTACTAGAATTACTGTGCTCTCCTGGCGTGCTAGCGGACTTTGGATGGGAGGTGTTGTCGATGGTTTCAATGAAAGAGATCGCTTTCCCATTCAAACATCTCACCAGGCCGTATCTTTTCAAGAGGTCACCTCGGTGAGGCTTGGATCGTAAGGTCATACATTAGAATAAGTGAGAGCGGGCGACTTTTTGGTTAGCAAACCTTGTTTTATGTAATGCTTAGATTCTTAAATCAGTCATTTTCAAATATATTTCATTCTTTCGTGGTACAACCACTCTATACCATATACTACTCATCTATTATGTGTGGGGGGGGGGACTTAATCACCTACTTCAACGTGAACCGTTGAAGGACTGTTCGCAGGGATTAACGACAGACTAGTCGGTCACACTTGAGGCGTTAGGTTTCAAATCCTTAATAATCAAACAGAGTGCATAAATGGTTGGCGAGATTTACTTGAATAGGTCGAGAGTATCGTTACAGAATAAGAATAATTATATGCAAAGAGGGGGTTATTTAAATTGAAATAGTCTCTTAATAATTATTATGAGGAGGGATTCTCAAATGGAATTAATTGATTAATGTAACTAGGCTCAGATCAAAAGGGGAAAGTTGACAATACTAATAACGGAGGTGGTTTCAGTCTTACGGGTCGATGACTTCGAGGAAGGTCCTTCTTACGATGAGGCAAGTGGGGCACGATCCGAACCAACCTTCCGATGAAGATAGCCAAACTTCAAAGATGACGTTCCACGAGGAATGTGGGAATTCTTGTAATTCCACTGAAAGAGGAATCATTTTTTACTCAAAGGTAATCGATGGAGATTTTCTTCGGTTCGATTAAACGAAGGGAGACTGTTGCGCAAATTTAAAGGCTTGCCGTTCACAGAAGCTAACAATTGACTTGGGTAGAATCACGGCTGAAGAAGTCTGCTCTCTGAAGAACGCTCACGGGACGAGACGATAAGGACGGCCTTTAGGTGCGGGCTGGACTCCTCGAACTACAGAATAGCCCGATTCTGGAGGGAAAGGGGGAGTTTGGAGAAAGGAGTCACAAATTCTAGACATCTTCGTCCGGAGGCGGAGTCGATTCATCATTTAGCAGCAAGGGACGAGACAGAGCGGCTCTTTCCCACCTCGTCACCGGGGGGATGCAGACTTGGGACGAGTTCGCAGGATTAGGAAATATTTTCTCAACGTGTTTAGGAGTCGAAATTCGAGAATGTTCGAACAGGAAATGACGTCCATGACGTGATACCATAGTACGTGTTCTACGATAAATGGGAGGGGGGGGGGTCAAAGGTTGTTGTTTTCCACATTCGTAGATAAAAATAATCTTTAAACAAGGTCTGCTGAACAAAGTAGCGTGCTTTCACTTATTCTGATTTATGACTAAAACTAATAACATGAGGGTTTCAAATTTCGTTAGAATCGGCCTAGATAGTATGTTATTGCCAAAACAAAATAATTCCAGGGCTAACCTTGGGAGGACCTTGACAATTATATCATTCGAAAGAGAATGTAAATCAACATAAGGGTTTCAAATTTCGTTAGGCCTAATAGTTACAATGTTCCCCCCCCCAAAAAAAATAAAGATAAAACGGAGACCTACCTACCGACCGACATAGTGATATATAGAGTCGACGCGACTAAAAATGCAATAATTTATAAATACTTATTCTTATTACCCTTATCTACACGCTCTTTTCGCTCACAGAAGTTAAGCTATGTTGACTGTGGTTACTACTTGGATGGGAGATCGCTGGGCCTTTGGTACTGATCACATGATATATAATTTTAAATCGTGGTTCGGATTCCGCGTTAAGCTGTAGGTTCCCACTGATATAAGTGTGGAAGCAGTTTAAAAATGGTGGCAAAAATGTGCCAAAAATTCCCTTTAGTTATTAATGTGTAATTATATCTATGACTATGTAGTATATACAAACAAATGCACAAAGGTAATTGCAGTTATCTTATATGTATTCGAAATTTGCATCTAACTGGTTAAGCGCGGCCCGCAAATCTTTACATAAGGTTTGCCCACCCCATGGGCATAGGGCATGGTTCGGTTTCGTTTAGAAGCACGGGTTTCCTCTTCCTGGTGAACTCACCTGTTTTCACCTAATGGGAGATCCCTTCTTGCAAAAGTGTGGAATCGTATCAAAAGGATTCGGGGTAAGTTCAACCAGGACCCCCATCCATTTCTTCAGGAAGAAATGGATGCCGGCTAGACTTCACCTCCATATGGTAACCCTTCAATGATTTGTTTTTGCTGAGCAAGTTGTATTCCGCTTTCGTTTAATGTGCGGACACCGTCCCTGGTCCGGAAGATATCCCGCCATGTTTTGACATCTAGGTGAGCGAGAGTTAGCTTATTAGCTTTGTTATACAAGATCAGTAGGGAGGGTATCATCCAAGATTCCTATTGAAGTGCTACCCTGCTTGCTTTTCTCAAATCAATAAGATATCATTCCACCCCGGCTTGTTTCCGCACTGCCTATATCGGCAGGAATCAAGCTAGCAGGAATCTGGGCTGCCTGGCAAAGAACCTGGGAGATGGCCGATTGGAACCTAAATTATTTAACTTCTCCAACATCCGCACTGTGAAAGCTGGTGGAAAAATTGGAAATTGTTAGGTTCGCTTATTTCATGTACATTGGAGCCACCTTTCTTCTGCGCAAGACTTATGTAGGTTATACTCCACGTTGTATGTTCTGCCCAGGCTAGAGGGTGCTATCTGCGAGACTTTCATTCTTAAGCAGTATTTTGCCACTATTTTTCTTATTTGCAGAAAGGCAATGATAGCGCGTGACAACGCAGTATCGTGGAGACCCTTCATTCTATAGGTATGAGTAGACGGCTCCCAAATCTATAGAGTTAATACGAGATCGATTTTACGCAGAATTCTTTTTGGGGGGAGCCCTTTCCGAATCAATAGGGCAAAAAAGACGTATGATGCAGCGGTGTCCTCTGCGTAACTCCCTTTGTCGTGACCAACAACGGCACCACTTCAGTTTTCCTGATGTTCTCACCACGCTCTACATAGGCGACTTTTGGAGCTGTTTTGATCCTATCTGATGTCTATCTTTGAACGCCGACTCTTAACAGACTTTGAACATCATCTTTTGTTATGGCGATCTTACCTGTTTTTTTTTTTGCCAAGATCAACGTAAAGTACTTCTGGTGCCGTAATGGGCATCACTCTGCCCCAGACTTTCTTCTAAATTAACTTGCCAAGACAGTAGGCTTGCACCGATTCAATTGTCTTGTTTATAACCTACTCCTCAACTGGGAGGCACATATCTTGAAGGATACCACCATTGAGTTTTTGTCACCACGCCTCTTTGGCTGAGACAAAGGTGGTGCACTGTCGGCATCCGCGACTTCACCCTCACTTGTTGCGATTCGAAGCTCACCTGGATGTGGTAGAGTCGCATATCTTTGGTCTTGTTTTCGACCGACGCCTTGCCTGGAAGGCATATATTTGCAGCCTTAGGGTCTCTTGCACCCACACTATGGACATTGTTCGTCTCGTGACCTTCAACAAGTGGGATGCTAATAGGGCTACTGCTTTGCTGGCATATCGTTCCTTTATTCGCTCGAAGCTTGACTACGGATGCGAGCTTTACGCATCTGCAGCCGAGCGTGATCTGCGGAAGGTGGACGCGATTCAACACACCGCTCTCCGTTTAGCGGCCGGTGCTTTCCGCATATTCCCCATTGATAGCCTCCTGGTTGATGCCGCTTGCTCGGCACCAAAGTGCATTATGCTCTTCTACGCCCGTGCTCGGCGTATCCCTCAGTCTGTAAGACCGAAAAACGGAAATAATACCTTAAGCCCTTCGGATTTAGTGATAGGAATCTCCTTTGGGAGCTCAACATAGTTATAGGGCACGCCACACAACCGTGCTAGTAGATACTGATGGCTCCATATCTGGAAAGGGGTTCGGCTTCCACGCCGTATCCCCCTTTTTGAAATCGGCGGCCCCCTAACCAGGTGTTGCTTCTATCTTAACAGCTGAACTGGAGGCAATACACCGCTCTGTATGGGGGATAACTTATCTTGCCCGGTTCGGAGAACGGATCATGATCTACATATAATGACTCACATGAGTGTTCTCAGCGCATTGTAATTCTCCGCATCTCGGTATCCGTGATGCCACGGCTACCGCTAGTTAGGACGATGTCGAGATTATCTTCTGCTGGTTTCCTCGACTTGTAGGGATTGTGGTAAACGAGGACTGGGCAACCAGCCCAGCGTTTGGCTAGCTCTCCGGTCTTCCTGACAAAGAACCTAAATTAATTTTTTTTTTAGTGTTGTGTGCAAACTCGGGTTCCGGAGGGAGGTGGACCTCCATTCGACGTCGGAGCAATTTTTTTGTGTGTTGGTTTGTTTTATTTATCGTGTTTTGTGTTTGGCCTTTTTTTAAAAAATGATATAGCCTAACAATAGGCTTATTAGTTCCGGTGGCAGGCGCCTGATGAACGTCATTAAAAAATGAAGCCTGATTTGCATTATTCCCGAGGACATGGCTACTCCATGTCGGAGTTATGTCGAAATTTTCTTGTGAGTCACAGGACATGTGGTGGTTGGGAACGAGGTCTCTGAGCGAGCTCGGCTATCTACTCAGAACTGAGGAAGAGCACCGACGTTTCTCCCTTCCCCACAGTGAATACATAAGAGAGATCAATCAGTACAGAGCTTCGGGCTGCATGGCTAAGAAGATAGGATAGAGCACCCGGGAATTTGATGTTATCTGTCATCGCGCCCCAACTCTTCTCGTTGGACCTCTCCCCCTCAGCCTCGCCTTTACCCATCCATTTTTCGTCGCCTCTGAATCGACCCCACACGGGGGGGGCCCATCGTCATCTGATCGCGCTCTTTCATGAGCATTTATTCGAAGATTTCTTGGTCTCCCACAACTGCCGTGGACATTTTGGTTAAATGTCGTACTCACTTCGCGCGTGGTCTCTTTAACAGTGCTGATTGCACTCTTGGGTCCCCGGCGCAAGTCGGTCTCCACTGACACACACCTGAGCGTGCCTCTTCGTTGCCTATTTCCCTATTTTCTCTGCTGTTGAATGTTTAAGTATTTTAAGGTGTTCGTTTTTCTATTGTCACTTATGTCTTGTATGTTTATATTTTAGCCTTTATTAAGTTTTCCTTTTTTCTTCTTTTGGCAGACGTGAACTTATCGGTGACAGCCGATAAAATGCCTCATAATTTAATCTAAAATTAAATTAGAAGCTGGTATGAACAGAAAAAAATAATAAAATAAATCACAAACCACACACATTCATAAAGAAGCCTAGAAGACGACCACTCAGATGATAGGATGAATTTGGCTCAGTGGCGGACTCGAGCACTGAACTTAGCCTCACTTCATTTTTTACGTTATTTTTCATCCTTTCAGTCAATTTATAGCAAATTACCACCTCTCTTCTAATTGCCGCTTAATCAATTATATATTTTTTTTTAGATTCAGGTAGCGAATGCAAGATCCTAAGTAGTTTTGTGGCCCAGGGCATCAGACTGAAGATGATAAATATGCGGTTTATCGAAGTCTTCTCCAAGTTATCTTATCTGGATGGATAAGATAGTTTTCAATTCTACCAACATTGCAGATGATCTGCATAGAATGAAACTCATAAAATGTACCTCAGATATATATCGGGTGGTCCCCCCCCCCAAAAAAAAATGACGCATTAAAAAAAAAATAATATCTGGGTAACCTCCTTCCTATTCATGACAATTTTCACATGCAAGATACTTTCCATCTTCCTTTTTCGAATGTAAAAAACGGAATTTAGATGCTTTTTAAAGTTTTCTTACCTTACCGAAGTCATCTCATGTGACGTTAGCTATCATACAGTACCATTCTTCTCTATCTTCTGATTCTGGATTAGATCTATCACAGTCCATCTTCTGTTCATGTTTTCCATTAGGGCCTCCATCAACTCTTTATTTTGTCTTCCTCTGGCTCTTCTTCCTTCACTACTTCTCAGCAGGCAATCTCTTTCTATTCCTCTTGCTCTCAGGATATGCCCCAAGGACTGCTGCAGCCTTCTCCAGATACTTCTCATTAAGCCCCTCTCCAGTCGTGCACGTCCTAATACTTCCTCATTTGTTGTTCTTGCTATCCATGGGATTCTTTGCATCCTTCTCAAAAACGACATTTCTATTGCTTCTAATTTCTTTTCCATATTCTTCTTAATCGTCCATCACTCACATCCGTATGTTAAAACTGACCAAACAAAACACTTTAACAACCTAATTCTTGTGTCATTACAAAGCTCAGCAGATTCGTTAATAAGTTTCTCATTTTCATAAAAGCACTTTTTTTTCAATATTATTCTTCTCCTTATTTCTTTCTGCCTCGTCTCTCATAGTACTTCCTAGGTAATAGAATTCCCTGACTTGTTTGATTTGTCTCCCTCCAATATATATATTCTCACTCTTAGCCTCTCTCTTCATGTTACCCCCAAGATTTCCGTTTAAATAATATTTATCCTTAAACCTCTCTCTTCTCCAGCGTCTCCTAGTTCACCCACAAGTCTTTGCAACTTCTCTTCTGAGTCTGCAAAAAGAACTGTATCATCAGCGTAACGTATGTTGTGCACATTTCGTCCTCCAATATTCAGTCTTTCCAGGTCTTACAGATTCTCCATGCATTTTTGTCCATACCGCGAGAAGAGGTCTGGGTGAAGTACACACCTCTGCCTCACTCCTCTCCTTATGTCTATCCATTTTGACTTCCTTTCTTCTATTTTCATAGCTGCTATCTGGTTTCTATACAAATTTGCAATTAACCTTATATCCTTACCATCCATTCCAATTTCTTTAAGTATTTTTACCAAGTTTCCATGTTTAACTGTGTCAAAATACTTTTCAAAATCGACAAAAGACAAATATACATCTTTCTGAATTTCGATCGCTCTCTCAAGAATGGTTCTTAGCCAGAAAATGGCATTACTTGTAGTACCCTTTCTTGCCGATAAACAGATTGTATCATGAAACTTAAATTTTTTCAAAAAGATTATGATATCTGCAGGGTTCTATTGAAATGGCAAAATAGATTTCATTTTATTAATACTGTAAAGACAAAAGTGAATTCTGGTAATTACATTGAACTCTTGAAAACAAAGTTGTTGCCTGATTGCCGTCTCCTGTATCAAGAAAATGACTTTATTTTGCAACAAGATAGGCAACAAGATAGAGCACCTTCGCATACAAGCCACTCCACATAGTCGTTTCTAATTAGCAATACGCCAAGATTAATAACGAAAAAATGACTGGCCACTGCTAAGTCCAGATTGTAACCCCATGGATTACTCACTTTGTCAGTTACTAAAAGAAAAGGTTTACCGAGGCCAAAAGATGTTCTCGCTACACTCTTTGGCACGGTCAAGATGCCAACTCTGGAGCGTCGACTCCAACATGCATTGAACCGCGTCTCTCGCTATCCCGAAGGGCACAAGTTTCGTTTTCCTTGGCCAAGACTAAGGTGGTGCACTTATGCCGCCCTTCAAGTTTCCACCCTGACCCAGACTTGTTTCTCAATAGGATACGCATGGATGTGGTTGAATCGCACCGTTTCCTTGGTATTGTATTTGACCGACGCTTCACCTGGGAGGCTTATATTTGTAGCCTTAGGTTCTATTGTACCCGCGTTATGGATATCCTTCATTCCCTGACGTTCAGCGCTTGTGGCGCCGATCGGGCGACTGTCTTACTTTTTTATCGATCCTTTGTTCGTTCAAAGCTCGACTACGGATGCGAGTTTTATGCATGCACAGCTGAGCGTGTATTGAGGAAGGTGGACTCGATCCACCACACCGGCCTTTGCCTTGGGACTGGTGCCTTACGCACTTCCCCCCATTGACAGCCCACTTGTCGGTGCTGAGGAGATGCCACTCGCTCTACGCCGTGCACAGTGCGTTATTCGCCTTCACGCGCGAGCCTGGCGCCCCCCCCCCCTCCCTCAGTCCCCAACAATTCTCACTATATCCGCAGCTGATTTCGACGGAGCCTATGGCGCCGAGAGACACCAATCATACCCTAAGCCCTTTGGGTTTAGGGCCAGGGAACTCCTTCGAGATCTAAGTATAGCTCTCGGGCTGGTAGCGCCCCTGGTTCTGTTGAGGACGCCACCCTGGAGGGTACCACCTTTTGCTATTTGTGGCCACGCCTCTGCTCCCAAAGCTTCTGCAGCGCCGGCAGTATCGCGTTCGACCTTTTGGGAGCACACCTCGTGTCACGCTTGAACCGTGCTAGTTTATACGGATGGCATCAAGTCCCAAGAGGGGATCGGCTTCCACGCCGTATCCCCTCTGTTTGAAGTCAGCGGGGCTCTGCCCGACGCTGCGTCTTTCTTCACGGCCGAGCTGGTGGCAATACACCAATCGGTACGGGAGATTACGCGACGTGCCCGGTTCGGAGACCGGATTGTGATTTATATCAACTCACAAAGCGCCCTGAGTGCTCTCGGGGCATTGGAATCTCCGCTTCCCCTGGTTCGCGATATCCGTTTCGCTACGGTTTTGGCGAGTTGGGCGGATGTCGAAATTATCTTCTGCTGGGTTCCTGGACATGTAGGAATTGCAGGGAATGAGGGCGCCAAAGAGTCCGCGAGGACTGGGCGACCAGCGTTTCACTTTTACCTCACGCCGACTACATGACAGGAATACGGGCAGCTCTCCGGGCTGCTTGGCAAATAAGATGGGAGTCGGTCGAAGTTGCGTGCCATTGCACCGCGACTGTTCCCATGGACCTACCTTCCTATGCCGCAAAGGCTTCAGGTTGCTTTCTATCCTCTTCGAATTGGATACACTCGCTGGACGCACCGCCATTTGATGGATTGCTCGCCTGCTGCCTACTGTGAAGACTGCGTGGTTCCCCAGACTGTTCGGCACATTCTTGTTGAATGTCCCAGTCTGGCGATCTCCGCGTATGTTACCTGTCCCGGTACCGGGATGGGCGGGGTCGCTACCGCCTTTCCCTTGTACTCGGCTAGTTCGTGCACATTAACTACTGGACTTATAGACTTTGGGGGTGAGGCGCATCCCCCCCTCCCTTCCCCGAAGCTGGAGCTTGCTTCTTGTTTGTTGCCTTTTCCCTTTTTTATTTTTATTGTTTTTTTTTGTATCCTATTTTAGTGTGCTAGTACTAGGCAGTGTTGAATACGGCGACTAATGCCCCAAGTAGGCAGTCGCCAGATAATCTCTTTAAATTAAAAAAAAATTCTTTGTAAAATACAGCTGAAATACAGAATAAGAGAATTCCATCTTTAATGAATATTAGATTTTTCTTTATCAGCCTGCTATTAATAGGCTTTGAACTCTCGGAAGTATCCGTTTTCTCGGTGTTACAATTATGCGTTTCTAGATTTGGTACCCACAATTATTGGTCATTTTGATATTTAAATTTAAATAAATTATAATTTATATTTTCCTAAATATGTTGAGATTAATATTTATAAATAAAATATGAGCATTTTAATATCTTAACTTAAATTTATATTTCGCTGATAACTTGGCTTTTCTTATCAGATCCTTCATTTGCAGAACTTCATTATATGTAAACTTCCTCGAACCGACATTCTGAGTTCCACTTATATTGTAACATCTTTTATTGCAGCCACATTGCGCATTTTGTTTTGTCCGTTGGACATAGAAGACACGCTCAACCTTAGCTTTATGAACTCGTTTGCTGAAAAAGTAAACACTAGCATAAAATTGCAGTCACATTATACAGAGAATAGATGTTTACTAATGGTCACTCTATTAATTGGAGAGGAAATGCCTATATCCCTCTTGAATTCATATAGTGATAGATAGGCTGCTGACATTTCCCCAAATTTCGTCCATTGTAATCAAATCTCTCATGAACTCATTTGGATCATATTTCTCCAACAGCTCAGAAATATATTCTTCCTTGTTTTGCCCTTTTTTTTCAATATTTAATGTGGAATCCATTGATAAGAGTTATACAAATGGCGTTTCCCCATCAGATAAGATGTGGCTGAATTTTTTGTAGCAAACTACCAGTTCTATTGCAATACGTCTAGTCGTAACAGACCTGCTTGTAAACTTGTTTAAATCCATTGATAGTTGACCAAAGAGTGCTTTACCACCCGCATTCCTCTCCTTCAAATAAACAACGCAACGATCATGATAAGTACGTTCTTGAGTTGTTTCAGCACAGTGTCGTTCAAATTTATCTCTGCTGCTATGATTGCAGGTGGATAATCCATGTTTCTACATGGTGTCCCAGAAAAAAGTTAACCGTACTTTGAATTAGTATAACTCAAAACCTATTAGAGATTTTTGAGTGCTGCAAAACAAAACAAATTTAACAATTATCTGTCGATTTTGGAAATTTCATTAAATTCGCTTTTACGATATTGATACACTAATGGGTTTAGTGGAGGCTATCAAAATTATGTTTGCGCAAGGAAGTAAAATAATGAAACTTCGAAGTTTAAAATCAACAAATATATTTTAATCCATTTTTAACAAAAACACCTCTTCATATGGGTAATACAAATTCATTTTTTTTATTTTCTAAGCACCGTTTCCTTCCACATGTCGTCCATTTCTTTCTAAGCACAGTTGCGCCTTTGATCGCATTGATTGAACAACCTTTTGACTAACTTGTGATTTTCCTTAAGCCTATTGACTTCACGTGTGATACTATCTCTTAATTGGTTGATGCTTTGTGGGGGAGTAGAATACACTTTATTCTTTAGATATCCCCATAAGAAATAATCGCACGGTGTTAAGTCAGGGGATCTTGGGGGCCTTCAATTGCATGATTTAGCGCGACAAGGCTGTTGTCAAACGTTTCTCTTAATTTTGTTCTTAGAGCAAGCTGTCTATGAGCTGGTGCCTTGTCCTGAATCCACCAAAGTCTATTGAATTGATTGCCGTAAATCTGGCGGAGTTCCGGGAAGATCCTTTCGTTGATCATGCTCAGGTAGGCAGCACCATTCAACTTATTTTCGTAAAACAATGGGCCGACAAGATAGCCATTCCCGCATATTCCGATCCACAGAGACACTTTCTGCTGACAAATACCGTGTGTCAAATTTGAATGCTGGGGGGTGGTTCAGCGGCGCATATTGCCGAACGTTATGGCTATTTACCTTTCCATTCATGAAAAAGGCTGCCTCGTCACCAATCACAATGTTTTCCAAGAAACGAACAGGTTTATGGAGAAGCCATTCGACAAATTGTCTACGACGAGGAAAATCAGTTTCAAGAAGCTGGTGTCTTGCATGCATCTTATAGGAATGCTATTTTAAGTAATGTTTATTAATGCGGTTAAATGATGACTTTGACACTTGTAACCCATTCATTCTGACTGATACATATGGATTTTGAAGAAGTGTCATCTGAACATTTTCGATATTTTCTGTTGTTCTTAAGGTTCTCATACGACCCGAATGACCTTTATTTAGATTTAAGCGTGTTCCTTCATGTTGGTATTTGCGAACATTTTTCAAAATTGTGGGCTTGCTTGGTGGGTACCTACCTGAAAAAAGTTGTTCAAATGAATCTTGTACTTGTTTAATACTGCCAGTCTTAATAAAGTTTGTGACCACAAATACGCGTTGATCTTTTGTTAACTGTATGACTAAAAAGGTTTTTTGGAAGTAAACCTTTACACAGAAACGCTTTGATTTGCTTAGTAAGCACTAATGACGAAACAATACCATAGCGTGGCTGAAAAACCACTGTAAAATGGTCTAGGCTTTGCTTGAAGAATCGCACAGTGACCTAGGCTACCTAGGCTCACTATGCTTCTCTTGAAAGTGCACGGTGGCCTAGCCTTCCTAGGCTTCGTTCCATTATTTTACTTCCTTGCGCAAACATATTTTTGATAGCCTCCACTAAACCTATTAGTGTATCAACATAATAAAAGCGAATTTAGTGAAATTTCCAAACTCAACAGATAAATAGTTGGTAAATAAAACACTTTTTGCAAGACCCAACAATCTCCAATAGTTTTTGAGTTATGCTAATTCAAAGTACGGTTAACTTTTTTTCTGGGACACCCGGTATAAGAAATAAATAAGTTAGGTGTTTCTTTAAGGAATAAATTAGTTACGTGTTTCTTCGTTGAAATTTCCTGCTTAAAATTACCGGATCAAGTAAAGATAGTCCTTCCTAAGACAAAAAGGAGGGAGGGATGACCTTTACTTGGTAAAATGGGAGGTATGGGAGGATCAACATTTCCCAATATGTTTCACCTAATTGCCGTTAACTGTCGTTTTATTACTTGTTCCTAAGGGCGAGCTGGGGGTATGGGGGGCGTACCCCCGCCCCCATATAGCAACCCATAGTACCGCTCGAAATCCGCTTCCAGCAACCAAACACAATAAAACATTAGGTTTACCATTAAATGTTGCCGGTGTTTGGAAATAATGGTTTATTTTCACAATATGAGAAGGCCAGGCTGATGATGTATTTCAATGACACTTTTAACCCAATCAAAAGGTGCATCTTAAAAATATGTACTTTCCGCGGCAAACCGAAACCATATATGACGACTGGAATGCCTAAAAAGACCATTAGTACTTTTATAACACTAAAAATACGGCGTAGGTTTTCTGAAGTTTTACCCTTTAATACCCATTCTTGGGAGGGATTAGCTTTACTAGTGTAACTTTGGGAGGGATGATCTTTACTTGGTATAATGGGAGGGACTATTTTTACTTGATCCAAAATACGCAATAAATGATAAATGCAGCGAGAAATGAATGAAGATAAGATGATGGCTAGGGAAATCAACCTATCTTTTTTGGTAGCCATAGAAACTACACACGCGCATAGTGTTATATATTGTTAGCATTGATCCACCCGAAGTAAGTGGTTAATCGCAACTGGTTTTGAAATAAGGAGTTTGGAGTAGGCCAGGACACGAATTTGTTTTTCGGTGGGGTGAGTGTCCCAAATTATTTCATTAGAAGGTAGTTGTAGGAAGAAAAGTTTGATTCTTGGAACGTTTGAAATAAAGAAATGGCAGATTTAAAGAGGTTTGACAAGCTTTAATATTTAGAAATAAAGGTCCTAAAAGTTGAATAACGGTAACTTGCGTCAGACTGCAAAGTTCCCGCGTTTGAAAGATATTTGCTTCAGGTTGCAAAGTCCTTTGTTTTGAACGTTTGAAATTAGGGATCGAGAAGGAGTGATAATATTTATAAATGTATTTGACTTGAAAAGAGTCCACGTTTGTAGTCTGCAAGAGCAAACAAATAGCTACCTTGCAGGTTGAAAATATTTTAACAATATTGAACAAATCAACATAATTTCCGTAGCCATTGAGACCACATAACCTACGGATAGTGCTATATACTAAATAAATAAACAATTTCCTTATCCATAGATACATAGAGACCAACATAACATCCGCATAGGGTTATAAAGGGTGTTCCAATAACTTGGACCGATTTTAAATGTGAGTTAAGTTTAAGCGTCTAATTATTTTTTCTTTTTCTTTCAGATTTAACAACTTCAGTCTTTGAAAATTTCAACCATGGAAAGATTAACAATACAACAACGTGTTAAAGTTATCGAAGCCAATTACGAAAATGGACGTTCAAACAGAAACGCATTTCGGGCACTTCGCGATTTTTTTTGGTCAACATAATCGACCAACCGAGAGTGCAATTGGGAAAATTGTTCGTAAATTCAAACAAACGGGGTCGGTGGCAGATATGAAAACGCCATTGCATGCTCGTTACGCCGTTCAGCTGAAAACATTGCTGCAGTGCGCGAGAATGGGGCCGGAGATCCAGACACCTCTATTTGTCATCGCGCGCAGGAATTGAATCTCTCCACAACAACGTTAAATCGAATTTTGACAAAAGATTTGTCTCTACACGCTTACAAAATTCAATTGACACAAGAACTGAAGACTGCTGACCATTTGAAGCTCCGTACATTCGTCAATTGGGTGCACGAACAAAGACAAGCCGATGATGATTTTTCGCAAAAGATCATCTTTAGTGATGAAGCCGATTTTCATATTGGTGGATTCGTTAATAAGAAGAATTGTCGCATTTGGGCTGATGGAAATCCCAGGAAGATTGTTGAAAAGCCACTGCATCCTCAAAAGGTCACTGTTTGATGTGAATTTTTTGCTAGCGGAATCATTAGGCCGTATTTCTTCGAAAATTATGCCGGGAATTCTGTTACGGTGACAGGCGAGCGATACCGTGCCATGATAACCAACTTTTTGTGGCCTGAATTGAATTCTATGGATGTCGAAGATTTGTAGTTTCAACAGGACGGCGTCACATGCCACACAACCAATGCAACAATGGTTTTATTGAATGAGAAGTTCCCAGGTTGCATCATCTCTCGATACAGCGAGGTCAATTGGCCACCACGATCGTGTGCCTTTAATGCCTTTAGATTTCTCCCTTTAGGGTCATCTCAAAAGTAAGGTCTATGCCAACAAGCCAACAACAATTCAACAGCTGAAGGATGAGATAATAAGGCATATTGGTGAGATCGAGGAACAACTATGCAGAGACGTCATCAAAAATATTGACTATCGAGGAGAGGTGTGCCGCCGAAGCCTTGGCGGACATTTAGGCGATATTATTTTTCACACATAATTGCCATGACATAATCCAATAGTGAAATCAATAAATTTTCACCAATAACACTGTTTCATTTACTGCTAACTTCGATCCGTCTTAATGAAACACCCTATATTATAAAATGAACCTAATTTTCGTAGCCATAGCGACCTCATAATTACAAGAATATCTGCGTTTAGTTGTTTTTGGTCGTGATTCTTGACAAGGGTTAGACTTTTTACCACTAAAAGGACTCTTGCATTGCGAACACCCATTGTAGGGGTCTAACCTGGTTACCTCGCGTTGATAAGATTCATATTAACTGTACGAAGTTCATTCCTTTTCGCAGGTTAACTCAAAGGGTACAGTTGCCCCAAATAGTCATGTCACACTTTACGCTGAATTACGTTCACTAATTGGGATAACTGGACAGCAGTTAGCCCGATTAGCGATGTCTATTTTTCAAAATGTTTAGGACAAACGTAAGCTAACTACGATACAATTATTTATGTTTTATAAATCCTCGAATAGCTTTGCATTACCGCCACTACGTTGGTTTTTCTGTGCTGTGTTGCCAAGTAATATTTTTTTCTAACAGTTTGAAACAATAATTATGTATTACAATATAAATATCCCATTGTTAATGGGAATATGTTGTGATTAAAAATTAAATAAATATATAAAGATAAATATGATGGGAAAAGGTCAGATTTCGGGAATTTGGCAATACTGTTTTAAAGAGTTTGAAACAAAACTGTGTATTTCAACCTTAATGCTTAAATACCACAATAACTTGAAAAAGAAATCACAATTTAATTATTTTATTGGTAAATGTACTATCTAATATATTTATAACAAAATATTCCCCCCAAATGCTCGCATCTCTCACCAAATAATAATAATATAGGTATTAAATTGTCAGTCTCTGAACGAAATTCTGCATACAGTGTGACATTGACATTATAATCTACAGGCACCTGTTCATCGAAATATGTATATAATAAAAATCCTATTTTTCCTATATAGCCATTTACTTGAATTATTTGTATAGTACGATTTTAATAGCAATAGAAAATGTTGATAGGTTTTAAAAAATCAATAAGTAGTTTTTATATTCACGACTAATTAACAGACAACTAAGGCCTATTGATTCCACTGAACGGGAGAGACCCTTCGGTCATTGTCCCAGAATTGGAGAAAAAAACATTCATAGAATTCTTTTTACTTAAAGAAAACAATCGGAGAACTTTTCTGTATTACCAGAAGCGAACCATTGTAAACAAAGGTAACACTTGTTTTCGTTTGTTATTTATAGGATGTAACTGTATATCTTACAGTGTGTATATATATCTATATATTAAAAATCTAAAATACCGCAACACTAAAATGATTGAACTTAATCCACACAAACCAACCTCTTCTTTTATATAAGGATAAGGGAATGAGGGGGAGCCGGAAGGAAGGAGATTAAAATAGGGCTACCGGGAGCTATTTATAATAAAAAAAATGGATGTTTCGGAAGCCATTTAACCCTGGTTAGATAAAATTATAAACTGCTTAACATATTTTAGAGATGTGGACTGCATAAGAGGACGATGGACTATTGACTAAAGATCTGTAGAAGAATTTGTTAAAAGAACATTATTAACATCTGTACTAACATAACCACATATTTTAGAGATGTGGACTGCATAAGAGGACGATGGACTATTGACTAAAGATCTGTGGAAGAATTTGTTAAAAGAACATTATTAACATCTGTACTAACATAACATATTTTAGAGATGTGGACTGCATAAGAGGACGATGGACTATTGACTAAAGATCTGTAGAAGAATTTATTAAAAGAACATTATTAACATCTGTACTAACATAATAACATATTTTAGAGATGTGGACTGCATAAGAGGACGATGGACTATTGACTAAAGATCTGTAGAAGACCCCGTAAGGGGCGCGGCGATTTGCCATCCTGGCCGCCGTGCTGACGGGATTCAGCACTCCGTCCGGCCCCAGCTTAGCCTCTCTTCCTTCCTTCAAAACACTTGTTTCCTCTCTTTTCACACAACCTCTCCCACAACTTTCTCTGGTCAGCCTCTAATTTCACAGGGTAGATGCTGACCTTCCTTTCAGCCAACCGTCCCGCATCGGGGCTGAGGGGGTGGGGGACAATGTCCCCTAACCCCTGAGCTCCGGTCTGGGGTGGTTGGCTTTTAACAACCTGCTTCATCCCCACCCATACCTTCCTCACATCCCTTTTCCTCTCGTCTTCAAAATCTATCCGTTTTACGCCGTGTTCAAGGTGGAGCCGCCATGCCGAAGGACTGCCAGGCCACCAGGCGGGAGGGGTGGTCCCAAATGGCGGCGCCTGGCTCTGCCGGGCCTGTAAGCACCTCTTGCAGTGCGGGCTACTGCAAGAGGTGGTGAGCGATTGCGTCCCGTAAAACAAAGAGGGTCACCATGCCCAATGATGAAACAAAAAAACATCTCCCCTATTCCCCCTATAACAACAACGGAGCCGCCCTCGTGCAGCTCCACAGAAAAGATGGAGGTCCCCACCCCCTGTGCTTGCGCAGGGGACCCTCCATACCTCTTTAACCGGAGAGGAGGCTTACTCCTCTCCTACGGGTGTAGGGGACTCCCCCTCACCCCCTTCTCTGGAGGTGCTTTCGGGCACCTCCCTATCTCCAGCGGCAGTCCCTCCTATGCTTTCTAAGGGGACTGCCAAGAAAGCCAGCAGGCAGCCCATTGCCGACCGCCCCTCGTACAAGCGGCTCGGTAGGGCAAACCCCCTTAGAGGGGAGAGGGAAGCCAGGCCCCTTCGGTCGCTTCCCTCAAAAGACCTGCTGGCAAAAATATTAAACCTTGCCGGGGTCAAGGCCTGTGCCTCCCCACTAAAGACTTATGACGCTGCCAAGGGGACCTGCGATGTCCTGGGAGGGGATGGCCAACTGGAGGCCCCTCCTGTGATAGACATGGTCCTTGAGGAAAACCAGCCTCAGACGGTAGGGCCTTCCATGGGGGGGAATCCGGGCTTGGCGCCAAGCACCGAACCCGAATCCGCCCCTATGCAAGGTCCTCATCAAACGGCTGTGGATTCTCAGGCAGGACAAGGAGGGGAGGGATCTCCTCCGGATGAATCCCCTGCGCCCACCGGGACCTTCTCCATTTCAGAGAAGGACCTGGCTGAGGCCGGTCCATCTGGCCTGGGGGCTTCTACCGGCGGGGGTGAGAAGCGGGTTCATTCCCCGCCCTCCTCTCCTAAAAAGAAGAAAAAGACAAGAAAGACGAAAAAGACTCGGGGCTCCTCTCCATCCGCGGGGGCTGCGGGGACGGATGGGTCTGCTGCCACTTTGGTAGGCGACCAAGCCAAGATCGGCAAATCCGGCCCCTCTACCTCCTCGTGTGCGGAGCTCCTGACCAAGACTAAGACGAAGAATGCACAGGGCGGAGCCTCGATGACATCGGGGCC
Organism: Ceratothoa steindachneri; assembly: GCA_963969495.1. Classification (NCBI taxonomy): domain Eukaryota; kingdom Metazoa; phylum Arthropoda; class Malacostraca; order Isopoda; family Cymothoidae; genus Ceratothoa; species Ceratothoa steindachneri. Next base: position 59,731,931 of record OZ018318.1, read on the forward strand.
CCTCATTCAGAGGTTACCTGGCGTTTTCGAGTCCAAGGGCAACATGATCCATCAGAGGAGAGGATTAGCTAGTGCAATTGGTAGAGAGCCGAAGGTAACCCGTTTCTCGGACGGGAGCCTTCTGGCGAATGCGGCGAATCCCGCCGAGGCGGCCAAGATAAGTGCTCTTCGGACACTTCATGGCACCCCGGTGAGTGTGACGCCGCACTCTACCATGAACTTTGTAAAAGGAGTAGTTTATGCGAGGGAACTCGTTGACTACTCCATAGAAGACATCACCCTAGAGCTGGCCGACCATGGGGCGGTCAAGGTCGAACGTGTGATGAGAAAACAGGGAGGGGCCTCGAGACCCACCCCTACACTCTTCGTCACGTTCGACTGTGACAAGCTCCCTGAGTCGGTGCGTGCCGGTTGGTACCGCTACCGCGTGAAGGCATTCGTGCCACTGCCGCGGCGGTGCTATTACTGTCACCGCTTCGGCCACACGAATCGATCATGTAGACGTGCAAAATCGGGGTCACCCGAAGTCTGTGTAAATTGCTCCAAGGTCGCACACGATAAGTCCAAATCGTGTGTGGCCAAGTGTGTCAATTGCGGAGAGCCGCACCCTGCTTCTTCGAAGCAATGTGGTGCATATCTCCTTGAGAAAGAAATCCTGGCCGTTCAGGCCCAGGATCGACTCTCATTCCGCGAGGCTAAGGACTTGGTCCTGGCGCGCCCGGCTCTGCCTGGGACGTCATATGCCTCAATAGTTAGAAAAGCACCCTCTGCTCCTGGCCCATCCAGGCCAACGAGCACGGTTGTTTCCGCGCCCATTCGGAGCCCTTCTGCGGGCTCTACTACACCCGGGCGCTCCCCTGGTAGAGCTGGCGGCAAAAAGGGTTCACACCCAGCCCCGGCTAATACCAGGGCTCCCCCCTCTTCCCCCAGCGTGACCGTTTCCCGTAAGGCGAAACGGCCACGCGCCTCCACAGAGTCGTTAGACTCACAGGAGGCAACACCCCTGAAGATGGTCGCTAGGCCATCTTCCGGGGTTCCTAAAGCTGGAGACCATGCAGGAGACGATGCTAGGCGCGTGCCCGCTGCCTGCCCTCCCGGGGTATAAGGGTCTTGCGACCCCACCACCGCGGGATGGCCGGGCTGGGGGATGCGCGGTTTACACCCGGCATGATGTCTCCGTTCTTCCTTTCTCTTTAGATACCTCCTTTCAGGCAGTGGCTGTGCAGCTGCACCTGGATAGGAGGTATACTATCATTTCTGCGTACATTCCACCGTCAGCTGACTTCGACGCGGGGGACTTCCGCCGCGTAGTGGCACGGTTGCCGAGGCCCTATCTCTTGCTTGGAGATCTGAACGGCAGGCATCCTCTCTGGGGAGATTACTCCATAAATCCCAGGGGACAAGTCCTTGCCGATCTGATCGAAGAGCTTGAGATGGGTGTCCTAAACGTGGATGAGTTTACGCATCACTGTCCGAGAACCGCTTCATTTTCTTGCCTTGACCTATCTTTGTGCTCTTCGGATGCACAGCCTGATTTTGATTGGGGGGTGGTCGATGACCTCCATGGTAGTGATCACTTTCCCATTCAAATATCATTTTCAGGGCAACTGCCGCCTGAGAGACCACCTCGGTGGTGCTTGGCGCGGGCGCGGTGGCCTGCATTTCAGGAAATGACTGAATTCTCTATCTCAGTCGAGGAGTTTAGGTCGGTAGATGAGGCCGTTGAGTTCTTCTCCGGCAACCTCATCGCCGTAGGCCTGACTACTATTCCTAGGACGTCTGGCCGTTTTGCACGCCGACCACTCCCATGGTGGTCGGCCGAGTGTGAGACGGCCCTCAAACAGAAGCGTTATGCCTACATGCGCTATAAGCGCCGCCCGAACGATTTCACTGTCGCTGAATTTCGTCGGGCTAGGGCTAGGTTCCGGTATATTTCGAAGCACGCCCGCCGCTCTTCTTGGCGGGCATACGTGTCTTCACTTAACGGGAAGACCCCTTTAGCTGAGGTGTGGAAGCGAGTCAAAAGGATTCGGGGCAAGTTCTCGCAGGACCCCCCTCCCGTTCTCCAGGAGAATGGGACCGCAATCTCGGACCCCGCGTCCGTGGCGGAATCCTTAGCGATCGCTTTTTCCGCATTCTCTAGCCGTGATGCTGCTCCGCCAGCATTCAATGCACGTCGTGATGTCGCGGAAGGCCGCCGGCTGGACTTTAACTCCAGAGGCGGAGAACCCTTCAACGACAAGTTTACTGTGAGTGAGTTGCGTTCCGCTCTCGCTTCGTGCGCGGACACCGCCCATGGTCCGGACGATGTCCCGTACGCCATGCTTCGACACCTGGGTGAGCGAGGCATGGCCTTTCTGTTAGATTTGTTCAACAGGATCTGGGTGGAAGGTCTTCTCCCAGACTCCTGGCGAATCGCTACTGTGCTCGCCTTTCGCAAGCCGGGGAGAGATCACTCTACTCCGACCGGTTTCCGCCCAATCTCTCTAACCTCTTGCGTGTGCAAGTTGATGGAGAAATTGGTAAATGTTAGATTAGCCTATTTCCTGGACAGTGGAGGCCATCTGTCTTCTGCACAGTGCGGCTTCCGTAAGTTCCACTCCACGTCGGATGCTCTGCTCCGACTGGAAAGTGCCGTCTGCGAGGCTTTCCTTCGTAGACAGCACTACGCCACGGTGTTTTTTGATCTGGAGAAGGCCTATGATACCGCATGGCGATACGGTATCATGGAGACTCTCCACACGATGGGGGCGAGAGGACGCCTCCCAATTTTTATATCTGAATTTTTGCGAGATCGTCGATTCCGCGTACGGGTGGGAGGAGCCCTCTCCGGCCCAAAGGAGCAGGAAGAGTGTGTCCCGCAGGGAAGTGTCCTCAGTGTCACACTCTTTGCCCTGAGCATCAACGGCATCACCTCGGTGCTGCCGGAAGATGTTCTCGCTACGCTCTACGTGGACGACCTTTCGATCTCTTTTGGCGCGGCCCAGATGCCAACTCTGGAGCGTCGACTCCAACAGGCATTGAACCGCGTCTCTCACTATGCCGAAGCGCACAGGTTTCGGTTTTCTTTGGCCAAGACTAAGGTGGTGCACTTCTGCCGCCATCCACGGCTTCACCCCGACCCAGATTTGTTTCTTAATGGGGTGCGCCTGGATGTGGTTGAGTCGCACCGTTTCCTTGGTCTTGTATTCGACCGACGCCTCACCTGGGAGGCTCATATTCGCAGCCTTAGGGTCTCTTGTACCCGCGCCATGGACATTCTCCGTTCCGTGACGTTCAGCGCTTGGGGCGCTGATAGGGCTACCGCCTTACTTTTTTATCGATCCTTTGTTCGCTCGAAGCTCGACTACGGATGCGAGTTTTATGCATCCGCAACCGAGCGTTTATTGCGGAAGGTGGATTCGATCCACCACACCGGCCTTCGCCTTGCGATCGGTGCCTTCCGCACTTCCCCCATTGAGAGCCTGTTGGTCGATGCTGGGGAGATGCCACTCGCTCTGCGCCGCGTGCAGTGCATCACTCGCCTGTACGCGCGAGCCCGGCGCCTCCCTCAGTCGCCAACAGCTCTCACTGCATCCGCAGCTGATCTCGATGGTGCCTATGCCGCCGAGAGACGCCAGTCATACCCTAAGCCCTTTGGGTTTAGGGCCAGGAAACTCCTTCGAGAAGTAGATATAGCTCTCGGGCCGGTGGCGCCCCTGGTTCTGCCCAGGACGCCACCCTGGAGGGTACCACATTTGGCTATTTGTCGCCACGCCTCTGCTCCCAAAGCTTGTACTGCGCCGGGAGTATTGCGTTCGACCTTTTTGGAGCACACATCGTGTCACGCTGGTACCGTGCCAGTGTATACGGATGGCTCCAAGTCCCAAGAGGGGGTCGGCTTCCACGCCGTATCCCCTCTGTTTGAAGTCAGCGGGGCTCTACCAGGCGCTGCGTCTGTCTTCACGGCCGAGCTGGTGGCAATACACCACTCGGTACGGGAGATTACGCGACGTGCCCGGTTCGGAGACCGGATTGTGATCTATAGCGACTCACAAAGCGCCCTGAGTGCTCTCGGGGCATTGGAATCTCCGCATCCCCTGGTTCGCGATATCCGTGACGCCACGGTTTTGGCGAGCCGGGCAGATGTCGAGATTATCTTCTGCTGGGTTCCTGGACATGTAGGAATTGCGGGGAATGAGCGCGCCGATGAGGGCGCCAAAGAGTCCGCGAGGACTCTGCGACCGGACCAGCGTTTCGCTCTTCCTCACACCGACTACATGGCAGGAATACGGGCAGCTCTTCGGACTGCTTGGCAAAGAAGATGGGAGACGGTCGAAGGGAACTTAAAGTTGCGTGCCATTGCGCCGCGACTGTTCCCATGGACCTATCCCCCAATGCCGCGGCGGCTTCAGGTTGCTTTCTGTCGTCTCCGAATCGGACACACTCGTGTGACGCATCGCTATCTGATGGAGCGCTCGCCTGCGCCCTATTGCAACGACTGCGTCGTCCCCCAGACTGTTCGGCACATTCTTGTCGAATGTCCCAGTCTGGGTGATCTTCGCGCACGACACCTGTCCCGGTACCGGGATGGGCGGGGTCGCTACCGCCTGTCCCTTGTTCTCGGGATGAGTGCGTGTACTTTGACTGGTGGACTTATTGACTTTTTGGGGGAGGCCGGCCTTCTCCCTTTTATTTAACGCGATTTAATTGTTGTTGTTGTTTTTGTAATTGTTTTGTTATTGCTTTGTTATTGTTATTGTTATTCCTTTTTTTTGTTTTCTGTTTAATTTTTTAAAGTAGCCTAAATTAGGCTGTTTGTTTACGGCAACTTATGCCTTAGTCGGCACTCGCCAGATAGCCCCTTAATTAAAAAAAAAAAAAAAATCGGTACGGGAGATTACGCGACGTGCCCGGTTCGGAGACCGGATTGTGATCTATAGCGACTCACAAAGCGCCCTGAGTGCTCTCGGGGCATTGGAATCTCCGCATCCCCTGGTTCGCGATATCCGTGACGCCACGGTTTTGGCGAGCCGGGCAGATGTCGAGATTATCTTCTGCTGGGTTCCTGGACATGTAGGAATTGCGGGGAATGAGCGCGCCGATGAGGGCGCCAAAGAGTCCGCGAGGACTCTGCGACCGGACCAGCGTTTCGCTCTTCCTCATACCGACTACATGGCAGGAATACGGGCAGCTCTTCGGACTGCTTGGCAAAGAAGATGGGAGACGGTCGAAGGGAACTTAAAGTTGCGTGCCATTGCGCCGCGACTGTTCCCATGGACCTATCCCCCAATGCCGCGGCGGCTTCAGGTTGCTTTCTGTCGTCTCCGAATCGGACACACTCGTGTGACGCATCGCTATCTGATGGATCGCTCGCCTGCGCCCTATTGCAACGACTGCGTCGTCCCCCAGACTGTTCGGCACATTCTTGTCGAATGTCCCAGTCTGGGTGATCTTCGCGCACGACACCTGTCCCGGTACCGGGATGGGCGGGGTCGCTACCGCCTGTCCCTTGTTCTCGGGATGAGTGCGTGTACTTTGACTGGTGGACTTATTGACTTTTTGGGGGAGGCCGGCCTTCTCCCTTTTATTTAACGCGATTTAATTGTTGTTGTTGTTTTTGTAATTGTTTTGTTATTGCTTTGTTATTGTTATTCCTTTTTATTGTTTTCTGTTTAATTTTTTAAAGTAGCCTAAATTAGGCTGTTTGTTTACGGCAACTTATGCCTTAGTCGGCAGTCGCCAGATAGCCCCTTAATTAAAAAAAAAAAAAATCTGTAGAAGAATTTGTTAAAAGAACATTATTAACATCTGTACTAACATAACAACATATTTTAGAGATGTGGACTGCATAAGAGGACGATGGACTATTGACTAAAGATCTGTAGAAGAATTTGTTAAAAGAACATTATTAACATCTGTACTAACATAACAACATATTTTAGAGATGTGGACTGCATAAGAGGACGATGGACTATTGACTAAAGATCTGTAGAAGAATTTGTTAAAAGAACATTATTAACATCTGTACTAACATAACAACATATTTTAGAGATGTGGACTGCATAAGAGGACGATGGACTATTGACTAAAGATCTGTAGAAGAATTTGTTAAAAGAACATTATTAACATCTGTACTAACATAACAACATATTTTAGAGATGTGGACTGCATAAGAGGACGATGGACTATTGACTAAAGATCTGTAGAAGAATTTGTTAAAAGAACATTATTAACATCTGTACTAACATAACAACATATTTTAGAGATGTGGACTGCATAAGAGGACGATGGACTATTGACCAAAGATCTGTAGAAGAATTTGTTAAAAGAACATTATTAACATATGTACTAACATAACAACATATTTTAGAGATGTGGACTGCATAAGAGGACGATGGACTATTGACTAAAGATCTGTAGAAGAATTTGTTAAAAGAACATTATTAACATCTGTACTAACGTAACAACACCATCCAAGATCCCACTTAATCTGCAACATTCATTAGTGTTTGCTGTCTTAGCAAACGGAAATTTAAGCTGAAATCCAACAATTTAAAGAATGACATCACAAGGGCGGCGCATTTTCACTTAAAACCTCAAAGAGGCCAAAGAAACGATTATAGATAAGCTAGCCGTTCCCTTCTATTGAGTGCTTTAAACAAAGCAATCTTCTAGAGGATTGGTAAAGTTTTATAATAAATTTGCCTTAAAGCAAAATAATGTTTTTTTTTTCAAATTATATACCAGTGGGTCTTTATGATAGGGGCTCTCAACGATCAATCAATCACCTAAATACCATCAGCTAGTTTAAGGAGAAAACGGATATAAGTTCATATCTCTGGTCTTTGTAGGTTTTAGAATCCTTCGACTTAATATAAAGACCAATCACAGTAGCCATGAAGTTTAAGGCATCAATTGATCCAGCATATATCACCATCGTAAAACAACTACCAGAATTACGAAAGAATTACACAAAGACTTAAAGATCCTTCAACTACACTGGGAAATAAGAGAGGCACTATCACGTCAATATTGTTTAATTCGAATCTTGAAGAAATATTCAGAAAAATAGATTAACAAAACCAGGTTTTATTGTAAGTGTAAAATACCTAACCCTTGATACGCTCGACGATATAGTGCTAATAAGTCACAAACTAGAAGGGATCCAAATACTAGTTCCATGATCTTAACATTGGAAGGAGCAGAATAGGTATGAAAATGAAGCTCTGGAAAAAGGGTCATGACAAACCAACCAGTTGTTGAGTAACTAGACGAACATAGAAATTGACAACAGGCAAGTTGAAATTGTAGACAAATATAGTAGACCTAAGTCAACAAGTAATGTCAGCTGGAAAAGATCCAAGGTTTGGAAGGGCAAGCACCATCTTCAAAAGTGAAATGTCCATATGCCAAAAGAAAAATATATAACCAATGAATTTATAACCCTATGACCGATGGAGCTGAAACTTGGAACTTGGCCAGAAACCTTGGCCAGAAACTCAAGTTGGTCAAGAGAGCTCTTGAGTGTATTAGGATAGGAATAATTTGGTGTGACAGAAACATAAATACCAAGATAGGTGAACAGCCGAAACTTTAATATACCTATAATGCCCTCCCCCTCCTCCCCCAAACTACCGGGACGAGCGGAGTCGCTACCGCCTGTCCCTTGTACTCGGGACGAGTTCGTGCACATCGACTGGTGGACTTGTCGACTTTTTGGAGGAGGCTGGCCTTCTCTCCTTTAACTTTTTTTCCGCTGTTTTTGTAGGTCGCACGTTCCTGCGCCGGGGGGTGGCGGACCTCCCCCTGACGCCGGAGCTTGCTTCCTGCCCTTTTCCCTTTTTTTTATTAATGTTTTTTTTTTGCTTTGTATATTGTTTTAAAATAGCCTAGTCCTAGGCTGTCGTGATTACAGCGAAAAAAAATCCTCTCCCAAAACTAAGGTAAAACTGTCCAGGATATGCGGTAAGATTTCAAACAAGATAATAGATGACACAAAGAGTTTGCAGAATAAACCAAGTAGTTAGTTGTACGGAAGCCAAAAACGTTGACAATTGATAAACAAAACCAAAACATCCAAAGGTAGCTTTTCGAGCTCCACTAGTTTCGTGTAGATTGATCAAAATGTGATTTATGGTATCGCTGGATCTCAATTTTTGTGTTTAACAAGTTACACGCCTACGCTTCAACTTGTTTAATCAAAAGCATCTAAAGATGAACTCATGCATAGTGTATTGGTTTACAAATCCCTTCTAGGCCTGCAGAAGGGATTTTTGCTGAATGTTTGGCCCGAAAGTCCAACAAATTAGATTAGTTGAATAAAATCACTTGCCTAATTGATTTTCGATTTAATGGGGGTACCAGCATCGTCATAAACATTTTTCCCACGACGTGGTCGATGCACATCAATCCTTTGGTTGCTTTCGCTTGTTTGTATTCATTCATGTTCTTATCTCTAACATGTTCTCTTATATGAAGTGTTTGCTACCCCTACGCCTCTCACTTTTTCAGCCCGTAAGGGGCGCGGCGATTTGCCTTCCTGGCCACCGTAATATCGGGACTCAGCGCCCCGTCCGGCCCCAGCTTAGCCTCTTCTTCTTTCAGACAGCCTGTGTTTCTCCCCTACTTCCTCACTTTCCCTACAACTTTCTCTAGTCGGCCTCTATTTTCACAGGGTAGATGCTGACCTTAGCCAACTATCCCGGATCGGGGCTGAGGGGGTGGGGGACAATGTTCCCTAACCCTGAGCTCCGGTTTGGGATGGTGGGTTTTTAAAAACCTGCTTCATCTCCACCCATACCTTCCTCAGATCCCCTTTCCTTCTCACTTCACGCTATCCTTTTACGCCGTTCCCAAGGTGGAGCCGCCATGCCGAAGGGCTGCCATGTCACCAGGCGGGAGGGGTGGCCTTGAATGGCGGCACCTGGCTCTGCCAGCACCGTACACACCCCTTGCCGAGCGAGCTGCTGCGAGATGTGATTAGCGTCTGCATCGCGTGAAAAGAATCGGGTCCTCATGCCTGATGATGTTAAACACCAAAACAAAACTTTCTCCCTCACCATCCCATCGCCAGAGCCGCCTTCGAGCAGCTCCACTGAAAAAATGGAGGTCGCCCCCTGTGCTTTCACAGGAATAGCCAAAATTCTTTGACCGGAGAGGAGGCGTATTTCTCTCCTTTGCCTACGGTGTAGGGAACCCCCGTCACCCCCTTGTCTGTAGGTGCCCTCAGGGGCCTCCCTTTTTCCAGCGGCCCTCCCCCTTTACTTTCCAAGGGGACTGCCAAGAAAGCCAGCAGGGTAGCCCATAGCCGACCCCTCCCCATCTTTGTGCTCTCCAGATGCACAGCCTGATTGTGATTGGGTGGTGGTCGATGACCTCCATGGTAGTGTTCACTTTCCCATTCAAATACCATTTTCAGAGCAGCTGCCCATTGAGAGCCCACCTCGGTGGTGCTTGTCGCGGGCGCGGTGGACTGCATTTCAGGAAATGACTGAATTCTCTATCTCAATCGAGGAGTTTAGGTCTGTAGATGAGGCCGTTGAGTTCTCCGGCAACCTCATTCCTGCGGGCTTGACTACTATTCCCAGAACGTCTGGCAGTTTTGCACGCCGACCACTCCCGTGGTGGTCGGCTGAGTGTGAGACGCCCCGCAAACAGAAGCGTTATGCCTAGATGAGCTATAAACGCCGCCCGAACGATTTCACTGTCGGTGAATTTCGTCGGGCTACGGACGTTGCGGTAAATTTCGAAGCACGCCCGCCGCTCTTCTTGGCGGGCATACGTTTCTTCACTTAAAGGGAAGACCTCTCTAGCAGAGGTGTCGAAGCGATTCAAAAGGATTCGGAGCAAGTTCTCGCCGGACTTCCCTCCCGTTCTCCAGGAGAATGGGACCGCAATCTCTGACCCCGCGTCCGTGGCGTAATCCTTCGCTACCACTTTATCCGCATTCTCTAGTCGTGATGCTGCTCCGCCATCATTCAATGCACGCCGTGATGTCGCGGACGGCCACTGGCTGGACTTTACTTCCAGAGGCGGAGATCCCTTCACGACAGGTTTACTCTTCAATTGCGTTCCGCTCTTTCTTCGTGCGCAGACAGCGCCCATGGTCCGGACGATGTCCCGTACGCCATGCTTCGACACCTGGGTGAGCGAGGCATGGCCTTTCTGTTAGATTTATTCAACTGGATCTGGGTGGAGGGTCTCCTCCCAGATTCTTGGAGAATCGCTACTGTGCTCGCCGTTCGCAAACCGGGGAGATATCACTACTCCGGCCGGTTTCCGCCCAATCTCTCTAGCCTCTTGCGTGCGTGTGCAAGTAAGTTGAGAAATTGGTAACTGTTAAATTAGCCTTTTTTCTGGACAGCGGAGGCCATCATTCTTCTGCACAGTGCGGCTTCCGCAAGTTCCAATCAACGTCGGATGCTCTGCTCCGACCTGAAAATGCCGTCTGCGAGGCTTTCCTTCGTAGACAGCACTACGCCACGGTGTTTTTCGATCTGGAGGAAGCCTATGATACCGCATGGCGACACGGTATCATGGAGACTCTTCACACGATAGGGGCGAGGGGACGCCTCCCAATGTTTATATCTGAATTTTTGCTTGATTGTCGATTCCGCGTACGGGTGGGGGAGCCCTCTCCGGCCCAATGGAGCAGGAAGAGTGTGTCCTGCAGGGAAGTGTCCTTAGTGTCACACTCTTTGCCCTGAACATCAACGGCATCACCTCGGTGCTGCCGGAAGATGTTCTAGCTACGCTCTACGTGTACGACCTTTCGATCTCTTTTGGCTCGGCCGAGATGCCAACTTTGGAGCGTCGACTCGAACAGGCATTGAACCGCGTCTCTCGCTATGCCGAAGCGCACAGGTTTCGGTTTTCTTTGGCCAAGACTAAGGTAGTGCATTCGGCTACACCCTGACCCAGACTTGTTTCTTAATGGGGTACGCCTGGAAGTAGTTGAATCTTAACATTTCCTTGGTCTTGTATTTGACCGACGCCTCACCTAGGAGGCTCATATTCGCAGCCTTAGGGCCTCTTCTACCCGTTCCGTGACGTTCAGAGCTTGGAGCGCTCATACGGCTATTGCCTACGTTTTTATCGATCCTTTGCTCGTTCGAAGCTCAACTACGGATGCTAGTTTTATGCATGCGTAGCCGAGCGTGTATTGCGGAAGGTGGACTCGATTCACCATACCGGCCTTCGCTTGGCGACTGATGCCTTACTCACTTCCCCTAATGACAGCCTACTTGTTGATGCTGAAGAAATGCCACTCGATCCTACGCCGTGTAGAGTGCATCATTCTCCTGTACGCGCGAGCTCGTCGCCCCCCTCCGTCTCTAAGAGTTCTCACTTCATCCGCAGTTGATTTCGACGGTGCCTATGCCGCCGAGAGACGCCAGTCATACCCTAAGCCTTTTAGGTTTAGGGCCAGGAAGCTCCGAGAGCTAGGTATAACTCTCTGGCCGGTGGCGCCCCTGGTTCTGCCCAGGAAACCACCCTAGAAGGTACCACATTTGGCTATTTGTCGCGACGCCTCTGCTCCCAAGGATTATATAGCGCCGGGAGTATTGCGTTCGACCTTTTTGGAGCACACCTCGTGTCACGCTGGAACCCTGCCAGTGTATACGGATTGCTCCAAGTCCTAAGATGGGGTCGACTTCCACGCCGTATCCCATCTATTTGAATTCAGCGGTGCTCTGCTATGCGCTGCGTGTGTCTTCACGGCCGAGCTGGTGCCAATACACCACTCGGTACGGGAGATAACGCGACGTGCCCAGTTCGGAGACCGGATTGTGATCTATAGCGACTCACAGAACGCCCTGAGGGTTTTCGGGTCATTTTAATCTCCGCATCTCCTGGTTCGCGATATCCGTGACGCCACGGTTTCTGCGAGCCGGGCAAATGTCGAGATTATCTTCTGCTCTGTTCCTGGACATGTAGTAATACGGGGAATGATCGTGCCGATGAGGGCGCCAAAGAGTCCGCCAGGACTCTGCGCCCGATCCACCGTTTCGCTCTTCCTCACATCTACTACATGGTAGGAATACGGGCAGCTCTTTGGGCTGTTTGAC